>JAQBHY010000109.1:0-60430 GCA_027574665.1 Rhynochetos jubatus
TGGTACCGGGCACCGGGATGTGCCACCTCTGGCACTGGGATGACCCACCGGGGCGGTACGGCACCGGGATGTGCCACCTCTGGCACTGGGATGACCCACCGGGGCGGTACCGGCACCGGGATGTGCCACCACCGGCACTGGGATGACCCACCAGGGCGGTACCGGCACTGGGATGTGCCACCACCGGCACCGGGATGACCCGCCGGGGGCGGTACCAGCAATGAGATGTGCCACCGGGGTGGTATCAGCACTGGCACAGTCCGCTGCTGGCACCGGGATGACCGGCCAGGGCGGTACCAGCAGTGGGATGTCCCACCACCGGCACGGGATGTGCCACCACTGGCACTGGGATGACCCACCGGGGCGGTACCGGCAACGGGACGGCCCACTGCTGGCACCGGGATGACCCGCCGGGGCAGGTACCGGCAACGGGATGTCCCACCACTGGCACCGGGATGACCCGCCGGGGCGGTACCGGCACCAGGATGTGCCACCGGGGTGGGTACCAGCACCAGGATGGCCCACTGCTGGCACCAGGATGACCGCCAGGGCGGTACCAGCACTGGGATGTCCCACCACCAGCACCAGGATGACCCGCCAGGGTGGTACCGGCAACGGGATGTGCCACCACCGGCACCGGGATGACCCACCAGGGCAGTACCGGCACCGGATGTCCCACCACTGGCACCAGGATGACCCGCCGGGGGCGGTACCGGCACCGGATGTGCCACTGGGGGTGGTACCAGCACTGGGACGGCCCGCTGCTGGCACGGGATGACCCGCCAGGGCGGTACCGGCAACAGGATGTGCCACCAGGGTGGTACTGGCACTGGGATGTCCCACCACCGGCACCAGGATGTGCCACCGGGGCGGTACCAGCACCGGGACGGCCCGCCACCAGCACCGGGATGCACCCTCGGGGTGGTACCAGCACCGGGATGTCCCACCACCAGCACCGGGATGTGCCGCTGGGGCAGTACTGGCACCGGGATGCACCCTTGGGGTGGTACCAGCACCCGGATGTCCCACCACCAGTACCGGATGTGCCACCGGGGCAGTACCAGCACCGGACGGCCCGCCACCGGCACCAGGATGACCCGCCGGGGCGGTACCGGCACCGGGATGCATCCTCAGGGTGGTACCAGCACCGGGATGCGCTGCCAGGGCGGTACCGGCACCGGTATAATAACACTAACAGTGCTGACAACACGGATGGTGCCAATAGATCCGCTGATAGTGCTAATAATGACACTAATGGTGCTAATAATGACACTAATAATGGCAATAACAATGCTAATAGTGCTAATAACAGTGATAGTGCTAATAATAATGCTAATAGTGCTAATAATGACACTAATAATGGCAATAACAATGCTAACAGTGCCAGTAACAGTGACAGTGCTAATAATAATGCTAATAGTGCTAGATAATGAAGCTAATAGTGCTATATCAACACTAATAATGGCAATAGATACATTAATAATGGCAATAATAATGTTAATAGTGCTAATAACTCTGATAGTGCTAATAATAATGCTCATAATGACGCTAATAATGCCACAAAGACACCAATAACGGCAATAATAACACTAATAGTGCTAATAACAGTGCTAGTAGAACACTAATAATGGTAATAACACTATTATTACTACTAATGATGACGACACCATTACTACCAGGACTACCCCCCCCCACTGGCACCGGGCCCCCCCTCCCGGCCCCCAACACACCCTCCCGGCCCCCAACACACCCTCCCGGGCGGACAGCCGCGCTCCCGCTCTTCCCGCTGATCCCAGCGGGCCGGGGGGCAGCGGTGCCGGAGCCCCCGGCCCCCCCACCCCACCCTGGGACGAGAGCCCGGCGCGGCGCGGCCCACCTGGCTTCTCCTTGGCCAGCTGCTTGTCCAGCGCCAGCGCCGTCTTCTCCTCCTGGATGAACATCCGGTCGATCATCACCATCTCCGCCGACGGGCTCACCCGCTGCCGGCACAGGGAAGAGCCGTCACGCTGCGCCGCCTCCCGCGCGGGCCGCCCCCGCCGGGAAAGGGGCCGCACACCGGCCACGGCGCGGGAATGGGGGCGCACACCGGCCACGGCGTCGGGAAAGGGGCTGGATACCGGTCACGGGGCTGGGAAAGGGGCTGGATACCGGCCACGGCACCGGGAAAGGGGCCGCGCACTGGCCACAGCACCGGGAATGGGCCAGATACCGGCCACGGCACCGGGAAAGGGGCCGCGCACTGGCCACAGCACCACGGGGCCGGGAAAGGGGCCGCATACCGGCCACGGTGCCGGGAATGGGGGCGCACACCGGCCACGGCGCCGGGGAAAGGGGCCGCACACAGCCACGGCACCGGAATGGGGGCGCACACCGACCACGGCGTCGGGAAAGGGGCTGGATACCGGTCACGGGGCTGGGAAAGGGGCTGGATACCGGCCACGGCACCGGGAAAGGGGCCGCGCGCTGGCCACAGCACCACGGGGCCGGGAAAGGGGCCGCACACCGGCCACGGCACCGGGAATGGGGGCGCACACCGCCACGGCGTCGGGAAAGGGGCCGCACACCGGCCACGGCACCACGGGCCGGGAAAGGGGCCGCATGCAGGCCACGGCACCGGGAAAGGGGCTGGATGCCGGTGGCACCGGGACGGGAGGGGGTTGGATGCTGGTGGCACCGGGATGGGAAGGGGCTGGATGCTGGTGGCACCGGGCCGGGAAAGGGCTTGGATACTGTGGCTGGTGGCACGAGGGCCGGGAGAGCATCGAGATGCCGGTGTCGGCACCGGGGCCGGGAAAGGGGCTGGATACTGGCCGCACCAAGGCCGGGAAAGCGGCTGGATGCCGGCAGTGGTACCAGGGCCGGGAAAGCGGGTGGATACCGGTGGCACCGGGGCCGGGAAACCGGGTGGATACCAGTGGCACCGGGGCTGGGAAAGCGGCTGGATGCCGGCAGTGGCACCAGGGCCGGGAAACCAGGTGGATACTGGTGGCACCGGGGCCGGGAAAGGGGTTGGATACTGGTGGCACCGGGGCCGGGAAAGCGGGTGGATACCGGTGGCACCGGGACCGGTAAAGTGGCTGGATGCCGGCAGTGGCACTGGGGCTGGGAAAGGGGTTGGATACCGGTGGCACCGGGGCTGGGAAAGGGGTTGGATGCCGGCAGTGGCACCGGGGCCGGGAAAGCGGGTGGATACCGGTGGCACCGGGGCCGGGAAAGCGGCTGGATGCCGGCAGCAGCACCGGGGCCGGGAAAGCGGGTGGATACCGGTGGCACCGGGACCGGTAAAGCGGCTGGATGCTGGCAGTGGCACCGGGGCTGGGAAAGGGGTTGGATACCGGTGGCACCGGGGCCGGGAAAGGGGTTAGATGCCAGCAGTGGCACCGGGGCCGGGAAAGCGGGTGGATACCGGTGGCACCGGGGCCGGGAAAGGGGTTGGATGCCGGCAGTGGCACCGGGGCCGGGAAAGCGGGTGGATACCGGTGGCACCGGGGCCGGTAAAGCGGCTGGATGCCGGCAGTGGCACCGGGGCCGGGAAAGCGGGTGGATACCGGTGGCACCGGGGCCGGGAAAGTGGCTGGATGCCGGCAGTGGCACCGGGGCCGGGAAAGGGGTTGGATACCGGTGGCACCGGGGCCGGGAAAGCGGGTGGATACCCCGTGCGGCGGCGGGGGGGCGGTTTTGCGGCCCCTGGGAAGGCAGGACTCACCCGGGACTCCTCCAGCAGCAGGAGGCGGGTACTTGTTGAGCATGGCCTGCGTGCGGCGGAGCAGCTGCGCCGACACCACCTCAAACTCCTCGTCCACTGCCGGCAAGAGCGGAAAACGCCGCGTCAGGAGGGAAACGGGGGAAAAACCGGGATCGTTCGGAACCGCTACCGATCCCGGTTCAGCCCGGAGCGTGGCGCTCTCCGGCAAACCTCCAACCGGCGCCGGCGGCGGATCCCGGTTTTGAGGGTGAAAACGTTCCCCGGGGGGGGGTGGGGGTGGGGTGTCCCAAGCTCCGGGATCGGGAGCGCTGTACCCCGAGGGACGTACCCTTGCGGGAGTCGTGGTCGGAGGGCAGCGTCCCCTGGTAGACGTGGTAGGGCAGGAGGCGCTGGACGGCGTCGTGGGAAGAGCGGAACGCCGTCTTGTAGTCGGGATGCAGGACGGCTCCTTGGTGCTTGTGCAGCTGCTCCAGGAAACTGGGAGAGGAGGAAGAGGTGAATCCCGAGGGAATCCCGCAGCCCGGAACAGCCGCCTCGTTGGCCGGCGCCGCCGGAACCGGGCGGAGAGGGGAGAAATCGCGGCGGAGGGAAGCGATTCCGGAGCACTCACCACGCTTCCTTGCTGGGTTGGAGAGCCGGAGCTTTCTTGAGGCTCAGCTTCCCGTCGTACTGCCGGGAAAAAAGGGGACGGGAGGGGTGAGGGGGCGGCGGCGCGCCCCGGATTAACCGGCGCCGGATGGGATCGCGCCTCGGTCCCGAAGGGAGCGCGGAGCGCGATCGCAGCCGCTCCCGGGGCGAGGAACGGAGCGGAGGGGTTGGGAGAGGAGGGAAGAGGAGGAGGAGGGAAGCGCGGATTCGGGGCGGGGGGGGGTCAGGCTCCCGCGCGCTGGCGCTCAGACAGGCCCGCGGTTCTCCTAAAGGCCCAAAGCCGAAGGGTTTTGACCCCGAGTGGCCCGGCACGCGCCAGTGGAAGCTCACCAGCGCCTGGCCTTGCGGCGGGAGCGTCGGCACGAGCTGCGGCAAAGCCTTCCCGACAACCTGGATCTGCAAAGGCCCCTTCGCGAGGTTCAGGCTGGAGACGGAGCTGATGACGCCGGGCTTGGCCTGCGGAAGGAACCCGCCGCGGTTCAGCATCCCAGAGGCGGGATCCTGCCGGAAAACGCGGGAACACGGGCGGCGAAACGGAGGAGGAGAGCGCGGCCGGCGGCTTCCGCGCCGGCCGGGAAAGGCGGATTATCCAAACCGGGCGGAGGACCGGCTCCTCACCTGAACGGGCGGCTGCACGGCCAGCGGCGCTCCCGGTTTCCCCGGCGCCGCAGCTCCCTTCCCGGCGGGAAGCGGGGTGGAAACGCCGGAGAAGGTTTTAGTCTCGGCAGGAACCGGGGCGGCGCCACCTGGGGAAGGTCAACGGGAGCCGGGGGGGGAGGGAGAGTCAGGCCTGGGAATGCTGGCCTGGAGCCCCCCCCCCGGCCTGATTCGGCACAAGGATGCGCTGGGATAACCGTGTACTAGGATAACCGTGTGCCAGGGTAACCATGCACCGGGATAACCATGCACCGGGATGCTCGTGCGCCGGGATAACCGTGTGCCAGGGTAACCATGCACTGGGATGCTCGTGCACCAGGATAACCGTGTGCCAGGATAACCGTGTGCCAGGGTAACCATGCACTGGGATGCTCGTGTGCCAGGATAACCGTGTGCCAGGGTAACCATGCACTGGGATGCTCGTGTGCCAGGATAACCGTGTGCCAGGGTAACCACGCACTGGGATGCTCGTGCACCAGGATAACCGTGTGCCGGGGTAACCGTGTGCCAGGGTAACCATGCACTGGGATGCTCGTGCACCAGGATAACCGTGTGCCGGGGTAACCGTGTGCCAGGGTAACCATGCACTGGGATGCTCGTGTGCCAGGATAACCATGTGCCAGGATGCCTGTGTGCCAGGGTAACCGTGCGCCGGGGTAACCGTGTGCTGGGATAGCTGTGTGCCGGGATAATCACGCAGCAGGATAACCACGCACCGGGACGCTTGTGCACCAGGATCACTGTGCAGCAGGATCATGATGCACAGGGATAGGTGTGCACCTGGATCACTGGGCACCGGGATAACTGTGCACTGGGATGCTCGTGTGCTGGGATAACCGTGCACCTGGATCACTGGGCACTGGGATAACTGGGCACCGGGATAACTGTGCACTGGGATGCTCCATGTGCTGGGATAACCGTGCACCTGGATCACTGGGCACTGGGATAACTGGGCACTGGGATAACTGGGCACTGGGATGCTCCATGTGCTGGGATAACCGTGCAACTGGATCACTGGGCACTGGGATAACTGGGCACTGGGATAACTGTGCACTGGGATGCTCCATGTGCTGGGATAACCGTGCAACTGGATCACTGGGCACTGGGATAACTGGGCACTGGGATAACTGTGCACTGGGATGCTCCATGTGCTGGGATAACCGTGCAACTGGATCACTGGGCACTGGGATAACTGGGCACTGGGATAACTGTGCACTGGGATGCTCCATGTGCTGGGATAACCGTGCACCTGGATCACTGGGCACTGGGATAACTGGGCACTGGGATAACTGGGCACTGGGATGCTCCATGTGCTGGGATAACCGTGCAACTAGATCACTGGGCACTGGGATAACTGGGCACTGGGATAACTGTGCACTGGGATGCTCCATGTGCTGGGATAACCGTGCAACTAGATCACTGGGCACTGGGATAACTGGGCACTGGGATAACTGGGCACTGGGATGCTCCATGTGCTGGGATAACCGTGCACCTGGATCACTGGGCACTGGGATAACTGTGCACTGGGATGCTCCATGTGCTGGGATAACCGTGCAACTAGATCACTGGGCACTGGGATAACTGGGCACTGGGATAACTGGGCACTGGGATGCTCCATGTGCTGGGATAACCGTGCAACTGGATCACTGGGCACTGGGATAACTGGGCACTGGGATAACTGTGCACTGGGATGCTCCATGTGCTGGGATAACCGTGCACCTGGATCACTGGGCACTGGGATAACTGGGCACTGGGATGCTCCATGTGCTGGGATAACCGTGCAACTAGATCACTGGGCACTGGGATAACTGGGCACTGGGATAACTGGGCACTGGGATGCTCCATGTGCTGGGATAACCGTGCAACTAGATCACTGGGCACTGGGATAACTGGGCACTGGGATAACTGTGCACTGGGATGCTCCATGTGCTGGGATAACCGTGCAACTAGATCACTGGGCACTGGGATAACTGGGCACTGGGATAACTGGGCACTGGGATGCTCCATGTGCTGGGATAACCGTGCACCTGGATCACTGGGCACTGGGATAACTGGGCACTGGGATAACTGTGCACTGGGATGCTCCATGTGCTGGGATAACCGTGCAACTAGATCACTGGGCACTGGGATAACTGGGCACTGGGATAACTGGGCACTGGGATGCTCCATGTGCTGGGATAACCGTGCAACTAGATCACTGGGCACTGGGATAACTGGGCACTGGGATAACTGGGCACTGGGATGCTCCATGTGCTGGGATAACCGTGCAACTAGATCACTGGGCACTGGGATAACTGGGCACTGGGATAACTGGGCACTGGGATGCTCCATGTGCTGGGATAACCGTGCAACTAGATCACTGGGCACTGGGATAACTGGGCACTGGGATAACTGGGCACTGGGATGCTCCATGTGCTGGGATAACCGTGCACCTGGATCACTGGGCACTGGGATAACTGGGCACTGGGATAACTGTGCACTGGGATGCTCCATGTGCTGGGATAACCGTGCAACTAGATCACTGGGCACTGGGATAACTGGGCACTGGGATAACTGGGCACTGGGATGCTCCATGTGCTGGGATAACCGTGCAACTGGATCACTGGGCACTGGGATAACTGGGCACTGGGATGCTCCATGTGCTGGGATAACCGTGCAACTGGATCACTGGGCACTGGGATAACCCTGCACCGGGATAACCCTGCAGTGGGATAACTGTGTGCCAGGACACTTGTGCACCGGGATAACCGTGCAACAGGATAACCTTGCACCAGGACAACTGTGTGCCAGGATCACTGTGCACCGGGATAACCGTGCAACAGGATAACCCTGCAGCGGGATAACCCTGCACCGGGATGACCCTGCACCGGGATGACCCTGCACCGGGATGACCCTGCACCGGGATAACCATGCACAGGGATAACCCTGTACCGGGATAAACGTGCAGCGGGATAACCCTGCAGCGGGATAACCCTGCACCGGGATAACCCTGCAGCAGGATGACCCTGCACAGGGATGACCCTGCACAGGGATGACCCTGCAGCGGGATAACCCTGCAGCGGGATAACCCTGCAGCGGGATAACCCTGCAGCGGGATGACCCTGCAGCGGGATGACCCTGCAGCGGGATGACCGTGCACAGGGATAACCCTGCACCGGGATAACCCTGCAGCGGGATGACCCTGCAGCGGGATAACCCTGCAGCGGGATAACCCTGCAGCGGGATAACCCTGCAGCGGGATGACCCTGCAGCGGGATGACCCTGCAGCGGGATGACCGTGCACCGGGATGACCCTGCAGCGGGATGACCCTGCAGCGGGACGCTGGCGCACCACGACGCTCATGCACCGGGCTAACCGCGCGCCGGGATGCTCTCCCGTTTTTCCCTACCCGCAACCGGGAGCCAGCGGCACGAACCTGCGGTGGAAGGCGGGAGGGCGGCGGGCCCGTGGGGGGGGGCCGGCGTCGGCGTCACCGGCGGCCCCTGGCCGCTCACCAGGACGGAAGAGGCCGGGCTGCCGAACTGGGCGAGGGCGGGGGGCGCCTGGCTGGTGGGGGGCTGCTGCTTCGGCTGCAGGATGATTCCCTGCGGCACCTGCGCGGGAGGAAGAACACACAAACAACCGCCCCCCCCCAGCGTTAAAACCCACCGGCACCGAGGGACGCTGGGGATGGGGAGGGGGGAGAAAACGAGTTGCGCCCCCCCCCCCCCCAGCCCCCACTGCGGCAACCGAACCACGGAAAACGGGCCCCGCGCGCCCGGAAAACGGCAAACTGGGACTTGGGGGGGCGCGGGGGGGGGCTGGTTTGAGCTCCAAGCAAATCCAACCCCCCCCCCCCCCGGGGGTGAACGCGGAGTAAATCACTGCAGCTGCGATTGGGAGGCTGAAGGGGAGGGGGTTGCCCCCTCCCGACAAGTGCTTCACCGGCCGTGCACGCACCCCCCCCCCCCCGCCGCCCCCAAAACCCAACGGTGGGGCAGGATCCGAGGCCGGGACGGTTGTTGGGGGGCGGGGGGACACACACACACACACACACGCGATTCCCGTCGTCGCAAACGCCGCCTCCTCGGCCCGTTCCCAGAGAAACCCACGGATCGCGCCCGCAGCAGGCGCCGGGACCCCGCAACAGCGCAAACCGCCCCCCCCCCCCCCTCAAATTAAACCCCAACCTCCGGAGAGCGGCACCGAGGCAGAACCGCCCCGGGATGCGCCGGAACGGGATCTGCTTCCCGGGTTTTCCGTTAATCCCTCGGGATTGCGAGCCTCCGGGGTGGGTTTTGCCACGGTGACCCCCCCAACCTCACGCCCCCCCACCCCCCAAAATTTTCCGGAGCTGCACCCGGGCGTTACCTGCTGGAACCTGTCCAGTACCGGCTTCGGCGGAGGAGCGGGATTAGGGATGGCCGGGAGCGTTTGGAATTGGCCGGGGACCATCGGGAAGCTCCGGGGCTGCTCCGGGGTGAGGTGGAGAGGGTGGGTGGGAGTGGGGGGTTTAATTTGCCCCTGGGGGGGGAATTGGAGTTGGAAATGGGGCGAATGGGCGTGTTGGACCTCCGCCGGCGCCGGAAGCTGGACCTGGAGCTGAGCCGGAGGCGGAACGGCTTCCGCCTGCGCCGAGGGAGGGGGGAACGGAGGTTGGGGTTGGGAGGGGGGTCGCAGGGGGTGCTGCACTCCCCCCCCCAGAGGAGAGGAAGCCAGTTGGTTGGGGATGACGTAGAGCCCGGGGACGGGGGCCTGCGGGGTGCAGGAGCGGGAGAGCGGCTCGGAGGGAGGGCGGGAGAGGGTCTGGGGCTGGGAAGGAGGACGGGAATGAGGACGGGAAGGGGGTCGGGAGAGAGGTTGGGGTTGGGAAGGAGGACGGGGAGGGTGGGGGGATTGCAGCTGGGAAAGGTGGGCGGCCGGGAGCTGCGGGCTGTCCCCGAGCGGGGGGTGAGGTAGCGAAGGGGACGGGGAGGCTCCAGGGAGCTTCTGCTGCCCTGCGGGTAACTGCAACAGAGAAGGAAAGAGGAAGAGGTTAGTGGAAGCGCAGGGATTTCGGGATGCGGGGGAGGGGGGGGCGGGGGGGCAAGTTTGGACACCCCCCACACACACCCCCCACGCCGAGGCCAAGCGTGCGCCGGCGGCACAGACTTCGGCCAACTGGGCCAGCAGCGCCGCTCGCCCCCCACCCCCACCAAGCCCCAAAACAACCCCCCCCATCCCCCCCCCCCCCCAACCCTGGGGAGGGGGCACGGCGGCGCTGCCACAATCACCCCGCCCCCCCGGGGGGGGTGTTTTTGGGGCTGGGGGGGGCGGGAAAAAGCAGAAAACACCCCAAATTGATGGGAATGGTGGTGCTTTCAAATGATGGGAATATTGGGGGGGGGGGGGGGGCGCAGGGGGGGGATAAAGCTTTTGGCGAGGCTGGGAAATCCAGGGGAAAGGGGGAGAAGGGACGCAGAGCGGCGGCAGCGGCGGGGGGGGGGTTAGTGCGGAGCTGCGGGGAGCAGGGGGGGGCAGGCGGAGCGCTGGGACACGGAGAGGAGGGATGGGGGGCGAGGGAGCGGGACTGGGGGGGGGGGGGCGCGTCCCGGTGACGCCGGCGCGGCAATATCCGGGGTAACGGTAGGTTTAGGGATGCGCCGGGAACGTTTCCGAGCGGTGGGGAGGGGGTGAATCCCCTAAATCCCACCCCCCCGGGCCACGGTGTGTCGGAGGCGCCGGGATTAGGGACGGCGAAACGCCGGGAGGGGGGCGCGGCGAGCGGCGGAAGGACGTGTCTGAGCTCCCAACGGCGGGAAAACGAGGCGAAACCGGGAATTTTCCCGGCAGAACGACGGGGCGCGCGCTCCTCCCGTTCCCTTCCCGCGTCAATCCGGTTACCGCCGGCAAACCGCCTTCCCCAGCGTCGTGTTTAAGGTTGAGGACACCCCCAACGCGGCACGACCGCGCCGGCGCCACCGGATCCTTGGCCGGCGCCGTGGTTCCAGCCGCACGATTAATTAGTTCCGAAGGTTAACGAAGCCGGGGGCGGGCTCGGCCCCGAAGGGCAGCCGGAGCCACGGGGACCGCCGGGAGACCCTCCAACCCGGCTGTGAGCCGGACGGAGCCGGCACCGGAAGCAGAGCGGCGCCGAGCCCGGCTGGTGGGTCCCGGCTCCTCTAAACGCTTCCCGAGGAAGGGAACGGCCCCCCCGCCCCCCCCCGGTGGGAAAACACCGCGGAAAGAGGGAAAGCTACGCGGGAACGCCGGGATACGTCAAGAAACGCACGGAAACGAGGTTCTGAGGAGCTGGCGGCACTCGGCGGCGGGATCCAGACACCCGCTGGGATCTGGACACCCGCTGGGATCCCAACGCCCACTGGAATTCCAATGCCCACTGGGATCCCAACGGCAACAGGGATCCCACCAGCCACGGGGATCCCAATGCCCACTGGGGATCCCACCAGCCACAGGGATCCCAACACTCACTGGAATTCCAGTGCCCACTGGGATCCCAACGGCAACAGGGATCCCAACAGCCACTGGGATTCCAACGCCCACTGGGATCCTAACGCCCATTGGGATCCCAACAGCCACTGGGATCCCAACAGCCACTGGGATCCCAACGGCAACAGGGATCCCAACGGCCACGGGGATCCCAATGCCCACTGGAATTCCAATGCCCACTGGGATCCCAACGGCAACAGGGATCCCAACAGCCACGGGCATCCCAATGCCCACTGGAATTCCAATGCCCACTGGGATCCCAACGGCAACAGGGATCCCAACACTCACTGGGATCCCAACGCCCACTGGAATTCCAATGCCCACTGGGATCCCAATGGCCACGGGGATCCCAACGCCCACTGGGATCCCAACAGCCACGGGGATTCCAACGCCCACTGGGATCCCAACAGCCACGGGGATCCCAACAGCCACGGGGATCCCAACAGCCACGGGGATCCCAATGCCCACTGGGATCCCAACAGCCACGGGGATCCCAACAGCCACGGGGATCCCAACGCCCACTGGGATCCCAACGCCCACTGGGATCCCAATGCCCACTGGGGATCCCAACAGCCACGGGGATCCCAATGCCCACTGGGGTCCCAACGCCCACTGGAATTCCAACGCCCACTGGGATCCCAACAGCCACGGGGATCCCAATGCCCACTGGGGATCCCAATGCCCACTGGGGTCCCAACGCCCACAGGGATCCCAACACCCACTGGGATCCCAACAGCCACGGGGATCCCAACGCCCACTGGGATCCCAACAGCCACGGGGATCCCAATGCCCACTGGGGTCCCAATGCCCACTGGGGATCCCAACAGCCACGGGGATCCCAACGCCCACTGGGATCCCAACAGCCACGGGGATCCCAATGCCCACTGGGGTCCCAACAGCCACGGGGATCCCAACGCCCACTGGAATTCCAACGCCCACTGGGATCCCAACGCCCACTGGGATCCCAACGCCCACTGGGATCCCAACAGCCACTGGAATTCCAACGCCCACTGGGATCCCAACAGCCACTGGGATCCCAACAGCCACTGGGATCCCAACGCCCACTGGGCTCCCAACGCCCGTTGGGATCTCAACAGCCATTGGGGTCCCAACGTCCATTGGGGTCCCAACGCCCACTGGGCTCCCAACGTCCACTGGGGTCCCAATGCCCACTGGGCTCCCAACGCCCACTGGGATTCCAACACCCACTGCGCTCCCAACAGCACGGCTGGCACGCGGAGGCGGATTCTACTTGCCTGCTGCAGGAACATCTGCATTGAGTCCTGGTTGATGACGGTGCCAGCGGCCGCCGGGCCCAGGATGATCTTCTCCGGGCTGGAGGCCAAGCCGGGGCTGGGCTGGGAAGTCACCGACGGCTGGGCGGGCGGTGGCGGCGGAGGAGGCACGTTGAGCTGGAGCGGCGCGGGAGGCTGGGAAGAGGTTTGGACGGTGAGGATGGAGGACTGGTCGGAGGCCGGCAGCAGGCTGGCCCCCGTGGAAGGCTGCGGCGGGACAAGGCCCGGGCTTTGGCTGGCGGAGGTGGGGGCGGGCGATGCCTGGATGCTCACCGCTTGGCCGAGGTTCTCGGTGGCGTTGAGCATGGCCACTTGGTTGGGCAACGTCACCCCCTGGATCACCGTTTGGCCCGTCTGACCCAACGAGGCGGCGACGGAAGGTTGGCTCTGCGTGGTTAAGTTGCCCGCCAAAGAAACCGGCATCTGGAAGAGGGCCGGTTGTCCCACCTGGCCCGGCTGGAGCTGGATGGGTGCCGAGAGGATGTGAGCGGTGCCGTGGGCGTTCTGCGAGGTGAGGACCTGGCCCAGGTTCAGCTGCCCGGCGATGTTTTGGTTGGTGAGGATCTGCGCCGGCAAAGCTTGGTTGGTGATCAGTTGCCCGCCCGGCCCTTGGCTGGCTATGATGTGAGCTTGCCCGCCGGGGTGGGAGGCGGTCAGGATCTGACCCCCCATGTTGGCCTGCAACGCCGAAAGCTGCTGCGGGATCTGGACGGCGGACGCGCCGGCCAGCTGTCCGGGAAGGAGGAATTGGTTCTGGCCTTGCAACACGGCTTGAGGCACGTGCTGCGCCGGGATGACGATGCTGCTGCCCTGGTTGAGGAGGTGGACGCTCATGGGCTTGCTGAGGGTTTGCTGCTGCGGCGGCGGCGGCTTGAAGACGTTGGCCGGAAGGCCTTGGGGGAAGCCGGAGAGCACCACGTTCTGCCCGGGTTTGCCGGCCATGAAGGTCAGGTTCTGCTGGGCCTTCTGCTGCTGGAGGGCGGCTTCATTTTGGATGGTGAGGGTGGCGTTGTTGGAAGAGAAGGGCTTGGGGGTGATCTGGTAGAGCTTCTGCTGGAGGACGCCGGCGGGTTTAGGCTGGATCGGCGTAGGCGTCCGGTGAATGATGACGTTTTGGGCCTGCACCAACGGGCTGCTGAGGTTGGAGGTGACGGTGAGCGGTTGGGAGCCTTGAGTACCGGACACGCTCCCGAACATGGAGTTGCCGTTCAGCGTCGTGGTGGCAACCGTCGGTAAATTCTTCTGGATGACGAGACCGGCGCTTTGCGGAGAGACCCCCGTGGAGGCGAGGGTGACCTGCTGCTGCTCAGGCGCCGTTTGGGTGATGTAGCTGCCGACGGGCATGGTGGCCACTTGGGATGGCTGGACCTGCTTGGCGATGATCTGCTGCGTCGATTGGTTGATGGCCATCACTTGCTGCCCCACCACCTGAATGGGCGCGATGCCCAGCGTCCCGCCGGGGCTGCCGTTGGGCAAACCCTGAAGGTTGGAGATGGGCTGGATGGTGACGTTACCCAAACCGACCTGCTGAAGGAAAGGCTGGACGCTGATGGCCTTGTTGACCACGTCGGCTCCTACCGACTGCTGCACCAGGGCTTGGTGCGTCAGGACGGCGGGTTGCTGCAGCCCGATGAGGTCGGCCCCGCCGGAAAAGATCTGCGGGGTCCCGTCGGAGGCTGTCTGCACCACCGGTTGGAGGGTGGGAAGCTGGAAGGAGCCCAGATCCAGCTCGGCCTCGGCCTCCAGCGTCTGCTCGGTGATGTTGGCCTCCTGCAGGCTCTGCTGGAGGATGTCGCAGGGCTGGTCCGAGTTCTGCAGGGTCGCCCCGGCGCTGGACGGCGAGCCCAGGATGTCATCTTCTAAGAAGTCGAGGTCCACGCTGGTCGTGGGCTGGCTCTGCTCGCTGCTCAGGTGGTTGCCGGAGGACTCCTGGACGTGCAACTGGGAGACGGAAGGTTGGGGGGGAGGAGAGAAGAAAGGAGAAAGCGTTGAGCTCAAGAACGGGCAAAAGGGTGTAAAGTCAAGTGGGAGTCAACGGAGTCAACTGGGAGTCAACGGAGTCAACTGGGGGTCAGCAGAGTCGACTGGGGGTCAGCAGAGTCAACTGGGGGTCAACTGGAAGTCAACTGAGTCAACTGGAAGACAGTCAACTGAAAGACAGTCAAGCCAACTGGAAGACAGTCAGGCCAACGGCAAGTCAACGGTTGGACTCGATGATCCTAAAGGTCCTTTCCAACCCACAAGTCTCCGACTCCGCTGCTCCACCGCTTTCCCGAGCCCCCTCGGCGAGGAGCGGGTGAACAGAGCCCGCCCGCAGCCAGCGCCCAGCGTCGCTACGTGCCGCCGGCGTTTTGGCATCGCAAGGGGAGCCTAAATCAAGGCGCGGCGGCGTTGGAGAGCGGACAAGACGGATATCCAGCGACTTGCTGTAGGTGAGGGCGGGGGCCGAGGCTAACGGCACCCCCAGGGTGCTTTTCAGGTGTCAAGCCCATTCGGAATATGTCCCCTCCCTGCCTTACTCCGGAAAATGCCGCTGTCGCCGGGATGGGAAGCGGAAATTCTGGAAATGAGCTGAAAAACTCACCGAACCCACAGTCCTTTCGGGGCAAGAGGCGGCCGAGCTGTCAGCCCCGCCCCACAGCGCCTCGCTCCGGGGAGGGCCCGGAGCGCCAGCGGCGGGAAGAATCCCATAAGAAGGGAGTGGGACCGTGCGGCCTAACCTCGGATCCCCCACCGGCTCCTCCGGCCTGCGGGGGAGGGTAAAACGCTGGGTGGGAGGGGGGTCATTCAAAAAATATAACTGAAAAAGTGGACGTAAACCTTAATTTGAGCCATTTCCGGGTGGCGCGGCGGCGGCCGAGGCCTTTGTGAAAACCGAAGCGCGACAGAGAAGGAAATAAATGGGAAAAATGAAGATTCGTATGAGAAAATAACTGGGAATGGAGGGAAAAACCAATGGAAAAGTCATGCTGGGGCGTCACCATGCAGATTCTCCCGCCTTCCCGGGGCGAAAAAGGCGGCAAACCCGAGGATTTTCCGGAGCGCGCTTCCGCGTTCCTTCACCCCGGCCCGGGGGGGCGGCGGGAGGGAGCGCTCCAGGCCGAGCGGGAGCTAAGCCGAAGGGGATTTTGGTTTCGTCCTTCCCCCGGTTTAGCTTTCATTCCCCGCCGGCTACGGGAGGGCGGATAGGCCGTTCCGCCCGGATCGGGAGACTTCACATCCGGGCGGGGAACCGACTTTTCCCCCCCAGCCCCCGGCGTAGATGGGGGTTTGCGTCAGACACGATGGGGGGAGCGATGGCTGCGGATGGCCTTTTTTTTCCTGGGGGGGGGTGGGTGTGAGAACCAAACCTAGAAAGCTTATATCAAAAAAAAATAAGGATAAAAGTGGGAAAAAGGCGGGAAAAAATAAAAAGGAGATGTTTCTATGGTGATAATTCCCGAGTACAAGTGAAAAAATACATACCCCAGCACCTTCAAAGAAGGCGCTGGCTGCATCTCCTGTGTTGTCCAGGAGATCATCACTGTCAATCTGTAATTAAAAAACATTTAATTTACTTCATTTAAAGCAAGGGCGGGGGGAAAAAAACGGGAAAAACGGGAAAAAAAGGGGAAAAAACGGGAAAAAACAAGCACCCGGGCGAAGGCCGAGGGGTCAGCTGGACCTCCCCGTCTCCCGGGCACCCCCGCGTCCCCCCCCAAAAAAATAAAGCCCCCAACGTCCTAAAAAATTCCAAGGATCCTGACCTCGGGGGTGTGTTTTTCCACGGAGAATCCTCGCTGCTTGGGGAAACCAACGGAGGGAAGGCGGCCGGACGGATTTTGGGGAGGGGGCGGGGCAGGGGGGGGAAGGAAGAGGGCGCTCACCTTTTCGGATCCATGTAAAAAATCGTTCAAGGCCTGGGGATCGCTGCAAAGGGAAGAGACGGAAGCGGTTAGGGTTGGAGTGTGCGCCCCCTTCACCTCCCCCCCCTCCCCTCCCCGGAAGAGTTTTGGGTACGGGAGACCCCGGCGCGGCGCCGGAGAAGGCCCGGCGCGGGGGAGGGAGCGCGGGGGGCGCGGCACTTACCAAATTACATCTAACAGGCACCGGCCGTCTTCATCATCCATGACAACTGCAAAGAGAGACAGGGAGACAGGTTACGGCCCGAGCCACGTTCCCAAGGGCTGGCAGCACCCAGAGCCTGACCCCCAAGGGCTGGGAGCACCGACAGCCACGTTCCCAAGGGCTGGGAGCACCCAGACACACATTCCCAAGGGCTGGGAGCACCCAGAGTCAGATTCCCAGGGGGTAGCAGCACCCAGACACAGATTCCCAAGGGCTGGGAGCACCCAGACACAGAATCCCAAGGGCTGGCAGCACCTACAGCCACGTTCCCAAGGGCTGGGAGCACCCAGACACAGATTCCCAAGGGCTGGCAGCACCCAGACACAGAATCCCAAGGGCTGGCAGCACCTACAGCCACGTTCCCAAGGGCTGGGAGCACCCAGACACACATTCCCAAGGGCTGGCAGCACCCAGAGCCTGACCCCCAAGGGCTGGGAGCACCGACAGCCACGTTCCCAAGGGCTGGGAGCACCCAGACACACATTCCCAAGGGCTGGGAGCACCCAGACACACATTCCCAAGAGCTGGGAGCACTGACAGCCACGTTCCCAAGGGCTGGGAGCACCTACAGCCAGAATCCCAAGGGCTGGGAGCACCTACAGCCAGAATCCCAAGGGCTGGGAGCACCTACAGCCAGAATCCCAAGAGCTGGGAGCACCTAGATCCAGATGCCCAAACGCTGGCAGCACCAGGAGCCAGAGCCCTCAGTGCTGGGAGCCCCTGGAGTCCGATTCCCAAGGGCTGGGAGCACCAGGAGCCAGAGCCCTCAGTGCTGGGAGCTCTGGAAGCCAGATTCCCAGGTGCTGGCAGCACGCAGACGCAGATTCCCAAGGGCTGGGAGCACTGGGAGCCAAATCCCTCAGTACTGGGAGCACCCAGAGTCACATCCCTCACCCCTGGCAGCACGGGGAGTCAGATTCCCAAACGCTGGCAGCACTGGGAGCCACACCCCTCAGTGCTGGGAGCTCTGGAAGCCAGATTCCTGAGGGCTGGCAGCACCCAGGGTCAAATCCCTCAGTACTGGGAGCTCTGGGAGCCACGTGCCCAAGGGCTGGCAGCACCCAGGGCCAGATCCCTCAGTGCTGGGAGCATCTACAGCCAGATTCCCGAGGGCTGGCAGCACCCGGACACAGATTCCCGAGGGCTGGCAGCACCTGGACACAGATTCCCAAGTGCCGGAGGCATTGGGACCCAGATCCCACAGCACTGACAGCACTGGGAGCCCGATCCCTCACCACTGGCAGCGCTGGGAGCCACATTCCCAAGGGCCGGTATCACACGGAACCAGATTCCCAAGTGCTGGCAGCTCTGGGAGCCAAATCCCTCAGCACTGGGAGCACCAGGAGCCAGACTCCCAAGGGCTGGCAGCACCCGGACACAGATTCCCAAGGGCTGGCAGCATCCAGAGCCACATTCCTCACCACTGGCAGCACCTACAGCCAGACTGCCAAATGCTGGCAGCACCAGGAGTCAGATTCCCAAATCCTGGCAGCTTCAGGAGCCAAATTCCCAAGCACTGACAGCAGCCAGAGCCCAATTCCCAAGGGCTGGGAGCACCGGGGGGCCACATCCCTCAGCACTGGGAGCTCTGGGAGCCAAATTCCCAAGGGCTGGGAGCACGGGGGGCCACATCCCTCAGCACTGGGAGCTCTGGGAGCCAAATTCCCAAGGGCTGGGAGCACGGGGGGCCACATCCCTCAGCACTGGGAGCTCTGGGAGCCAAATTCCCAAGGGCTGGGAGCACGGGGGGCCACATCCCTCAGCACTGGGAGCTCTGGGAGCCAAATTCCCAAGGGCTGGGAGCACGGGGGGCCACATCCCTCAGCACTGGGAGCTCTGGGAGCCAAATTCCCAAGGGCTGGCAGCACCGGGGGCCGGAGCCCTCACCACTGGCAGCACCCGGACACACATTCCCAAGCGCTGGGAGCTCTGGGAGCCAAATTCCCAAGCAGTGACAGCACACAGGGCAGACTTCCAAGCACTGGGAGCACCAGGAGCCAGAACCCTCAGTGCTGGGAGCTCTGGAAGCCAGATTCCCAGGTGCTGGCAGCACCCAGATGCAGATTCCCAAGTGCTGGCAGCACTGGGAGCCACACCCCTCAGTACTGGGAGCACCTGGAGTCAGATTCCGGAGGGCTGGGAGCTCCAGAAGCCAGATTCCCAAACGCTGGCAGCACTGAGAGCCAGATCCCTCAGCACTGGGAGCAGCTGGAGCCAAATGCCTCAGCACTGGGAGCACCCGGAGCCAGATTCCCAAGGGCTGGCAGCACCCAGGGTCAAATCCCTCAGTACTGGGAGCTCTGGGAGCCACGTGCCCAAGGGCTGGCAACACCCAGGGCCAGATCCCTCAGTGCTGGGAGTATCTACAGCCAGATTCCCGAGGGCTGGCAGCACCTGGACACAGATTCCCAAGTGCCGGAGGCATTGGGACCCAGATCCCACAGCACTGACAGCACTGGGAGCCCGATCCCTCACCACTGGCAGCGCTGGGAGCCACATTCCCAAGGGCCGGTATCACACGGAACCAGGTTCCCAAGTGCTGGCAGCTCTGGGAGCCGGATCCCTCAGCTCTGGGAGCACCAGGAACCAGATTCCCAAGGGCTGGCAGCACCCGGACACAGATTCCCAAGGGCTGGCAGCATCCAGAGCCACATTCCTCACCACTGGCAGCACCTACAGCCAGACTGCCAAATGCTGGCAGCACCAGGAGTCAGATTCCCAAATCCTGGCAGCTTCAGGAGCCAAATTCCCAAGCACTGACAGCAGCCAGAGCCCAATTCCCAAGGGCTGGGAGCACGGGGGGCCACATCCCTCAGTGCTGGGAGCTCTGGGAGCCAAATTCCCAAGGGCTGGCAGCACGGGGGGCCACATCCCTCAGCACTGGGAGCTCTGGGAGCCAAATTCCCAAGGGCTGGCAGCACCAGGGGCCGGAGCCCTCACCACTGGCAGCACCCGGACACACATTCCCAAGCGCTGGGAGCTCTGGGAGCCAAATTCCCAAGCAGTGACAGCACACAGGGCAGACTTCCAAGCACTGGGAGCACCAGGAGCCAGAACCCTCAGTGCTGGGAGCTCTGGAAGCCAGATTCCCAGGTGCTGGCAGCACCCAGATGCAGATTCCCAAGGGCTGGGAGCACTGGGAGCCACACCCCTCAGCGCTGGGAGCACCTGGAGTCAGATTCCCGAGGGCTGGGAGCTCCAGAAGCCAGATTCCCAAACGCTGGCAGCACTGAGAGCCAGATCCCTCAGCTCTGGGAGCAGCTGGAGCCAAATGCCTCAGCACTGGGAGCACCCGGAGCCAGATTCCCAAGGGCTGGCAGCACCCAGGGTCAAATCCCTCAGTACTGGGAGCTCTGGGAGCCACGTGCCCAAGGGCTGGCAACACCCAGGGCCAGATCCCCCAGTGCTGGGAGCATCTACAGCCAGATTCCCGAGGGCTGGCAGCACCTGGACACAGATTCCCAAGTGCCGGAGGCATTGGGACCCAGATCCCACAGCACTGACAGCACTGGGAGCCCAATCCCTCACCACTGGCAGCGCTGGGAGCCACATTCCCAAGGGCTGGTATCACACGGAACCAGGTTCCCAAGTGCTGGCAGCTCTGGGAGCCGGATCCCTCAGCTCTGGGAGCACCAGGAGCCAGACTCCCAAGGGCTGGGAGCACCCGGACACAGATTCCCAAGGGCTGGCAACACCCAGGGCCAGATCCCTCAGTGCTGGGAGCTCCAGGAGCCACATTCCCAAGGGCTGGCAGCACCCGGACACAGATTCCCAAGGGCTGGCAGCATCCAGAGCCACATTCCTCACCACTGGCAGCACCTACAGCCAGACTGCCAAATGCTGGCAGCACCAGGAGTCAGATTCCCAAATCCTGGCAGCTTCAGGAGCCAAATTCCCAAGCACTGACAGCAGCCAGAGCCCAATTCCCAAGGGCTGGGAGCACCGGGGGCCACATCCCTCAGTGCTGGGAGCTCTGGGAGCCAAATTCCCAAGGGCTGGCAGCACCGGGGGCCGGAGCCCTCACCACTGGCAGCACCCGGACACACATTCCCAAGCGCTGGGAGCTCTGGGAGCCAAATTCCCAAGCAGTGACAGCACACAGGGCAGACTTCCAAGCACTGGGAGCACCAGGAGCCAGAACCCTCAGTGCTGGGAGCTCTGGAAGCCAGATTCCCAGGTGCTGGCAGCACGCAGACGCAGATTCCCAAGGGCTGGGAGCACTGGGAGCCAAATCCCTCAGCACTGGGAGCACCCAGAGTCACATCCCTCACCGCTGGCAGCACGGAGAGTCAGATTCCCAAGTGCTGGCAGCACTGGGAGCCACACCCCTCAGTGCTGGGAGCTCTGGAAGCCAGATTCCCGAGGGCTGGAAGCACCTGGACACAGATTCCCGAGGGCTGGCAGCACACAGAGCCAAATGCCTCAGTACTGGGAGCACCAGGAGCTAGATCCCTCACCCCTGGCAGCACCCGGAGCCAGATTCCCAAGGGCTGGCAGCACCCAGGGCCACACCCCTCAGTGCTGGGAGCACCTAGGGTCAGATTCCCAAGGGCTGGGAGCAATGGGAGCCACATTCCTCACCAGTGGCAGCACCGGCAGCCAGATCCCTCAGCTCTGGCAGCACCCGGACACAGATTCCAAAGCACTAGGAACACCAGGAGCCAGATTTCCAGGGGGTGGCAGCACCTGGACACAGATTCCCAAGAGCTGGCAGCATCAGGAGCCAGATCCCTCAGCGCCTGCAGCACCCAGAGCCAGATTCCCAGGGAGTAGCAGCACCTGGAGCCAGATTCCCAAGCACCAGGAGCTCCAGGAGCCAGATGCCTCAGTGCTGGGAGCACCCAGACACAGATTCCCAAGCACTGGGAGCACCCAGACACAGATTCCCAGGGCGTGGCAGCACCCAGACACAGATTCCCAAACACTGGGAGCACCAGGAGCCAGATCCCTCAGCGCTGGCAGCACCCAAAGCCAGATTCCCAGGGGGTAGCAGCACCCAGAGCCAGATCCCTCAGCACTGGCAGCACCCAGACACAGATTCCCAAGCACTGGGAGCACCCAGACACAGATTCCCAAGCACTGGGAGCACCCAGACACAGATTCCCAGGGGGTGGCAGCACCCAGACACAGATCCCTCAGCGCTGGCAGCACCCAGACACAGATCCCTCAGCGCTGGCAGCACCCAGACACAGATTCCCAAGCTCCGGGATCACCTCAACCCAGATTACCTCTTGGGTAGCTAAAAATCACACCTTCCTGCATTTTTATCCCTAAAATTCCACTGTCAGGTCCCATTCCCAGAGGCCTTTTCCCTTCCAGAAGCAGAACGAAGGGTTTTCCAACCACACTCCGCAGGTTGACACCCAGCCACCCCCTCCCAATCCCGCTTTTCCCAACCAGGGCCGGATCTAACAAAAACCCGGGAGAAGGATTGATTTTTTTCCCGGCTTTCCAACCTCTCGGGAAGAACGTCGGCACGAGGCAGCACGGCCAGAAGGACGGTTGGCTCCGAGGAGGCCGCCGGAACTTTCGCCACGGGCAGCCATACATCCTGGAGCCACGCGCCGGCGGGCCCGGCCGCTCCAAGAGCCAAGGAGAAGCGCGGCGTTCCCGGACGTCGCCGGTATTCCCTAAACACGCGCTCAGGGTTGAGGAGGAGGCGGTAGGAGTGGAGGAGGCGGCGCGCAGCGCTTGGTTGCCGCGTTCCAGACTCCGTTGCTATGGGAGAGGAACCAGTGTGATGTCACCGGGTGGAATCATCACAAGAGGTTCCGGAACACGGAAGCTGTACCGGAACCCAACCGATCAGACCGGAATCTGCCGGTAATGCCGAAGGGGTGAGCCAAGCTGACCCGTTTCCATGGAACCACGGGATGGTTTGGGTTGGGAGAGACCTCAAAGCCCTCCCAGCCGCTCCCCCTGCCACGGACAGGGACACCCTCCACTAGCCCAGGGTGCTCCCAGCCTCACCCAGCCTGGCCCTGGGCACTGCCAGGGATGGGGCACCCACAGCTTCCCTGGGAAACCCATCCCACTGCCCCCCACCCTCGCCATGAGGAATTTCATCCTGATATCCAACCTCAATCCGCCTTTTCCCAGTTTAAACCCGTTACCCCTTGTCCTGTCACTCCCTGCCCTTGGGAAAAGCCCCCCCAACTCTCCTGTAGCCCCCCAGGCACTGGAAGGGGCTCTAAGGTCTCCCCGGAGCTTCCCTTCTCCAGGCTGAACCCCCCAACCCCCCCAGCCCATCCCCATGGCAGAGGGGCTCCAGCCCTCGCAGCATCCCCGTGGCCTCCTCTGGCCTCGCTCCAACAGCTCCGTGTCCTCCTGCTGTTGGGGGCCCAGAGCTGGAGGTAGAACTGCAGGGGGGGTCTCCCCAGAGCAGAGCAGAGGGGCAGAATCGCCTCCCTCACTGCCCTGGCCACGCTGCTCCGGATCCAGCCCAGGATCCGGTTGGTTTCTGGGCTCCAGCGCACATGGCCGGCTCCTGGCCAGCCCCTCGCCCCCAGCACCCCAAATCCTTCTCCTCAGGGCTGTTCCAAATCCATTCCCAGCCTGGCCCTGTTCTGAGATTGCCCCGACCAGGGGCAGGACCTTGCCCTTGGCCTGCCTGAACTCCATGTGGTCAGCACGGTCCCACCTCTCCAGCCTGTCCGGGTCCCTCCGGACACCGTCCCTTCCCTCCAGCCTGTCCGGGTCCCTCCGGACGCCGTCCCTTCCCTCCAGCCTGTCCGGGTCCCTCCGGACGCCGTCCCTTCCTCCAGCCTGTCCGGGTCCCTCCGGACGCCGTCCCTTCCTCCAGCCTGTCCGGGTCCCTCCAGACACCGTCCCTTCCTCCAGCCTGTCCGGGTCCCTCCGGACGCCGTCCCTTCTCTCCAGCCTGTCCGGGTCCCTCCGGACACCGTCCCTTCCCTCCAGCCTGTCCGGGTCCCTCCGGACGCCGTCCCTTCCCTCCAGCCTGTCCGGGTCCCTCCGGACGCCGTCCCTTCCTCCAGCCTGTCCGGGTCCCTCCGGACACCGTCCCTTCCTCCAGCCTGTGCGGGTCCCTCCGGATGCCGTCCCTTCCTCCAGCCTGTCCGGGTCCCTCCAGACACCGTCCCTTCCTCCAGCCTGTCCGGGTCCCTCCGGACGCCGTCCCTTCCTCCAGCCTGTCCGGGTCCCTCCAGACACCGTCCCTTCCCTCCAGCCTGTCCTGGTCCCTCCAGACACCGTCCCTTCCTCCAGCCTGTCCGGGTCCCTCCAGACACCGTCCCTTCCTCCAGCCTGTCCGGGTCCCTCCGGACGCCGTCCCTTCCCTCCAGCGTGTCCGGGTCCCTCCGGATGCCGTCCCTTCCCCCAGCCTGTCCGGGTCCCTCCGGACACCGTCCCTTCCTCCAGCCTGTCCGGGTCCCTCCGGACGCCGTCCCTTCCCTCCAGCCTGTCCGGGTCCCTCTGGATGCCGTCCCTTCACTCAGCCTGTCCGGGTCCCTCCGGACGCCGTCCCTTCCTCCAGCCTGTGCGGGTCCCTCCGGACGCCGTCCCTTCCCTCCAGCCTGTCCGGGTCCCTCTGGATGCCGTCCCTTCACTCAGCCTGTCCGGGTCCCTCCGGACGCCGTCCCTTCACTCAGCCTGTCCAGGTCCCTCCGGATGCCGTCCCTTCCCTCCAGCCTGTGCGGGTCCCTCCGGACACCGTCCCTTCCTCCAGCCTGTGCGGGTCCCTCCAGACACCGTCCCTTCCTCCAGCCTGTCCGGGTCCCTCCAGACACCGTCCCTTCCTCCAGCCTGTGCGGGTCCCTCCAGACACCGTCCCTTCCTCCAGCCTGTCCGGGTCCCTCCAGACACCGTCCCTTCCTCCAGCCTGTCCGGGTCCCTCCAGACACCGTCCCTTCCTCCAGCCTGTGCGGGTCCCTCCAGACACCGTCCCTTCCTCCAGCCTGTCCGGGTCCCTCCGGATGCCGTACCTTCTCTCCAGCCTGTGCGGGTCCCTCCGGACGCCGTCCCTTCCCTCCAGCCTGTGCGGGTCCCTCCAGACACCGTCCCTTCCTCCAGCCTGTGCGGGTCCCTCCAGACACCGTCCCTTCCTCCAGCCTGTGCGGGTCCCTCCAGACACCGTCCCTTCCTCCAGCCTGTCCGGGTCCCTCCGGATGCCGTACCTTCTCTCCAGCCTGTGCGGGTCCCTCCGGACGCCGTCCCTTCCCTCCAGCCTGTGCGGGTCCCTCCAGACACCGTCCCTTCCTCCAGCCTGTCCGGGTCCCTCCGGACGCCGTCCCTTCTCTCCAGCCTGTCCGGGTCCCTCCGGACGCCGTCCCTTCCTCCAGCCTGTGCGGGTCCCTCCGGACGCCGTCCCTTCCTCCAGCCTGTCCGGGTCCCTCCGGACGCCGTCCCTTCCTCCAGCCTGTCCGGGTCCCTCCGGACGCCGTCCCTTCTCTCCAGCCTGTGCGGGTCCCTCCGGACGCCGTCCCTTCCTCCAGCCTGTGCGGGTCCCTCCGGACGCCGTCCCTTCCTCCAGCCTGTCCGGGTCCCTCCGGACACCGTCCCTTCCCCCAGCCTGTCCGGGTCCCTCCGGACGCCGTCCCTTCCTCCAGCCTGTCCAGGTCCCTCTGGATGCCATCCCTTCCCTCCAGCGTGTCCCCGCACAGCTCGGCGTCACCGGCAAATTGCCGAGGGTGCGCTCGATCGCTCGATCCCATCATCCGTGTCGCTGACGGAGACGTTGAGCAGCGCCGGTCCCAACCCCGATCCCTGAGGAACGCCGCTCGGCACCGCTCCCCACTCGGACACGGAACCGTTGACCGCTCTGAGTGCGACCGTCCAGCCGGTTCCTTGTGCGCCGAGCGCTCCGTCCGGCAGATCCGTGTCTCTCCCGCTCCGAGACGAGGATGCCGTGTGGGACGGCGCCGGAGGCTTTGCACAATCCCAGGTCGATGCCATCGGATCCTGTCGTAGAAGCCACCAGATCCATCCAGCAGGATCTGCCTGTGGTCAAGGCACATTGGCCATCACAATCCCAGGTTGATGCCAGCAGATCCCTGTATCCATCGAGGTCGTGACCCTGTCGTAGAAGCCACCAGATCCATCCAGCAGGATCTGCCCATGGTCAAACCACCTTGGCCGTCACCATCGCAGGTTGATGCCCGCGGATCCCATCCTAGAAGCCACCAAATCCATTCGGCAGGATCTGCCTGTTGTTGAGCCACGTTGGCCATCACAATCCCAGGTCGATGCCAGCGGATCCCATCCTGTATTGACCCCGTCGTAGAAGCCACCAGATCCATCCAGCAGGATCTGCCCATGGTCAAACCACCTTGGCCGTCGCAATCCCAGGTCGATGCCAGCGGATCTCATCCTAGAAGCCATCAGATCCATCCGGCAGGATCTGCCTGTTGTTGATCCATGTTGGCCGTCACAATCCCAGGTCGATGCCAGTGGATCCCATCCTGTATCCACCGAGGTCGTGACCCCGTCGTAGAAGCCACCAGATCCATCCGGCAGGATCTGCCCATGGTCAAACCACCTTGGCCATCACAATCCCAGGTCGATGCCAGTGGATCCCATCCTAGAAGCCACCAGATCCAACCGGCAGGATCTGCCCATGGTCAAACCACGTTGGCCATCACAATCCCAGGTCGATGCCAGCAGATCCCATTCTAGAAGCCACCAGACCCATTCAGCAGGATCTGCCCGCTGTTGATCCATGTTGGCCATCACAATCCCAGGTCGATGCCAGCGGATCCCATCCTGTATCCACTGAGGTCGTGACCCCGTTGTAGAAGCCACCAGATCCGTTCAGCAGCATCTGCCCATGGTCAAACCACGTTGCCCATCACAATCCCAGGTCGATGCCAGTGGATCCCATCCTAGAAGCCACCAGATCCAACCGGCAGGATCTGCCCATGGTCAAACCACCTTGCCCATCACAATCCCAGGTCGATGCCAGTGGATCCCATCCTAGAAGCCACCAGATCCATCCAGCAGGATCTGCCCATGGTCAAACCATGTTGGCCATCACAATCCCAGGTCGATGCCAGCGGATCCCATCCTAGAAGCCACCAGATCCATCCGGCAGGATCTGCCCGTGGTCAAGCCATGTTGGCCATCCCCAGTCACCTCCTGGTATTCCATGTGCCGTAGCGTGATTCCCAGGAGGATCAGCTCCGTGACCGTCCCACGCACAGAGGTGACACCGACTGGCCTGGTGTTCCAGTGACGGAGTCACGTTTCCTCTTTTCCCGTCAGCGGGAACCTCCGCCGACCCCTACGACTTCTCGGATACAACGGATAGAGGTTGGGCAGCCCCATCCGCCAGTTCCCTCCCGACCCGCCGATGTATCCCATCAGGACTCAAGTTTGGGTGGGAAGGTGCTCCCAGAGTGGAGCAGAGGGGGACAACCCCCTCCCTCGTCCCCCTGGCCACGCTCCCCTGAATCCAGCCCGGGATCCGGTTGGTCTTCCGGGCTCCGGCGCACACGGCCGCCTCGCGTCCGGCTTTTCCTCCGCCAACACCCCCAAATCCTTCTCCTCAGGGCTGTTCCCAACGCTTTCCCGCCCGGCCCGGCCTTGGGATCGCCCCGACCCGCGCGTGACCTCACGGAACTCAGCTCTATCCCGTTTTATCCCCCAAAATCACATCCCAGGGTTGGTTTCCTGGGAAAAAAAAAATCCTCGGAAGCCATCCGGGACATCGAGCGCGGGGAGCACGGCCGCCTCCGGCACGGCCTCGGCCCCGCAGATATCCGCGTTTTAGCTAATTCCACCCCAAACCCACACGCTCGGGCAGCTCCGTTTGGGATCAGGGAGGGAAAAAACTAACCCAGGCGGGTGTTGAGAACATTCCCGAGGCACGGAGATAAGGGAAAGGGAGGGAAAAGTGGGAATTTGGGGGTAATTTGGGTGCCGCGAGCCACGCCGAAGCTCCGTGCCCGCCAAGCCGGAGTGGTCCGCCTCCGGCTTTCGGAAAGGAGCCGGCGCTGGAGCCTCCCACGGAGCTTCCCTTTCCCAGGAGGCCAACGTCACCTGCCACGGGATACACGGAGTCGGAAAACAAGGAAGGAAGTGGATAAAAACTCCCAGAATCCTCTGCCCTCCTACGCTCCTTCACGCCAGGGCCGGAACGAAAGGACCCGTGGATGACTTGGAGCCGTAAACTCAACCCTCGAGGGGGATCCGGCTGCGCCCAGGAGCGTAATTCCCTACGGACGGAGACATGGGAACGTCCGCTGAAGCCGCGTGGTGCCGGAAAATTCCGTGGGGAATGGGCCGGGATAAGGGCCCGTCCGTTTTAACGGCTCCTGGTGGCGAGCGGTGGAGCCGCTCCGGAGCTCGGGGGATGGTTTTATTCCCACCGGAGTCGGGATGCGGGAAAACCAAAAGCAGGGAAGCCCAAACGAAGGGAGCGATGCCGCAGGGGATTCTGGGATGGGGTCGGGTACCGACGTCGGGGCCTCTCTCCCGGGAAAATCCCGACTCGTCTTTGCGTCGCCGCGGGTTGGGATTCTCCCGGGTGTGAGGACGGGCCGGTTATCCACCGGGAGTGGCGGGGGGAAGGAAAACACCCGGTTTTTGACGGCTCAAGGTGCCAACGGGAAGGGAAACGGCCCCGCTCCTCCGGCATCCCCCTCTTTTCCCAGCATCCCGGCGGATTTCTGGATCACGCGGAAAGGGAAGAAGCTCGGGCCGACGCGAGCCGGGAACGGCTCGATTCTGCGGGAATGGGGGGTGGGATCAAGGAAAGCTCGGAGCAGGGTGTGCTCCGGGACGTGCCCTCTCCTCCCCCGGCTGCCATCCGAGGAACGGATTCCTCCCGAATTCCAGCGGCCGCTCGGGTTTCTAAGGAAACAAACCCCCGAAACACAAACCACGGGACTAATAAATATTTGGAATACAAAGTTACGGCCGGGATTTTTCCCACCCGGCAGAAGGTTAAAAAAAGGAACAAGCGCGGATTCTCGACATTCCGGAGTCTAGTTTGAACGCCGGATCGGCATTCCCGCCTTTCCCGCCGCTCTCCGAACCTTCCCGCCACCCAAGACATTTGTTTCCCACCGTTTGAGTCCAGCCGGATGATTCCATCGATCCGTTCCCGACCGGAATTCCGAGGCACCGCCGGAGAGGACGGGGAGTTCCCGCGCTCCGGTCGGAACGGTTTTCGGAGATGGCGCCCATCCCGCTCCCGCTCTTAGGGATAACCCCGGTTTGCCTCGCCGTTGGGAGAGGCGGAGAGCGCTCGTGGTTCCCGAACCTGGAATTTTTAGGAATTCTCTGCCAATATTTACCCAGTCACACCATAACGGGAAAAACCCACGGAGAAGGAACTTTCCACCAAGAATCGGCCCCAAAACCCCCCAAAATGCCTTAAATATGGGATTTTTTTACCGGCAACGGGGCACGTTGAAGCATTAAGGATCAAGTTTGGAAAGCCAAAAGGGAATTCCGGCGGGAATCCAGGCGGCCACGTGCCGCTGTCGCAACACCCGTCCCCCAAAACTGAGCGTTTCCGGACTGAATCCCTTAAGCTGCGCGACGGGACGTTGTTTCTCCCGGATCCCCGTCGGTAAGAGGCGCGAGGAGACGGTTTGGGCACCGAGGGTGCGGCGTGGTACCCGAGATACGGGGATGGGGGGGAGGAGGAAACGGGCCCCTTCAAGAAGCCAACCCCCCGCCTCATCCGCGCTGCGGCTCCCGGCGGCGCCGGCATCCCACCAAATCCGTTAGGGGGTTGGAAACAGAGCATCGGCCTCGTCTCTCTCGGGTCGGACGGGGCAGGACAACCAGCGACAGGGCCTGGTGGCCAGGTAAAGCCGCGGAAGTCATCCGCTTGGATGCAAGGCCGTAGGTAACATCCATTTGGAACACAAGGCCACAGATGACATCCACTTGGGACGCAAGGCCACGGATGTAGACGTCACCAACATCCACTTGGGACGCAAGGCCACAGATGACGTCCGCTTGGGACGCAAGGCCACAGATGTAGACGTCATCGACGTCCGCTTGGGACGCAAGGCCACGGATGTAGACATCTACATCCACTTGGGGTGCAAGGCCACAGATGTCGTCCACTTGGAACGCAAGGCCACGGATGTAGACGTCCTCTACATCCACTTGGGATGCGAGACCACGGACGACGTCCACTCGGAATGCAAGGCCACGGATGTAGACATCTACATCCACTTGGGATGCAAGGATGTAGATGATGTCCGCTTGGGAAGCAAGGCTGCAAACATCTGCTTGGGACGCAAGGCCATCATCCAGTTGGGACACGAGGCCACAGATGATGTTATCCGCTGGGACGTGAGGCCGGAGATGTCACCCAGTTGGGATGCGAGGCCACAGATGATGTTATCCGCTGGGACGCGAGGCCATGGATGACGTTATCCGCTTGGATGCAAGACCATAGACGTTGGCTACTTGGAATGCGAGGCCATCACCCAGTTGGGACACGAGGCCACGGATGCCGTTATCCGCTGGGATGTGAGGCCGGAGATGTCACTCAGTTGGGATGCGAGGCCAGAGATGACGTTATCCGCTGGGACGCGAGGCCATGGATGACGTTATGTGCTTGGATGCAAGACCATAGACGTTGGCTACTTGGAACACGAGGCCATCATCCAGCTGGGATACGAGGCCACGGATGCCGTTATCCACTGGGACGCGAGGCCGGAGATGTCACCCAGTTGGGATGCGAGGCGGTGGATGACATTACCTGCTTAGACGCAAGGCTGGAGATGTCACCCAGTTGGGACGTGAGGCCACGGATGACGTTATCCGCTGGGACGCGAGGCCGGAGACATCATCCACTTGGACGCAAGGCCGCAGATATCAGCTACTTGGGACACCAGGCCATTGACATCACCCAGTTGGGACACGAGGCCGCGGATGCCGTTATCCGCCGGGACACGAGGCCGGAGATGTCACCCAGTTGGGACGCGAGGCCACGGATGATGTTATCCGCTGGGACGCGAGGCCGGAGACATCATCAACTTGAATGCAAGGCCGCAGATATCAGCTACTTGGGACACCAGGCCATTGACATCACCCAGTTGGGACACGAGGCCGCGGATGCCGTTATCCACCGGGACGCGAGGCTGGAGATGTCACCCAGTTGGGACGCGAGGCCACGGATGACGTTATCCGCTGGGACGCGAGGCCGGAGACATCATCCGCTTGGACGCCAGGCCGGAGATGTCGACTACTTGGGACACCAGGCCATTGACATCACCCAGTTGGGACGCGAGGCCACGGATGCCGTTATCCGCCGGGACGCAAGGCCGGAGACGTCACCCAGTTGGGACGTGAGGCCACGGATGCCGTTATCCACTGGGACGTGAGGCCGCAGGTGTTCCCATCCTAGACTTTAGCAAAACCTTTCCCACTCGGAGAAACCGGCTGCTCATGGCTCGTGGCCGGGTGGAAAACTGGCCGGCTGGCCGAGCCCGAAGAGTAACGGGTGGCGAATCCTGCTGGTCACAAGCCATGTTCCCCCGGGCTCCGTTTACTTATCCGGAGGCAGGAATCGACGGCACCCCCAGCCTCGCCGACCGCTTTCCCCCAGGAAACACCTCGAGGGGCCAAAGAGCCACGCAGAGAAGGAATCCCGGGAGGAGCCGCCACGGGAACCACGCAGGGGGTGGGGATAGAAGGAAGACAAATCCCAACCGTTCTGGCCCGGCGGCACCTTCCTCGCGACCGGAACTAGCGGAAAGTTTAACAACGCCCGCTCTCCACGACAAGTAACGCCGGAACAGCGCGGAGCCCGCCGGAGAGATCACGGCACCTCCGGAATTCCAGCCACGAGGAATTTGGGTTTCCCACCCGCGCTGAAACCGCGATTTCCTTAGGTTTTGGCTAAAAATAGACAGGAAACCCCCCCCGTCCGCCCCCCCCAATCCATCATTTATTACGCATGGGGGCGACCAGCGCGTTTTTGAAGGGGCTCCAGGAGCTCGGATCCCAGGAATCCCGTGGGAACGGGCCAAATTTGAGGAGATTAAGTGACATTTTGGAACATTAAAGCGCCCTCGGAAGAAATTCCGGAGACGCCCCGCGCCGGAGATTTTCTTCTCGGGCCGTCTCCGTCGCGATTGGCTGTCAAGAATGGGGATAAACGCCGCGCTCGGCGTCGGCATTTGGGACGGCGGAGAAACACGTAGGAGCCGGGGGGGGTGTTTTGGAATGTTCCGGGGTACGGGAGCCTTCCCGCTGCCGGAGGAAAGCGCGGGACGTTCCTTCCTCCCGGAGCATCGTTAAGGGCAAACCATCGGCGCGGCGTTCCTTATAAAAACCGGTTCAACCCACCCAAAAGGAAGTTTTCCTACGGCCCGGCAGCGATCCGGCGTCACGCCGAGGACGCTTCCCCTCCGGAGGGCCGAGCCGCTGCCCCGTGCCGAGGGAAAGCGCCCGGGTTTTGGGGACGGGGAAGCGTTTTCCTCGCACCCTCCCCTCCCCCTGCGCGAGGCCGGGGGCGGGGGGGGATTTTTCCGCTCAAAATCACTTCCAGACTCGCGTTCCCGCGGCGGGAGGAGGAATACAATGGGAGGCGAAGTGCTGGGGTTTTGGGGAAGGAGGGAGGGGGAAAAATCAACGCCGGCGGCTGCGGGATGCAGCGAGGCACGGCGGCAGGTGGGTCTGGGTTCAAACTCACGGGTATCGCGCCGCCGGCGTTATCCTCGAGGCGTTCCTCTGGCCGGGGCGGGGGGCAAGGCGCGACGGTCCTGACGGAAAAGGTAAATGGGAGAGGAAGGCAGGGCCGCCCCCGTCCCGGGAGGGGGGGGAAGTGGGACTGGGGAGGGGGATGGATTTTGGGTGGAAATAAGAGAATAAAGGAGAAATACGCTCGGCTACGCGCGGAGCCGCCACCGCCGCGGCTTCCCGGGGGCCGGTTGCGACGCGTCCGGAATGACAACGGGTTAAACACCCCGCCACCCCCCCGAAGTTGACCGTTTCCCTCAAGTTTTCCCTACAGTTTCCCAGCGTTCCCTTCAGGAATTATCAATTACCCGAAAAGAGCCCCAAAACCACCCAAACCCAGGCGTTGCACGGACAGCATCGTCACGCCCAGACCCGCGGGCGACGCATCGGCTCCTTCCGGCAGAGACGACTTCCAGAGGCGCCACCGGAGGGTTTTCGCTCTCCGTCCGCAGCCGGCCCCGGCCCGCGGCCGCTCCCCGTCGGAATAATCCCGCTTTCCCGGTTGATTTTCCCCCGGCTAGCGACCAAAACGCCAAAAATCGGGATCGTTAGCAACGGGAGAGAGGCTGAGAGGGCCGGGGGAGGCGCAGGGCGGAAAACCGTTGGGAAGTTACGAGGGGGACGGCGCGGCGCTCCGGCATTCCCTAGCCATCCGGAGCGGCTCGCCGCGGGACGAAGCTCCGGTTTTTATCCGGCACGAGGAAGGGCAAAAGCGTCTTTCACCGGGGACGGGTAACACGAGTTTTCGCGAGCGTCGCCACGTTCTCACCCGGAGAACGTTTACGGAGCGCCCTCCGGCTCCGGATGGGAACGGGAACCCAGTTCCCTCCACGGGAGGAAGACGGCGCCGGGGGAGAAAAGGCACCGGAGCCGGCTCCGAGGGCGCGACAGGCGAGGCGCCGGCCCGGCGTGCTGCGGCGTTCCCAGTTATTTACAGAGCGGGTACCAAAGGGACAAGGTCAGCTTTTCCCTGGCTCGGCTTCACCACCGGGACCACCCGGAGCGAGGAAACGGCAGCTCGGTCTCCACAGCAACGGCTCGCTCTGCCGATATCGCCACCGAGTCCCCGTCCTGGCGCCGGGGACGGCTCCGGCCCCGCTCCCGCCGGAGGGTTTTGGTGCCGTTTCGCCGGCGAATTCCTGCGGAAAACACCCGACTCCGTTCGCAGGTTCCAGACCGTTCCCGACCCGGCCGAGGGGGAATTTCTCCACGGCCTACGCTCGCTCGTAGCGTTATTGTGCGCCAACCTGGGAAACTTAATTAAGGGGACTAATTAGCCGGCTGTGGTGCGACAGCTCCTCTCCCGGAAGTCCCCAACTTCCATTCCGCAATCCCCCGGGAATTCAGGGCCGGGTTTCCAGCCATTTCAACCCCCAAATTAGGGTGAAACGCAAAGGAAACGGGTCAGGGAGCGAAGACGAAGGCGCCGCCAGGCCGAGCGCGGCGAAGCCGGGCGTCTCGTGGCGTTAACGCATCGATCCCGACGGGAAGAAGAGGGAAAAGGGGGTTAAACCAGCAAAACACGGCGGGAGAGGAGGAGCGCATGCCGGAAGCTCGCTGATTCGTAGGGAAACACCACCCCGAACCCCCCTCCCAGGGAAGAGTCCGAGGGCGACGGCCCCGGCTCCGTCAGCCGCAAACGCCGCACGCAAGGTTTCGGCGCCAGCGAGAAAAACCCGCACGGGTTTTGAGGCCGTTTTGGGGGCGTTTCGGTCTCCTCCGGAGCGTCGGGTTTAGCGTCGGAAGCTTCTCGGATCGGGAAAAGCCAAGGGGAGAGAAACGCCGAGGCCTAAACTCCCCCTCGGGTCATTTCCTTCCAAAGGGGGGGAGAGGGAAGTGCTCTGGGAGTCCGACCCGGTCCCACACGCCACAACAGGGGGAAAACCCTCCCCCCCCGCCCCCTCAACTTCCAAACCCAGCCGTTTTCTCCTCAAAACCAGCAAATCCGTGAGCCACTCGAGGATTAAATCCCCACGGGATGCGGCGTCGGTTTGGGTTTCCCCTGCCCGGCAAAGGCGGGAGAAGGCAGCGGCGCAAGGCGTCCGGTCCCCGAGGTGGTTCTTCCGCAGGCGACGGAGCCCGGAGAGGCTATTCCCCCTCTGGAATTCGTTAAACGCGACGGGAAGAAAGGATCTGGTCAGAGATCCCGTCGGAGAGAACCGTTCCCACGCGCCGGTCGGGGGGTCCCCCGCTCTCCGAACGGCGGCGCCTTTCGGCGGACGCAAGGGTAAGACGGCGTTTCCGACGGAAAAAAGCTCCGCGAGCGGATTTGGCTTCCAGGCTCCGTAGCCCGTCGCCGGGGGGAAAGCCCGACCGGGCCCCCCCCCGCGCTCCCGCTTCCCAACGGTTTTGGCTTTACGAGGGGAACGTCAGACGGGATTCCCAACGGGAAATCCAGCCACGTCAACGAAAAAAACACACACACCCCCCTCCGGGCAAACTCCCGGCTCCCGGGGTCGCCACCAAGGCGGGAAAACCGCGTGCCGTCAGCCTGGGGCTGGGGGGGGGTGTCAGTCACCTGATCTCGAAGTTAAACAAGCGGCGTTGGGCGAGGAGCCCCCCCCCCCAAGGCCTCGTCCACTCGTGCTCTAAATGAATAATGAGAAATTAAGGATCAGTGCCGTTAATTAACTCGTCAAACCACCGGCAGCCCAAAGGTGGTGGATTTTTGGCCTCCACGAAAGCGCCGACGCGGACGTCGGGGGACGCGGGCACGGGCCCCCCCACCCCGAAGCGCCACCGTAGGACGACAGACCCTTGCGGGCGGCTGCCAGGGGTGTCAGGGCCCCGGGGGGCTGTCGCAGGGCGGATACGGAGCCCCGCTGCCCCCGAAATTGGGGGGAACACAAGTTTAAACCCACCCCCCCACCAGCTCTGGGGGGGGGGGTTAAACACACCTTCCACCAGCTCAACTCCAACGCTCCCGCCAAACGAGCGCCGGCGGCGGACGGCGCATCCAAACCCGGCACCGGGAATAAGGGGTGGGGGTGGGGAGGGGGGGACGGGACACCGGAATGACCGGAAACCAACGGCGAGGGACAAACCATCCCGAAAGGAGAGGCGGCGTGCCACGGTCACGGAGGGAAGCGGAGAGCCCGCGGTCGCCCCCGGAATCGCTCCCGTCAGTCAACCAAGCCCGAAGCCTCGGGGAAAAAAAAGGGGGGTGAAAACGCTCGGGAGAAATGAAAACGGGAGAATCGGGAGAGAAGGAAGCGGTGTTTATTCAGCTGGGGGGGGTTAAGGCCCCCCGCTTGGGGTCCCTGTCACAATAGGACCCCCCCAACCAGACCCCCAGGCGGGTGCCGAGAGCGCGCAGGCCGGAGCGCAAGTTTGGTTTGCCCGGAGAAGGCCGCGGCTCCTCGGTGGGGCTGCGGGTTCCCTCCCGCCCTATCGTGACACCTCACGGGGCGGCGATAGTGGGGTTTAAATCGTGACACAGTGCCCCCTCCCCGCGCTGCCACAGGGTATCCCTGCCTCTTCCTCGAGAGGAGGAGCGGAGCGCGGCCCGGCGGCGGCGGGAGGGGGTCACCGGGGCCGGTGGCAGCTCCGCGACCCCGAGTCACCGAGGGGGGGGGGTGTAGGCCTCACCCGGGGGGCGATGGGGGCGAGCAAGGCCCTCCCCGGAGGCAGCGGGGACCGGCGGAGGGGGGCGGGGGGGGATGGCCTGGCTGCTGCGCCCCCTGTTTTCATCGGGGGGTGGGGGTGTGGGTGTAAAGGAGGAGGGGGGTGGGGGGATGGCGGCGTCTGGGTTTTGAGGGGGGGGTCCGCTGTTTTCCGGAGCCGTGACCCGCGGCCGCCGCACCGGGCTGTCCGGGGGCGGCGGGGCCGGAGAGAAGGAGGAGGGTGTGTGTGAAGGAGGGAGGAGGAGGAGGAGGAGGGGGGGGGGGGGGGGGGGAAGGGAGGTTAAAGCCGAAGAGGCGACTCGGCCGGTGGCTGGGGAGGGGGGCAGCCCCCCCCCCTTCTCCCCCCCCCCCCCTCCGGCGGCAGGTAGCGGAGTTAAGCGATTTAAAGCGAAATTGCTGCATTGTAAGAAACTCACCGTGGTGTTTGAGCAGCAGCCGGCGCGGGGTCTCCCAGACATCCCCGCACGGGCTCCGGAGGCAGGACCCCGCCAGGCACCGACACATAGAGGTTCACGGCGCTGCCTGATCGCCGCCCGCGCGGCTGAACCCCCCGCCCCGGACCGCCGGGTTGTAGGGTAACCCGTGGGGGGACACGGGCCAACACCCGCCGGTACCCCCCCCCCGAGCAACACCCCAACCCGCCCCCCCCCCCCCCACACCCCCACCCAGCACCGCGCCGGCCCCCACCCGCTTGGGTATTTGCATAGGCCACGCCCACTCCCCACCGCAAGCCACGCCCCGTCGGGGAGAGGAACGGCGGGAGGGTTATTGGGGGGGTTATGGGGGGGGGGGGGGGGGCGCACGCACCAACCTGGCCGACATCGGGGGTCCGCGGAGGGGAGGGGGCGGCACCGACTCGTTTCTGTGTAGGATAAATAAAGGGGGTTAAAGGGGTTGGTCCGTGCGACCCCCCCCCCTCCCATGGACAGCGCCACCGGGACCCCCGGGGGTGGGGGGGGGGAGGTCCCCCGTGGGGGGGGGGCGGGGAAGGGATGTTTGAGTGTCGTGAAGGGGGTTTTAGGGGCTGAAGCGGCGCTGGGAACCCCCCACCCCAGCGCCCAGCCCAGCTTTTTGGGGGGTCTGTAGGGTAAAGGGGGGGGCGGGGGGGTCACCCCCAAAGCCACGCGGCAGCGGCAGCTCGGAAAATCCATTTTTTAAAGTTAAAAATCAGCTAAAACAGTGAGTTTGTCTCGTGTTTCTGGAGGTAAACAAGGCAATAAACGGCTGATTTACTGTTAAATCCGGGACTGATCCCCCCCCCCCGCGCCGGGGGGGGGGGGTGGGGGGTGGGAGGGGGGGCTGGGGGCAGCGCCCCCGGGATTTAACGTCCAGGCAGACCGCTTCCAGGCGCAGCTGAGGACCGAAACCCCCCCGCAAACTCCGCTTCATCCCCCCCAAGGGAAGCTGGGAAATAAAAAGGCAGGAAACAACCCACCCCCCTACACACAGGGTGTTCCGGGGGGTGGGTTTGGGGATGGGCTAAAACCTCCCCCCACCGGCGCGGCGGGGCAGCCCCAAGGCTCGGCCCATCCCAGGGTCCTCCAGATCCCAGTTCCAAACTGGTGGAGGCTCCCGCTTGCCATTGGCGGGGGGTGGGCAGGGGGCGGGGAGGGCGCGGGCAGGGGGCGGGCAGGGCCCGGCGGGTGGATTAGGCGGGTTAAATGGGATTGCCCAGTGCGGGTAATTAATGAGCCGAGAGGCCGGGCTTGGGGCTTTGTTTATATCCCTGGATTGGTTGGATTTGAACTGGATTCTGGGTTCTGGCGGTACCTGGGTGGGTCCTCGGGTTGGGTTTATTCCGCGGGGGGGGGTTGGGGGGGGGTGTGGGGTGCGATGGCGCTATAAGAGCGACGCGGCGGTTGGGTCTTCGGCTCAGACGTCAACCAGGAGCGATGCCGGAAGAGGCCTCCGAGCTGTTTCGTGGGAGAGAGAAACCCCAGCGTCAGCAGCGTTTACCCCCAAACCCCCTATTTCCCCTTTATTTTGGGGTCTCGTACCCCAAACCCCCACCCCTCCCTCGGTAACTCGACGGGAGCATCTCACCCGGGGAGCGTGGCGTTACCCAGCTTGGGGGGGGGGGGGGGGGGGCGTCGTTTCCACGACGAAGGAAAACCACGGGGGGCGTCCCCCAACGCCCCCCACCCCCCCCTTCAGGTTGAATCCCCCTCCCCGGGGGCCACGCAGGGTGGGAATAACCCCCCCGGGCATAGCGCAACGACCCATCCCAACGCTCAAACGCCGCCAACCCCCCCCCCCCCCAACCCAGGGCGCGAGAAATAAATCACATCCCTTAATCAGGGCGATGGGAAAACTCGCCCCAGTGAGGGTCCGGGTGCGGCGAAGCAAATAAACACCCCCACCCCACCCCCCCCGAGGCTATTTTTAGGGTTGCTTAAAATAGGCGGGCGATGAGTAAGAGAATTCCGTACCCCCCTGACGTCAGGATGTGCCCGCGCGGGCGGGACGGCTCCCCTGGTTCCAACCGGGCAGCGGGACACGCTGGGGGGCCCTCACGGGTGGGAAATCGTTGCTCTGGAGGGGGTCGTTTCTTTGCAGACGGGTGAATTTCCCCCCCACCCCACCCCAGGATCGCGTCGCCGGGATCCGGGCGGCTCCGATTCGGCCAAAACGGGGTCGGGACGCTACTAAAAGCTTCTCCCTCCGGGTGGGTTAGAGACGCCAACGGCCTAGCGCTCGCCCCGCCGAAACGCCGAGTTCCTTCGCGGCGTGACGTCAAATAAGCGAGTAACGGGGGCAAAGAAAACACCCCAAAAACGTACCGAAAGTCGCCTGGAGACGGTGCTCCTGCGGATCCCGACGCGACGCCCTCTCGGTTTTCCTTCTGGCCGCCGGGATTCCGGGTTCCGGAGGGTGAAGGCTCCCGTTCCGCGGCGAGCGAGCGGGTGGGACGGGCGCTTGAGCCGGGCAGGATCCGGCCGCCGGTGCCTTGAAGCCTAACCAAGAGCGTCGGCTCCATTCAGCTCATCCCCGGGCTCTTTCCTTTCCCCTTTGGCCCCGAAACTTGAGTTTGCAGCCCCTTCCCCAAGGGCCTGCCTCGTGTCCTCGGCCACATCTCCCCCCCCATGCCCCCCCCAACCCTATTGCTCACCCAAACCTGGGGTTTGAAGCCTTTATTTCGCACACGGTCTGCTCCAGGCCCACACGCCCTGCCCCCCCCGGCCAACACGGCCTGCTCCAGGCCCCCCCAGCCTGCTCCAGCCCCCCCCAGGCCCCCCCACAACCCCTCCAGGCCCAACCAGCCTGCTCCAGGCCCCCCCCAGGCCCACACACGACCCCCCACCAGGCCCACCTGGCACCCTCCAGGCCCAACCAGCCTGCTCCAGGCCCACCTGGCACCCTCCAGGCCCCCCCAGGCCCACACACGACCCCTCCCCAGGCCCACACACGACCCCTCCCCAGGCCCACCTGGCATCCTACAGGCAACCCCAGCCTGCTCCAGGCCCCCCCCAGGCCCACACATGACCCCCCCCCCCCAGCCCCACCTGGCACTCTCCAGGCCCAACCAGCCTGCTCCAGGCCCACCTGGCACCCTCCAGGCCCCTCCAGGCCCCCCCAGGCCCACACACGACACCTCCAGGCCCACACACGACCCCTCCCGAGGCCCACCTGGCACCCTCCAGGCCTCCACAGCCTGCTTCAGGCCCCCCCAGGCCCACACACGACCCCCCCCCAGGCCCACCTGGCACCCTCCAGGCCTCTGTAGCCTGCTTCAGGCCCCCCCAGGCCCACACACGACCCCCCCCAAGGCCCACCTGGCACCCTCCAGGCCCCCCCAGCCTGCTCCAGGCGCCTCCAGACCCACACACGACTCCCCCCAGCCCCCCTGGCACCCTCCAGGCCCCCCCCAGGCCCACCCACGACCCACCCAGGCCCACCCCAGGCCCCCCCAGGTCCCCCCACAGCTCCCCCAAGCCCACCTGGTGCCCTCCAGGCCCCCCGCCCAACCAGCCTGCTCCAAGCCTACACAGCTCCCTCACAGCCCACACATGCCCCCCCAGACCTCCCCCTCACCCCACATCCCCTCAAGCCTCCCCTCCACCCCCAAACCAGGGCCCATTCTCCTTGCTCCCCCCTCACAACCTCACCCCCCCACACCCGCCATGACCCCTCCGCACACCTTTTCCCTCTCTTTCCCTTCCCCTGACCCCCCCCCAACTTTCCCCTCGACCCCCCCACCCCAAAAACCAAGATGGCGCCTCCCCTCTCCTTCCCGCCCGCCTTTTCCCGCCACAGACCCGCCTCACCCCGTCACGTGACGCCGGCCCGGCGGCGGGAGTGCGCATGCGCCGGCGGCGGGCGGGAACAGCAGTGGCGCGAGACACGGAGGGTGAGGCGGAGGCGGAGGCGGAGCCGGTGTCGGCCCCCCCCCTCATTCCCGCAGGGAAAACCCCCTCGGTCCCTCAATCCCAGCCCTGGGGTGGGCCTACAGCCCCCTGCGAGGCCGGGAGCAGCCTTTCCCTCAGGGAAAACCCCCTCACTCCCTCCAACCCAGCCCTGGGGTGGTTCCACAGCCCCCTCCAAGGCCAGGAGCAGCCTTTCCCTCAGGGAAAACCCCTTTTATTCCCCCAGTCCCAGCCTTGGGGTGGTCCCACAGCCCCCTCCAAGGCCAGGAGCAGCCCTTCCCTGAGGGAAAAACCCCTCAGTCCCTCAATCCCAGCCCTGGGGTGGTTCCACAGCCCCCTGCAAGGCCAGGAGCAGCCTTTCCCTCAAGGAAAATCCCCTTTATTCCCCTAAACCCAGCCCTGGGGTGGTTCCACAGCCCCCTCCAAGGACAGGAGCAGCCTTTCCCTCAGGGAAAACCCCCTCACTCCCTAATCCCAGCCCTGGGATGGTCCCACAGCCCCCTGCAAGGCCAGGAGCAGCCCTTCCCTCAGGGAAAAAGCCCTCAGTCCCTCAATCCCAGCCTTGGGGTGGTCCCACAGCCCCCTCCAAGGCCAGGAGCAGCCCTTCCCTGAGGGAAAAAGCCCTCAGTCCCTCAATCCCAGCCCTGGGGTGGTTCCACAGCCCCCTGCAAGGCCAGGAGCAGCCTTTCCCTCAAGGAAAATCCCCTTTATTCCCCTAAACCCAGCCCTGGGGTGGTTCCACAGCCCCCTCCAAGGACAGGAGCAGCCCTTCCCTCAGGGAAAAACCCCTCACTCCCTAATCCCAGCCCTGGGATGGTCCCACAGCCCCCTGCAAGGCCAGAAGCAGCCCTTCCCTCAGGGAAAAAGCCCTCAGTCCCTCAATCCCAGCCTTGGGGTGGTCCCACAGCCCCCTTCAAGGCCAGGAGCAGCCTTTTCCCCAAGGATACCCCTGTCACTCCCCAGTTCCAGCCCTGGGATGGTCCCACAGCCCCCCGCAAGGCCGGGAGCAATGCTTCCCTCAGGGAAACCTCCCCCTCTCCCCCAGCTCCAGGGTGATCCCACAGCTTCCTGCAAGGCCAGGAGCCGCCTCTCCCTTCTTCCCACGTTATTCCTGCACCTCATCCCTGGGGCAGCCCCCTCTGCCAGCGTTTTAAAAGAAGACACCCCCCTGTGTCCCACCAAGCCTGCCGTGGGGTCTTTTCCGCTTCGGAATGCTGGGGGGTGCAAGGGGAATCGGGATAGTCCGGTCTGCGGGAAGGAATGGGCGATGGTTGTGGCAGCGGCGGGGGTTTGGCACCATCGAGTTTTATTAAATATTCCCATTAAAATACTGTTTTTCCTTTGGATTTTTTTCAGGAGCCGACTCGTCCCTCAGGTTCGGCTCCAGCTTGGAACAAAACCCCATTGAACCGGCCGCGGGGTCGTCGTCGGGGGGACGGACCCGGTACCCCTTCGGCGAGGAAGGACGCCGTTCGCTCGGTGACGCTCTGCTTGCCGACAGAGACGCCTCCACTCCCACCATGGCTCCGGAGCCGGCGGCGCGGTGAGCGCACCAGGCTTCCCGCGAGGGCGGCCTCGGAGGGGAGAGGGGTTGGTAGAGGGGTCGGTTAGGGGGTGATTTGGGGGTGAAATGGGGAGGGTTATGGGGTTGTTTTTGATGAGTAAACGCTTTGGGAATGTCTCCTGTTGCCTTTTCCCTGGCAAACTGACGTTCCAATGGATAAAGCCGTAGATGATGATGGTTTTAATGGCTTTTTTGGGCAGGAATTTTAATTTTTGGCCCATTCCCTTAAAATTACACCCCCACGTGCGGTGGTTGGTTTTAGCCGGAGGCTTTTCCCTACCCCTCGGGGCCTGGAATCGTCTCCCCAAGCCTGACCCCCGCGGGATATCCCCTCGTCAAGTGGCTACGGATAAAACACCGGGCGCAGAGCGCTTGGGGGTTGCCTCGTTCCTTCCTTTTCCCAAGAAAAAACGGGGGGAAAATGGTAAAATTCCTTAACGCCGAGGCCCGAATTGGCAAAGGGGTGGGACGCGGTATTGGCGGAGGCGCCGGAAACGAGGTGTGTCCCCCCCATCTCCCCGGAATCGTATAGGTAGAGCGCATCCGGGGGGAAGCCTCCGTGCTTGTTTGGGTGCGGATATTCTCCCGGCAAAGCCCGCGGTGCCCTCGGGAGCGTTACAAATCCAGATGTTTCGGTTAAAACTAAGGTGGAACCCGAGGGTGTCGCCGTCTCCCTCCCCCCAGAGCCGGGCCCCGCGCTGCCGGGATCCCGGAGGAGGCTGGAGGAGGATCCGCGGGGCGAGGAGACCGTCCCCTCCTCCGCTGGGCCGCGGCGGGAAGGTGTTGGGGCGGCGCTGGAGCAGCCGGGTGCCCCCTCGTTCCCCTGTCGTTGCGTTGAAAGCCGAAGGGGACGCTCCGAGCGAATTGTTTTGGCCCTTTTTATCAGCTCCTGGATGAAATCCGCTAATTAATCCGGCGCCGCGGGAATAATTAAGTCTGGGGGGGGTGAGTGCCGCGACGCGTAGCCTTTCCCCTTCCTCCCGGGGCCAAACGTGCCCGATTTGGACCGCGAATCGCTCCCTCGAGTGGGAAATAACGATGCCTCGAGGGGCGGCGAGGGGGAAAGTCGCCCTCGGAGATGAGTCCCCGGCGGTCGGAGTTGGAATGCGGCCCGCGGCGGGGGGGTCGTGGGACGCTCGCGTTACGGATATCCCCGATTTTTTTGGGGGGTTGGATTAAGTGCTTTTCGGTCATCGGTTGGACGTCGCCTTCGCCGAACGTCTCCCCTCCGGCCAGCCCTCGCGGAATTGCGAAGGCGTGGAGGTTAAACCCTCTCCCCCTTCCCGCTCTTTCTGGCTCCCGGGAAGCGCTCGGGGTGTTATCTGGGGGGTGGTTCCCCCCATGCGTCGAGGAGGTTTATTAACGCCCGAAGGCGGGAGGTTCGTTAACGAGCTCCGCCAGCGCCCAATGTTAATTTCCAGGGAGAAAACAGCTCGGATGCGCCGTTTCTTTAAGAAACAGCTGGATTTTGGGGATGGGATGATCGTATTTTGAACCTTTCCTTAGCTCTTTTTTTAAAGCATCCCTCGCCGGCATGCTGAAACCCCCTTTCCGTTATTAATTAGTTCGTTATTATGCAAATTCCGGCCGTGCGCTCCGTAAAAATAAGGAATCGGCGGGATGAGGATTCCTATCGCGGGATCGTGCTGAGACGCGTCGTGATTTAGGAGCCTGACTCCACCTGTAGCGCTTGGCAGCGGCGTTTCACCCCGTGGACACGCGCTCCCGAAGCGACTCGGGAAGCGGTTTGACGCCCCGGGTTAAGGCGACACGGGCAGCCGCCGAGGATCCGTGGTGGGAGCCGGAGGGAGCCAGCGGGAGCCGTGCCCCGAACCCCGCGCGGTGCCTTTGGAGGATGTCGCGGTGGCTCCCGCTGGGATTCCCGGCTCAGTGCCGGCTCCGAACCGGAGGATCGAGGTGAGTCGGCGCCGCGAACGCTCGGGATTTTACTAGAAGGGATCGCGGAATTCCCTTTTTTCCTCCCCTTTTAGCCCTCTCCGAGTACAAACCCGCTCGCAGAGCGATCGTTCCGTCCCCTGAGCGCACCCGGTGGCTTCCGCAGCGGGAAGCCAGGAGCTGGAGGGCGTTCGGAACGCGCCCCATCCCCGGGGTTTTGGTGGCCGCTGCCGAGCTCTGAATAGGAACCCGCGAGACGGAGACTCCGGAAAAACCCGAGACGACGTTTCTCCTACGTGTTTCCAAGCGCCTCGAACCTGTTCCGCTCCCTCCCTGCCCTAAACAGGGAGTTGTGGTGTGTTCGGGATCGGTTTGGAGCGCTCTGGGATAAGGAGCGACGGCGGAAGCTGTCGGAGAGCTCGCCGCTCGGAACGGTGTGGTTTTTAGGGATCGTGGGTATGCCAGCCCCCCATGCTCCTCGCCCCCCCCTTCCCAACTCCCTCCTTCTCCGTCTCTTCCTCATTTCTTGAGGCACATCGACAGCAGATTCCAGAACCTCCGGGATAGACCCCACGCGGAAGCGGAGGAAGAGGCGGCGGCGGCGGCGCGGAAGCGCCGGGGGACGCCGCTGCGACCAACCGGGAAACGCGGGGCGGAGGTTTCCCTAACGCTTTTCCTTCCGGGCTTCAAACAATTCCACCTTTTCCCGGCGGCTTTTCGTCCGGCCGGATCCTCTCCCTCCTCTCCCGCGCGCGGCAGCGCTGGGGGAAGGGGATCGCTCCGTCCTGGTGGGCGAACGACTCGCGTTGGGGGCGCTTAGCCCTGTCCCGCCTCCTCTGCCGGGCCTCGGGAGGCGGATTTCTCCCCGTAGTCGAGCTACGGACGGATAATTGGGATACGTGGCTCGTTTCCCAGCCGCGTAGTGTCGGAGCTGCTCCAAGGTGGCCTGTTCCAGGGTCCTGCCGGTGGGAAGGATCCCACCCGGAGCCCACGCTGAGACTCCCTAACCCGCTCCCGAATTTTCCGCTCTGCCGGCCCGAACCCGGTCGCTTGGCTAAACCCGCCGATAGCGCTGCAATCCCGGACGTCGGAATTGCCGTATTGGTTCAATCTGAGCTCTGCTCCCGGTAAACACCCTGCCCTCCCCCCTCGAGCCGTCCGTAGGCGCTCCGTGCTGAGCCAACGCCGCCACCCCCGCTCCCGGTTAAGCCCCGGATCGGCTCCGCTTGGCTCCGTCGTCCGGATCGAACGCCGCCCGAGCCCCCGGCGCGCGTCCCTGCGGCAAGGGATGGGCGGAAAAGCGCTGGGGCGGGGAGAAACCCGGAAGCGGCGGCACGTGGGGTCCCGCAGCTCGGCCTCCGGGAACGTCCCGGCGTTGCGTTTCCTCCGCCGCCGCAAACCAGCCGAAAGCCGAGAATTGTCCTTCTGATGCCCTATCCATGCGGGATTCTGGTCTCTCTCTCTCTCCAATCCCGCAGGAGGCTCTGGAGACGCTGCTCTTCGGGAGGCCGCAGCCATGGGAACCCCATCCTCCGGCGAATTATCCCGGGAGTCGATCTCGCCGCTTCACCCGGAGCGCCTGCCGCGGGCCCGGAATGCCGACGGCCGTCCCCTCTCCGTCCCGATGTACGGAATCCCTTTAGAACGGCGGGAAGCAGCGCTCCGCGTCCTTCCCGCCGGGGGCCGCAGGTGCCGAACCCCTCGAGTTTTAACCCGTTGCGCCGCTCTGGGTTGGGAGAGAGTGGATTTTCCTCCGAATCCGTGGAAAACGCCGCCTTCACGTCTCTCCCTTGGCCGTGGGCTGCCCCGGTGTGGCACCCGACGGGAGGAGCGCGCCGAAATCCTCGTCGTGACGAATAAATGGGATGGTTTCTCCTCCTCATCGGAACCATTTCCACCTCGCTCTCCCTCACCAGCTTCCGATCCTTGGAGCCCTCCGGAAAAGCGCTTGTTCCAGAGGGATTTTCACCCCATCCGGGAGAAGGCGATGCCCCGCGGGCCCCGCGGAGCCGATCTGAACCCCAAAAAGTTGGAGTTTTGAGCTTGAGGGACTCCTGTTCCGTGAAAACGAGCCCCTCCGCGCTCCGGAACCCCCGACGCGGAGACGCATCTCGCCCTGGCGTACAATCCCGACGGAACATTTGGTCCCTTCTCCTACCAAATCCCGGGGACGCTGAGACGACAAGAGGCTACGCTGGACGGCGCCCCGATTCCCGCGCTCCTTTACGTCCCTCGCCGGAGGGGACGGCTTCTTTTCCGACGTACGCGGGTGTTTGGGGAAGGAACCGCGCAACCCCGGATCTTAAGGAACGTTTTATCCCCACCCCCGGCGGATTTTTTTGAGGAGAAAAGCGCTTTTCCGCCTACGGGAATGGGAATAACGTGGATTTTCTCTCAAGGATTCCCCTTCCACCCCGTCCCCGCTGCGGAATCAAACCCTATTTTGGCAATTCAGTGTTCCAAGTCCTCCCCCTCGGGCCGACAGATGGCTTAGAACGCATTCCAGTCGCCCGGATCATCCCTAGGAATGGTTTTCCACGCTTGTTTTCCACCTTTCCCGCAGAGAAGGGGGGGAAGAATCCTAACCCAGCCCCCGATTCGCAGACCGTTTGCGGCCCGAAGCTGCCGAAAAGCCGGCCCGCCACCGGAGCGAGGATTCCCGGGGCGTCTTTCCACGCGGAGAGGGTGGAAGGCGCCTACTTTTCCCTGGAACCCCCCGGATTTTGGCTAAAACATTCGACTTTGGGAGAGGGGAAGCGGCGCTGAGGGCGGGCGGAGGATTTTGCCTTCCTCCTTGCGGCTTTATTTAACCGTTTACCCGCCGTTTTCAACCCAAACTTTGCTCCTGGTGAGCCCATGCATCCAAACACCCCCCTCCCCACGCCGGATTCCCAACCCCGGGAATAACGGAGCTGGGTTGAAGGGCGTTTATCCCGGGTTTTGTCTGCCTCGCGGGGCGTTGGATGAGGTCAAGGGCTCCCGTGAAGAGCCATCGCCCGCGGGGGGGAGGCAGAGCCTCTCCTGGAGATGAACGACCCCGGAAGCGTTTTAAGGGCGCGGAAAAAAGCCGGATGCTTTCCCCCTCCGACGGGACCGCAGACACTCTGCTTCCGGAGCAGCGACAAGGGTGGTTTTCCCTTCAGAAATCCCCCCCAAAAAGCCACTTTAGCTCAGGGCTGAGGGTCTGCAACGCCCCCCCTCCCACCCCCCAGCCCAACCGGATCCCTGAAAACCCCCCTCGGCTTCTCCCACCCGGGAAAATCCCGAGAACCGTTGGCTTAAAGGGGTTTCCGGAGGCGCAGCTGCGACTGGGGGGGTGCGCGGAAGGTTTAAACCCCCCGCCCCCGCCCCGATTTTGGGGTTTGGCGTCGAGCCGGACGGAAAACTCCGCGCCCGGCGTCGGAAAAAACGCCGTCCTTGGCGGAAAAATACCGGAAGCTTGAATTCCCGACCTCCCTTCTCCTCCTGTTTCACCCCAAAATTGGACGCCCTCGCTATTTCCGACCGACCGACAGCCGGGAAATCACCGGGAGCTTCTCATCGGATCGAACCCCTGTTTCCCCGGAAACGGCGCGCGGGGGCCCTTCGCATCCAGGCTGTGGCGCCCTCCCCGCCCACGGGGAAAAAGGGGGGTTTGGGGGTTCGTTCTTTAGCGGTTTTCCCTACTTGGCTTATGAAACCGGGGGGTTGACGAGGGAATTCCGCTCGTGCCGCTCCCGCTGATGCAGGCGTTAGAGCCCAACTCCCCCCCCACCTTGATCCTCGTAAGGAAAAATCCCTGTTTTCGCCTAAAACTCAGCAATCAAAGCTCGAGGCGGCCGAGCTGCCACGCGGGAATCACCGTTTTGGCCTGGTTTTCCCCGTTTTCCAGTCTCGGCCTCGCTAACTCCCTCCCCCACCGCATCCCAGGGGCTCGTTTCCTTCCGTTTCCCAAAAGCAGCTTTTTTTACCTTAAAAAAAACCAAACCCACTCGCTCCAAACCTCTTGGTTTTTCTTTTATTTTAATCCCAGCTTTTCCAGTTCCAAAGGGAACCCAACCGCTGGGCCGGTGCCTTGGCAACGACCCCACGGAGTGGGACGTGGCGGCACCGAGCGGCTTCATCCCGTGTTCCCCACTCCGGTTCCAGCTCGGTAGCCTGTCCCATGGCGGGGGCGGGGGGGGAAAACCCACGGGAATTCCGCAAGGATGTGTCTTCCGGGGATTTTCACACCCTTTCACCGCAGGAAAACGGCCCAGAAGGCGCCAGCCCGGAAGGCGCCAGCCTGGAAGGTGCCGGCACGGGCACCGTTGGACCCTGGAAGGTGCCGGCGCGGGCACCGTTGGACCCTCGGAAGCCGCCCGCCCGCCGGGCTCCGCCGCCCGGTGTCGGGGTGAAGGACTGATTCCGTCACCCCCGGATCCGCGTGGGACGATGGCATCGCCGGGATTCGCTCCGGGCCAGCCCCGGCTCGGTGGCGGAGGAAGCTCCCGCCGGCTGCGCTCGCTCTGCGCCGCCCTCCGGCGAGGAAAACCGGTGGAAGAGCGCGGAGTTTGGGCAAACACCCGCAGGCGGCGGGCGGTTCCGGCCCCGCTCCGCTCCCTCCTCTACGGCAAATCCCCGCTCGGAACTTCCTTAGAACTTCTCGAAGCTCCCCAAAAACTCCTCGTTTTGATGCAGGAAGAGAATGAGATCCAAGTTTTCCGGCGGCAGGACGGCTCGCCGATGCTCCAAGGTGCTTTCTCCGCCGGCGAAAGCCTGCCGCGGCGGGGCGGCGGTGGCCGGAATGGCGAGGTACCGTCGGCCGAGCCGCGCCACGGCCGGGAAACGACGCTCGTTGTCCTTCCACCAATCCAGCGGGTCGGTGGTGCGTTTGCAGAGCGGCTCCACGATGTAGTTTTCCAGCTGCTGGTGGATCTCCGGCATGCTTTCCGTCGGATCCTTCCCCAGGAGGATGTCGTACACGCTCTGCGAGGACGCGGCCGAGCTTCCCTCCGCGGGTGGCGGCGCTCTGACGCCTCCCTCCCCGCTCTCCGTTCGGAAATCCGGATTCGGCGTCCAGAAGGACGGCGCCGCCGGGGCCGGTTGGTTCAAATCCCGGGAGAGGAGGGTTTTGACGCGTTCGTGGATTTGACGCCTCATCCCGGGATTCAGAAACCTCAGCTCCTTGAAGCGAGGATCCAAGAAGGAAGCGATAACCGCCGGATTCGCCAGCAGCTTCTCGTCGTCCGCCAAACCCCAACGCCTCGTCAGCTCCGTCCGGATGTTCCCCACCACCGCCTCGACGACGGCTCCGGCCTCTTCCGCCCGCTGCCCGATGGCGGCGGCGATGCCGTGGATGCACGGCATCAGGGAGGACACGGATACGTTCTGCTCCTCGCTTAGGAAGGCCGTAGCGATCCTGATGGTCCTCAGGACGGTCACCAAATCCTGCAGGAGCTTCCACTGACCGTCGGCCAAATTCCGGCCGGCGGCCGAGCCCTTGGGCTGCTCCTCCAAGACGGACATGACGGCCCACTTGAGCTCCAGGAGGCTCTCGCACATCTCGGCGGTGCTTATCCAACGGGATCCCGTATCCGCCGTCAACCCCGCGGCGGTTTTATTGATGCTTTCCAACTTCCCGCCCAAGGAACGAGCCGCTTTAACGTCTTCCCGAAAATACCGGACGATCCCGCGCGCCGCCTCCAACGTTTCCCTCACCTGCTCCGCTCCCAAGCCGGCGGCGACGCAGAGCTGCAGCGTCCGAGCGGCGCAACCCAATTCGCTCCCGCCGGCCTCCCCCGCCTCCCCGTCGTCCGTCACGCAGAAAAGCGTTTTCCCCGCTAAGCCGAACGCGGAGAGGACGGCGCCGAAACCCTCCCGGGAATCTCCGCCGTCGTACGGCGCCGGTCGCGTCTCCAGGGCGCACCTCGCCCGCCTCCACTCGCCGTCGACGAGGTTGGCCGCGAGGGTGACGTAGGTTTGACCCAAGCTGGAACGCCAACGCTCGGCGCTGAGCGTTACGGCCTGCGCCGTCCTCAGGTAACGCTCCAACCGCTGCCTGACGCAGCCGTAACGCCGACGCAACGCCTCGCCGAGCTGCGCCGGCGTCGGGAGACGCGCTCCGGGTTCCAGGTAACCGACGAGGAGTCCGAACCCTCGATCTTTCACCACCGTGAGGGGATGTAAATCCCGAAAAACCAACCCCAGCACCAACTCCGCCAGCGCTTCGCTCCCGCTATCCGCCCCGACGGGATAGGCCGCCGCCGCCGCCGCGCGCCGCGGGTTCTCGCCGCCGGTTTCCCGCGCCGCCCGCTCTCCGTCGCCTCCGCCTTCGTCCTTGGGGTGGGCGAGGGGGGCGTCGCGGATGCCGTGTTTCCGCGCCAGGTGTTCCCGCATGGTGGTGGTGCTGTTGTGGAAGGAGAGTTGTTTCTTACACACGTTACACTCCACGTAGGCGTCTCCCGATTTGCGGTAGTAATTCCACACCTTGGATTTCCGCCGATCGGCGTACGACGTTCCGCCGCCGCCCTCCCACCCTCTTTTCCTCCTGGCTTCCGGCGTTCCGAGATTCCCGACGGGTTGTTTGGTGGGTAAAACCGTCGGCGCTTCCTCTACGGAGCCGAACCCGTCTCTCCCGCCGCCCGCGCCGCCGCCTCGCCTTGAAATTCCGACCTCCGACGGCGCGCTCTTCCGCCGCTTTGACCCGTTTCCGTACGGTTTTCCCCCGAAAGCGTCGCTCCTACCTCGGGGGGGGTGCGGGATGAGCGGGAGAGCTGCCGCCGCCGCCGCCTCCTCCTCCTCCTTGACGCGGGGGGGCTGGAATCGCGGGATCCCCTCGGCGTCGGCCATCGCCGCCTGCCGCCGGGAACGTCGACGTTAGGTGGGCGCCGTCCCAAAACCTGCACTTTTCACCCCAAAAATACCCGACGGCTGGCTTAGAATTTAGGGGGGGGAGGATGACGCCCCCATCCCCCCTCCCCCCCGGCATCCGTTTCGGAATCCCAATTCCCGGATTCCCCTTCCCCTCCCCCATCTCCCACCCCCCCCAAAACCGGAGGAGGCGTCGCCCCTCTCCGATCTGGCCCCGCCCTCTCCGATCTGGCCCCGCCTCCCCCGATCTGGCTCCACCTCCCCCGATCTGGCCCCGCCCCCTCCGCTTCCCCTGCCCCCCAAATCCCAGGATTTCACCCCAAAACGCTTTTCCCAGCCCCGGCGCTCCCTTCCCTTCTCCCCGCCGCCGCCGGCCGCGGGAATTACACCCGGCCCCGTGCCCGCCGCCCGCGCCGGGACGGTCAGCCCCGGCGGGCGTTAACGAGCGGCCGTTAATTAACCGCCGGCCGGGCGTCTCCTCGCCGTCCCCCTCGCGCCGGGAATTCGGGGCTCCGAGCTTCCTCCGGGCGACGCGGGGGGGGTGTGGGTGGCCGATCCCTACGCTCGCCCGGTGTTAATTAGCCGGGGGCGCCGGCGCTAACGAGCGCGGCCTTCGTTAAAGCTGGGCGCCTGCGGCGTACTGACCGCCCAGTCCCCCCCGCCCCGCTCCCGGGGGGGGGACCCCGGTGGCTGTGGTTTCGGTTGGGGTTGAAGCGGGTTACGTCGTCGAGGGGGTGAGTGACGTCAGCGATGAGGTCAGCGATGAGGTCAGCGATGAGGTCAGCGCCGCGGCTGCGATGTCAGCTCAGCGCGTTCGCCCGACCCGCCGCTCCTTCAGGACCTCCCCGCGGCACTGAGACGGGCTGAGCTGCCGGGTTCCAACCCAGCGCGTCATCGCTACGTCACCGGAAGGCGTCAAAATCCCTAAAAAGGGCGAAACCGGCCCGTTTCGGGGCCGCGGGGGCCGCGTGGTCAGGCCCCTCCGCCACCGCCTCTTACGGGCGCTCGCTCCCCCCAGCCGCCAGGGGGCGCCGGCGAACAGACGAGGTGGTGACTCCCCTCCGGCCGCCAATGGGAAGCGGCGCCCGCGTCACGTGAAGGGGACGCAGCGCGGTGTTAGCGTCTCGCCCGCCGGCGGTAGCCCGCCCGCCAATGGGAAGCGGCGCGCGCGTCACGTGAAGGGGGCGCGGCGCGGCTTCACGGGAGGAGGAGCGGCGCGGCTGCGGGCGGCCGCCATGGACCAGGCCGGGAAGGAGAAGGAGGCGCTGCAGCTGCTGGCCGAGGCCGACAAGAAGGTCCGCGGCTCCCAGTCCTTCTTCGCCGGCCTCTTCGGGTGAGTCCGGGAGGGCCGGGTCGGCCTTGGGGCTCCCCCCGCCCCAGCCGCGGCCTGACAACGGGCGGGGAGCCTGGGGGGGGGGGGGCGGGGAGGGATGGTTTGGGGGTGAATGTGCTGGGCCCTGAGGGCTTGGGGGGGTGGGAGGAGCCTTGTGGGGGCTTTGGGTGAAGGTGTTGGATCCTGGGGGGGTGCTGGGGTGATGGGGGGGCACTGGGGGGTGGAGAGGGGGTGTCAGGAGCCTGGGGGGGGCTTTGGGGTGAAGGTGTTGGACCCTGGGGGGGTGCTGGGGTGCTGGGGGGGCACTGGGGGGTGGAGAGGGGGTGTCAGGAGCTTCCGGGGGGCCTTGGAGTGAAGGTGTTGGACCCTGGGGGGCTGCTGGGGTGAGGGGGGGGACACTGGGGGTTGGAGAGGGGGTGTCAGGAGCCTTGGGGGGGCTTTGGGGTGAAGGTGTTGGACCCTGGGGGGTGTTGGGGTGAGGGTGGGGGGGCACTGGGGGGGGTGTAGGGGGTGGAGAGGGGGTGTCAGGAGCTTCCGGAGGGCTTTGGTGTGGTGTTGGCTCCTGGGGGGAGGGTCGGGGTGATGGGGGAGCACTGGGGGGTGGAGAGGGGAGAGGGGGTGGCAGGAGCTTCCGGTGGGCCTTGGGGTGAAGGTGTTGGACCCTGGGGGGCTGCTGGGGTGAGAGGGGGGCACTGTGGGGTGGAGAGGGGGTGTCAGGAGTCTTGGGGGGGCTTTGGGGTGAAGGTGTTGGACCCTGGCGGGGTGCTGGGGTGAGAGGGGGGCACTGTGGGGTGGAGAGGGGGTGGCAGGAGCTTCCGGGGGGCTTTGGAGTGAAGGTGTTGGACCCTGGGGGGTGCTGGGGTGAGAGGGGGGCACTGTGGGGTGGAGAGGGGGTGTCAGGAGCCTTGGGGGGGCTTTGGGGTGAAGGTGTTGGACCCTGGGGGCTGCTGGGGTGAGAGGGGGGCACTGTGGGGTGGAGAGGGGGTGTCAGGAGCCTTGGGGGGGCTTTGGGGTGGTGTGATTCCTTGAGGGGGTGTTGGGGTGAGGGGGGGGGGCACTAGGGGGGTGTAGGGGGTGGAGAGTTGGTGTCAGGAGCCTGGGGGGGGCTTTGGGCTGAAGGTGTTGGACCCTGGGGGGTGCTGGGGTGACAGGGGTGCACTGGGTGGGGTGTAGGGGGTGGAGAGGGGGTGACAGGAGCTTCAGGAGGCTTTGGGGTGAAGGTGTTGGACCCTGGGGGGTGCTGGGGTGAGGGGGGGACACTGGGGGGGGGGGGGGTGTAGGAGGTGGCAGGAGCCTTGGAAGGGGCTTTGGAGTGAAGGTGTGGACCCTGGGGGGTGCTGGGGTGAGGGTGGGGGGGCACTGGGGGGGGTGTAGGGGGTGGAGAGGGGGTGGCAGGAGCTTCGGGGGGCTTTGGTGTGGTGTTGGCTCCTGGGGGAGGGTCGGGGGGATGGGGGAGCACTGGGGGGCGGAGAGGGGGTGCCAGGAGCCTTGGGGGGGGCTTTGGGGTGGTGTTGACTCCTGAGGGGGTGATGGGGGGGCACTGGAGGGGGCAGAGAAGGGGTCTTAGGAGCTTGAGGGGGGTTGGGGTGAGGGGGGGGGTCTTGGGGGTTGCTGGGGTCCCAGAAGTGGTGTCAGGTGTTTCTGGGGGGGCTTTGGGGTGAAGGTGTTGGCTCCTGAGGGGGCTTTGGGGTGAGGGGGGTGTGCTGGGGGACAGAGAAGGGGTGTCAGGAGTTCTGGGGGGTGAGGGGGGGGACACTGAGGGGTGCTGGAGGCAGAGAAGGGGTGTCAGGAGCTTGGGGGGGGTTTGGGGGTGATGGGGGGGGGTGCTGTGCCTGGGGCTGTTAAATCCTGGGCTGTTACTGCTCCTCCATTTGTCATCCTGCCCCCCCCCATTAATTAGCAGCTCTTAATTAACAGCTCTGAGCCAATGTCAGACACAACCGGGGGGGGGGGGGGGCTGATTTGGGGGTGGGAGGGGTTATTTGGGAGTCGGTGGGGGCTGTTTGCAGGTGGAGGGTCTGGTTTGGGGTCGGGTTTGGTTTTGGGTCATGGGGGCTATTTTGGGGGTCTGGGGGGGGCTGTTTGGGAGGTGCTGACTCCCCCCTTGAGGGTATCAGGCAGCCAACAGGCTCTGCTAGTTGATAATTAATGAGTAATTAATGATTAGTCAATTAGTACGCCCCCTCACAGGGACACCAGGAGCTAGGATGGTCCTTAGGGGGGGGGGGTGGCGGCGCATTAATTGATTAATTATTAATGAATAATTAATGGTTAATAACAATCACCCACTCCCTCCCCCATCCATCCTCATTCCCCTCCCCGGAGCCAACAGCCCCCCAAACTCTCTTCCCTCGCCCCTCCCCCTGTTTCAGCGAGTTCCCAACCCCCAACCACCCCCCCCTCCAGCCCCCCTGCCCCCCCCCCCCCCCCAGATTCCAGCATCATTCCCGCCTCCCTTCCCTCTTCCAGGGGCTCCTCCAGGCTGGAGGAAGCATGCGACATCTACGCCCGGGCCGCCAACATGTTCAAGATGGCCAAGAACTGGAGCGGTACACCCCCCCCAATCCCCCAACCCCCCCTCTAATCCCCCAACCCCTCCGGGGCCGAGCACCGGCCCGTATTCCCATTGGGATTTCCCCGGTGAACCGATTTTTTCCCGATTTTACCCTCTGGCGGTAGCGGCGGGCAACGCCTTCTGCCAGGCGGCGCGGCTCCACCTCCAGCTCCAGAGCAAACACGACGCTGCCACCAGCTTCGTCGACGCCGGCAACGCCTTCAAAAAAGCCGATCCCCAAGGTGGGAAAACACCGGGGTATTCCCGCATCCCGCGGCCGGGGGGGGGGGCGTCTCCCACCTTCTCACCCACCGCCCGGGGGAGAATATCCCCGGGAACGCCCCCCAGATCCAGGAGACCCCAACTCCTCGTCCTGCGGGGCGTTTCGGCCCGTTTCCAGAGGATTGTTCCCTCCTGGGGGGGCGTTATCCCGTTTTCCTGGGATTCTGGGGAGCAGGCCAGGCGGTGCGGGGGGTGGGATTTGATGCGTTTTCCCGCCCCCCCCCCCCCCGGCGCTGAGGGGTTTGTTTAATCCGGGCTCGGACCCCGGGTGGGGAGCGCAGGGTGGATCGGCCGACCCCGGGTGGGGAGCACGGGAGAAGCTCCGGGGTCTGGCTGTGGGAATGGGCCCTGGATTGGGAAGGGGGCACGGAGGGGGCTGGGGGGGGCATCTCCCACCCTCTCACCCACCGCCCGGGGGAGAATATCCCCGGGAACGCCCCCCAGATCTCAGGAGACCCCCAACTCCTCGTCCCACGGGGCGTTTCGGCCCGTTCCCAGAGGATTGTTCCGTCCTGGGGGGGCGTTATCCCCGTTTTCCCCGGGATTCTGGGGAGCCAGGCGGTGCGGGGGGGTGGGATTTGATGCGTTTTCCGCCCCCCCCGGCGCTGAGGGGTTTGTTCAACCCGGGCTCGGACCCCGGGTGGGGAGCGCAGGGTGGATCGGCCGGACCCCGGGTGGGGAGCACGGGAGAAGCCACGGGAGAAGCTCCGGGGTCCCGCTGTGGGAATGGGCCCTGGATTGGGAAGGGGGCACGGAGGGGGCTGGGGGGGGCATCTCCCACCCTCTCACCCACCGCCCGGGGGAGAATATCCCGGGAACGCCCCCCCAGATCCCAGGAGACCCCCAACTCCTCGTCCCGCGGGGCGTTTCGGCCCGTTCCCAGAGGATTGTTCCCTCCTGGGGGGGCGTTATCCCGTTTTCCCGGGATTCTGGGGAGCCAGGCGGTGCGGGGGGGTGGGATTTGATGCGTTTTCCGCCCCCCCCTGGCGCTGAGGGGTTTGTTTAATCCGGGCTCGGACCCCGGGTGGGGAGCGCAGGGTGGATCGGCCGGACCCCGGGTGGGGAGCACGGGAGAAGCTCCGGGGTCCCGCTGTGGGAATGGGCCCTGGATTGGGAAGGGGGCACGGAGGGGGCTGGGGGGGGCATCTCCCACCCTCTCACCCACCGCCCGGGGGAGAATATCCCCGGGAACGCCCCCCCAGATCCCAGGAGACCCCCAACTCCTCGTCCCGTGGGGCGTTTCGGCCCGTTCCCAGAGGATTGTTCCGTCCTGGGGGGGCGTTATCCCGTTTTCCTGGGATTCTGGGGAGCCAGGCGGTGCGGGGGGGTGGGATTTGATGCGTTTTCCGCCCCCCCCCGGCGCTGAGGGGTTTGTTTAATCCGGGCTCAGACCCCGGGTGGGGAGCGCAGGGTGGATCGGCCGGACCGCGGGTGGGGAGCACGGGAGAAGCTCCGGGGTCCCGCTGTGGGAATGGGCCCTGGATTGGGAAGGGGGCACGGAGGGGGCTGGGGGGGGCATCTCCCACCCTCTCACCCACCGCCCGGGGGAGAATATCCACGGGAACGCCCCCCCAGATCTCAGGAGACCCCCAACTCCTCGTCCCGCGGGGCGTTTCGGCCCGTTCCCCAGAGGATTGTTCCCTCCTGGGGGGGGGGGGGGGCGTCTCCCATCCCAGGGCGTGCACCCCACGGCTTTCAGGCACCCGCACCCCAAACAAGGCCCATCCCGCCTCCGGCACCCTCGGGAATCGCTCCCCGCGGCCCAAAAACCGGGAACGCGACGGGAACGCCCCCGGCAAAGCCGGAACCGCGCTCCCGCGCCTCCGGGATCCGTGGGATGGCTCCGTGATCCGCTCTCTCTCCGCAGAGGCCATCAACTGCCTGGTGAGAGCCATCGAGATCTACACGGATATGGTAAGGCTGGATCCACCCCCCCACCCCCCCCCCCGGCGGCTTCCCGGCGCGATTCCGAGCCCGGTGACGGGAATTCCCATCCGCTTCCAGGGTCGCTTCACCATCGCGGCGAAGCATCACATCTCCATCGCGGAGATCTACGAGACGGAGCTGGTGGACATCGAGAAGGTAAATTCCCAGGGCAGGGGGGGGGAAAAAAAAAAAAAGGGGGGGCTTTTCCCACATTTTTGCTGCCTCCCGGTGACTCTTCCCGGTAAAACGCTCGGATCAACCTCTTGGGAAACGGGGAGAAACGGTTTGGTCGGAGCCTTGAAGCCGCCGGTAGCGGAAGCTTCCGGTATCCCGGGAAAGGGATCCGGCGGGATGCTGAGCCGATGCCGCGTTCCGCCTCGAGCGGTTCGGGAAAGGGGGGGTGGGGGTGGGGGTGGTTTTTTTTTTTGGGGCTAAACCAGGAAAGAAGCCGATTTCCCCGCCCGACGCGCCGGGAGAGGGTTCCCGTCGGGAATTCCTCCTTTTCCTTGCGCCCCAGTCCCGTGGTTTCCAAATTTAACCGGGCAGGAGGGACGCGCCCACGGAGAGCCGGGAAAACGAGCCCACGAGCCCCCAGCCCTCCTTCCCCCCCCCCCCCCTTCCAAAAATGGCTCGGAAATTCGGGAAGCTGCTCGATCCCGCTCGGCGGGATCCGGACCCTCCGCCAGCGCCATCCGGGCTCCGCAGGGAAGTTCCGGGCCGGGAGCCAGCCGGAGGCGGCAGATGGTTGCGTGGGAGGTCGGGGACGAGGCCTCGCGCCGTGCCCGGTGGGGGGGTTGTCCGGAGCGCGCCGTGCCCGGTGGGGGGGTTGTCCGGAGCGCTCCGTGCCCCGGGGGGGGTTTCGGAGCGCGCCGTGCCCGGGGCTGGGGGTTGTCCGGAGCGCGCCGTGCCCCGGGGGGGGGGGGATTGTCCGGAGTGCGCCGTGCCCGGGGGTTTCGGAGCGCGCCGTGCCCCGGGGGGGGGTTGTTCGGAGCGCGCCGTGCCCCGGGGGGGGGTTGTCCGGAGCACGCCGTGCCCCGGGGAGGGGTTTCGGAGCGCGCCGTGCCCTGGGGGGGGTTTTCCGGAGCGCGTCCGGCTCTGCCGCTCCCGGCATCGCTGTTTCCCGTGGATTCTCTTCCCTCCCTCGCAGGCCGTAGCGCACTACGAACAGGCGGCCGATTACTACAAGGGAGAAGAATCCAACAGGTAAACACACCCGCCGGAGCGGCTCCCCGCAGCGGGATCGGCGTTTCGACCCCGGAAACGGTCACCAAATTCTTCCCTCCGGAGCTGATTCCCCGCTCCGACCACTTGGCTTCGGTGCTGCCCGCCTGGGCCGGGCTCTTCCGTACCCCCGGGATCCCCGGGGCCGGGACGCCGGGGGGCGATGCTGGAGCGTTGCCGCGGCGATGCCGCAGCTCTCCCGCCTCTCCTTCCCCCCAGCTCGGCTAACAAGTGTCTGCTGAAGGTGGCCACCTACGCGGCGCAGCTGGAGCAGTACCAGAAGGCCCTGGAGATCTACGAGCAGGTCCGTGTCGCGACAGGGCGGCCCCTCGGCACGACAGGCCGTGCCCCCCCCCCCACACCAGAGCCCCCCCAATGTGGTGCCTGTCCCTGTGGGGCCCCGCCCCCATGTGCCCCACCCGGCTTGGGGCCACACCCCCCCTGGTGCCACGCCCTGGGTGGGGCACTGCCCCCTCCCTGCCCCGCCCCTGTGCCCCCTCGGGGTCCCGACCCCCCTTGCCCTGCTCTGGTGGAGCCCCCCCCCTGGTTGCCGCGGCCCCCACCCCCCAGGGGCAGGCGGGGTGCTGAGGCGGGGTGCGCAGGTTGGGGGGGGGCCATGGACAGCCCCCTGCTCAAGTACAGCGCCAAGGAGCACTTCTTCCGCGCCGCCCTCTGCCACTTCTGCGTTGACATGCTCAACGCCAAGGTGGGGGCGTGGGGAGGGGGTGCAGGGGGTATAGGGCATGTGGGGGGGGCAGAGGGGGTCATGGAGGGTGTGGGGGGGCACAGGGGGCATAGGGTGTGTGGGGGGCACGGGGTGTGGGAGGGGGCACGGGGGGGTCATTGAGGGTGGGGGGGGGGCACGGGGGGGTGTGGGAGGGGGCACGGGGGGGTGTGAGAGGGGGCACAGGGGGTCATGGAGGGTGTGGGAGGGGGCACGGGGGGGTGTGGGGGGGGCACAGGGGGTCATGGAGGGTGTGGGAGGGGGCACGGGGGGGTGTGGGAGGGGGCACAGGGGGTCATGGAGGGTGTGGGAGGGGGCACGGGGGGGTGTGGGAGGGGGCACAGGGGGTCATGGAGGGTGTGGGGGGGCACAGGGGGCATAGGGCATGTGGGGGGGGCACAGGGTGTGGGAGGGGGCACGGGGGGTCATGGAGGGTGTGGGGGGGCACAGGGGGCATAGGGCATGTGGGGGGGGCACGGGGTGTGGGAGGGGGCACGGGGTCATGGAGGGTGTGGGGGGGCACAGGGGGTGTGGGAGGGGGCACAGGGGGTCATAGAGGGTGTGGGGGGGGGCACAGGGGGCATAGGGCATGTGGGGGGGCACGGGGTGTGGGAGGGGGCACAGGGGGTCATGGAGGGTGTGGGGGGGCACAGGGGGCATAGGGCATGTGGGGGGGGCACGGGGTGTGGGGGGGGCACAGGGGGTCATGGAGGGTGTGGGAGGGGGCACGGGGGGGTGTGGGAGGGGGCACGGGGTCATGGAGGGTGTGGGGGGGCATAGGGGGGTGTGGGGGGGGCACAGGGGGTCATGGAGGGTGGGGGGGGCACAGGGGGTGTGGGAGGGGGCACAGGGGGTCATGGAGGGTGTGGGGGGGCACAGGGGGCATAGGGCATGTGGGGGGGGCACGGGGTGTGGGAGGGGGCACGGGGGGTCATTGAGGGTGGGGGGTGTGGGGGGGGCACGGGGGGGTGGGGGGGGGCACAGGGGGTCATGGAGGGTGGGGGGGCACGGGGGGCGCGGGGGGTGAGGGGGGGCGCGGGGGGTGTGGGGGGGGCACGGGGGGTCATTGAGGGTGTGGGGGGGCATAGGGGGCGTGGGGGGGCACAGGGGGTCACAGTGGGTGTGGGAAGGTCATGGGGCGTGAGGGGGCACAGGGGGTCATGGAGGGTGTGGGGGTCACAGGGGGGGCTAGGGGAGGTCACGGGGGGGCACAGGGGGCGTGGCGGGGGCACAGGGGGTCACAGGGGGTGTGGGGAGGTCACAGGGGTGTGGGAGGGGGCATGGGGGGTCATGGAGGGTGTGGGGGGCGTGGGGGGGCCACAGAGGGTCCCGGTGGTATGGGGAGGGCATGGGGTGTGGGGGTCACGGGGGGGGGGCTAGGGGAGGTCACGGGGGGGCACAGAGGGTCACGAGGGCGTGGAGAGGTCACAGGGGGTGTGGGGGGGGTGGGGGCACAGAGGGCCACGGTGGGGGGGCATGTGGGGGGCACAGGGGGCCAGGAGGGTCCCTCCTCCCCACCCCCTCCCCACCCCCTCCCCCCCCCAGCTGGCGGTGCAGAAGTACGAGG
>JAQBHY010000110.1:0-54955 GCA_027574665.1 Rhynochetos jubatus
AAGCCCCCCACCAACATTCAGCCCCCCATGTCCCCCCCATCCCCATCCGAGCCCCCCACCAACATTCAGCCCCCCCATGTCCCCCCATCCCCATCCAAGCCCCCCACCAACATTCAGCCCCCCCATGTCCCCCCATCCGAGCCCCCCACCAACATTCAGCCCCCCCATGTCCCCCCCATCCCCATCCGAGCCCCCCCCCAAAGTTCAGCCCCCCATGTCCCCCCCATGTCCCCCCCATCCCCATCCGAGCCCCCCCCACCAAAGTTCAGCCCCCCCGTGTCCCCCCCTATGTCCCCCCCATCCCCATCCGAGCCCCCCACCAACATTCAGCCCCCCCATGTCCCCCCCATCCCCATCCGAGCCCCCCACCAACGTTCAGCCCCCCCATGGCCCCCCATGCGAGCCCCCCACCAACGTTCAGCCCCCCCATGGCCCCCCATGGCCCCCCATCTGAGCCCCCCACCAAAGTTCAGCCCCCCATGTCCCCCCCATGTCCTCCCTATCCCCATCCGAGCCCCCCACCAACATTCAGCCCCCCCATGTCCCCCCCATCCCCATCCGAGCCCCCCACAAAGTTCAGCCCCCCCATGTCCCCCCCTATGTCCCCCCCATCCCCATCCGAGCCCCCCACCAACGTTCAGCCCCCCCATGGCCCCCCATGGCCCCCCATCCAAGCCCCGCACCAACGTTCAGCCCCCCTGTGTCCCCCCCTATGTCCCCCCATCCCCATCCGAGCCTCCCACCAACGTTCAGCCCCCCCCATGGCCCCCCATCTGAGCCCCCCACCCCCATTCTAGCCCCCCTCCAGTCCCCCCCCATCCCCCTGGGGTCCTCTCCATGTCCCCCATGTCCCCCCCATCCCCATCCAAGCCCCCCCCCATGTCCCCCCCCAATCCCTGTCTGTGTCCCCCCCATGGCCCTCCACGGCCCCCCATCTCCATCCCTACCACCCCTCAGACCCCCTCCCCATCCCTCCATCCCATCCAAGCCCCCCCCCGGCCCCCCCCATCCCTCTGGGGTCCTTTCCAGGTCCCTCCATCCCTCTCCATGTCCCCCCATATCCACCCGTATCCCCCCAGCTCCCCCCTCCCATCCACCCAGGCCCCCCCATGTCCCTCCATCCCCATCCAAGCCCCCCCCCCCCATCCAGTCCCCCCCCGACCCCCCCCATCCCCCTCCATCCCTCTGGGGTCCTTTCCAGGTCCCTCCATCCCTCTCCATGTCCCCCCCATGTCCACCCGTATCCCCCCAGCTCCCCCCCCACATCCATCCAGGCCCCCCCCCATCGTTTCTCCAATCCCTTCCAGGCCCCCCCCGCCCCGTGTGCCCCCCACCTGGGTGTACACCAGGGGGACGCTGATGTCCAGTCGTAGTGGAAGAGGAGGCTGCAGTGGGCCCGGAAGCGGTTCAGCTCCTGGGGGTGGGGGTGGGGGGCCCTGAGGGGGTTTGGGGGGGCTGGGGGGTACCTCCATGAGAAGCTTGAGGGCGCAGTCGTCGCGCACGCGCCCCTCGCGCCGCGCCTGCCCCGCCAGCGCCCCGAACCAGGCGCAGGGCACCCAGAACTTGTTGTAGGGCGAGCGCAGCCCCTCCAGCCGCCGCCGCTCCTCGCGCGTCAGGAACCCTGCGCCCCGCACGTCACCCCCCCGCGGCGTCACCCCCCGCCCCGCACGTCACCCTGCGGCCCCGTGACGTCACCCCCGCCCCGTGACATCACCCCCCGCCCCGTGACATCACCCCCCGCCCCGCATGTCCCCCCCGCCCCGCATGTCACCCCCGCCCCGTGACATCACCCCCACCCCGTGACGTCACCCCCCGCCCCGCATGTCACCCCCGCCCCGTGACGTCACCCCCCATCCCGCGACGTCACCCTCTGCCCCGTGACGTCACCCTCTGCCTCCGGTGAGTGACCCACTGCCCCCCCCCCGGTCACCCTCCACCTCCCTGTGACGTCACTCCCTGCCCCGTGACATCACCCTCCGCCCTGTGACGTCACTCTCCAGCTCCCCGTGACGTCACTCGCTGTCCTGTGATGTCACCCTGACGCCGTGACGTCACCCTCTGCTCCCTGTGATGTCACCCTCCATCCCTGTGACATCACCCACCACCCCGTGATGTCACCCACTGCCCCGTGATGTCACCCTCCGCCCCACGACACCACCCTCTGCCTCCGTGACGTCACCTCCCACCCTCTGTGACGTCACCCACTGCCCCGTGACGTCACCCTCCACCCCAGTGACATCACCCTCCGCCCCGTGACGCCACCCTCTGCCTCCGTGACATCACCCACCGCCCCGTGACATCACCCTCCGCCCCAAGTGACATCACCCTCCGCCACACAACGCCACCCTCTGCCTCTGTGACATCACCCACCGCCCCGTGACATCACCCTCCGCCCCAGTGACATCACCCTCTGCCCCACGATGCCACCCTCTGCCTCTGTGACGTCACCTCCCACCCTCTGATGTCACCCACTGCCCCATGACATCACCCTCCGCCCCGTGACGTCACCCACTGCCTCCGTGACGTCACCCACCGCCCCGTGACGTCACCCTCTGCCCCGTGATGTCACCCACCGCCCCAGTGACGTCACCCTCTGCCCCGTGACGTCACCCACCGCCCAGTGACGTCACCCACCGCCTCTGTGACATCACCCACCGCCCCAGTGACGTCACCCTCTGCCCCGTGACGTCACCCACCGCCCAGTGACGTCACCCACCGCCTCTGTGACATCACCCACCGCCCCAGTGACGTCACCCACCGCCCTGTGACGTCACCCACCGCCCCGTGGCGCCGCCGCGATGCCATCCCCGGGGCGGGGGTTCCGGGCGGGGGGTCACTCACCGGCCTCCACCAGGTGGTCGGTGGTCGGGAAGCGCTTGCGGGCGGCGGAGCTGACGGCGCGCAGCACCAGGAGCGCGGCCAGGGCCCCGTAGCGCAGCAGAGCGCGCCGCAGCGCGCGGCCCGCGCCCCGCGCGTCGCTCCCGTGCACGCTGCTCGCCACGGCCACCATCAGCCCGTCGGGCGCGGGGACGCTGCGGAACTGCCCCCCACCAGCGCTCCAGCACCAGCGCCACGTAGAAACCTGCGGGGGGGGGCGCGGGGGGGAGCTGGGAGGGGTGGAAACGGGGGGAGATGGGAGGGGGGCGCGGGGGAGCTGGGAGGGGAACTGGGAGTGCTGGGAGGGGAACTGGGGGAGCTGGGAGGGGAACTGGGGGAGCTGGGAGTGCTGGGAGGGGAACTGGGGGAGCTGGGAGGGGAACTGGGCGAGCTGGGAGTGCTGGGAGGGGAACTGGGGGAGCTGGGAGGGGAACTGGGGGAGCTGGGAGTGCTGGGAGGGGAACTGGGGGAGCTGGGAGGGATGGATGGGAACTGGGAGGGGAACTGGGGGAGCTGGGAGGGGAACTGGGAGGGGAACTGGGGGAGCTGGGAGGGGAACTGGGGGAGCTGGGAGGGATGGAGGGGAACTGGGAGGGGAACTGGGAGTGCTGGGAGGGGAACTGGGGGAGCTGGGAAGGGAACTGGGAGGGGAACTGGGGGAGCTGGGAGGGGAACTGGGGGAGCTGGGAGGGATGGAGGGGAACTGGGAGGGGAACTCGGAGTGCTGGGAGGGGAACTGGGGGAGCTGGGAGGGGAACTGGGCGAGCTGGGAGTGCTGGGAGAGGGAACTGGGGGAGCTGGGAGGGATGGAGGGGAACTGGGAGGGAGGAACTGGGGGAGCTGGGAGGGGGAACTGGGGGAGCTGGGAGGGATGGAGGGGAACTGGGAGGGGAACTGGGAGTGCTGGGAGGGGAACTGGGGGCACTGGGAGGGGAACTGGGAGTGCTGGGAGGGGAACTGGGGGAGCTGGGAGGGGAACTGGGGGGAGCTGGGAGGGATGGGAGCGGAACTGGGAGTGCTGGGAGGGGAACTGGGGGAGCTGGGAGGGATGGGAGGGGAACTGGGAGGGGAACTGGGGAGCTGGGAGGGGAACTGGGAGTGCTGGGAGGGATGGAGGGGAACTGGAAGGGGAACTGGGGGAGCTGGGAGGGATGGAGGAGAACTGGGAGGGGAACTGGGGGCACTGGGAGTGCTGGGAGGGGAACTGGGGGAGCTGGGAGGGGAACTGGGGGCACTGGGAGTGCTGGGAAGGAAACTGGGATGCTGGGAGGGAGAAGTAGGAGGGGAACTGGGGGCACTGGGAGTGCTGGGAGGGGAACTGGGATGCTGGGAGGGGAACTGGGGGAGCTGGGAGGGGAACTGGGGGCACTGGGAGTGCTGGGAAGGAAACTGGGATGCTGGGAGGGGAAGTAGGAGGGGAACTGGGGGCACTGGGAGTGCTGGGAGGGGAACTGGGATGCTGGGAGGGGAACTGGGATGCTGGGAGAGGGAACTGGGAGTGCTGGGAGAGGGAACAGGGATGGTGGGAGGGGAACTGGGAGGGGAACTGGGATGCTGGGAGAGGGAACTGGGGGAGCTGGGAGAGGGAACTGGGACTGATGGGAAGGGGAACTAGGGGCACTGGGGGGGAACTGGGGGAACTGGGAATGATGGGAGAGGAACTGGGGGGAACTGGGAATGCTGTGGGAGGAGCTGGGGACACTGGGAGTGGGAATGGGGGTGACCCAGGGGTGTCTGGGGGTCCTGGGGGGGTCCCAGGGGGATCCCGGGGGAGTCTGAGGGTCCCGGGGGGAGGGTCCCAGGAGGGGTTCTGGGGGTCTCACCCAGGAAGGAGATGGGGATGAGGTTGGTGGGACCTGGGGGGCTCTGAGGGGACACTGGTGGCCTGGGGGAGGTCTGGGGAGGGGTCTGAGGGTCCAGGGGTGGCCCTGTGGGTCCCAGGGGGGGGTCTGGGGTAACGGGGGGGGTCCCGGGGGGGTCGCAGGGGTCTCACCCAGGACGAAGGAGACGGGGATGAGGTTGGTGGGGACCTGGGGGGCTCTGAGGGGACACTGGTGGCCTGGGGGAGGGCTGGGGGGCTGGGGACGGGGTCTGGGGGGCTCTGTGGGTCCCAGGGGCAGTCTGGGGTCCCGGGGGGGTCCCGGGGGTCTCACCCAGGGGGGTCCCGGGGGTCTCACCCAGGATGAAGGAGACGGGGATGAGGTTGGTGGGACCTGGGGGCTCTGAGGGGTCACTGGTGGCCTGGGGGAGGGTCTAGGGGGGGGTCTGAGGGTCCAGGGGTGGCCCTGTGGGTCCCAGGGGGGGTCTGGGGTAACGGGGGGGTCCCGGGGGGGTCGCGGGGTCTCACCCAGGACGAAGGAGACGGGGATGAGGTTGGTGGGACCTGGGGGGCTCTGAGGGGACACTGGTGGCCTGGGAGGGGTCTGAGGGTCCAGGGGTGGCCCTGTGGGTTCCAGGGGGGGTCTGGGGTCCCGGGGGGGCTCCCGGGGGGGTCGCGGGGGTCTCACCCAGGATGAAGGAGACGGGGATGAGGTTGGTGGGACCTGGGGGCTCTGAGGGGACACTGGTGGCCTGGGGGAGGTCTAGGGGGGTCTGAGGGTCCAGGGGTGGCCCTGTGGGTCCCAGGGGGGTCTGGGGTAACGGGGGGGTCCCGGGGGGGTCGCTGGGTCTCACCCAGGATGAAGGAGATGGGGATGAGGGTGGTGGGACCTGGGGGGCTCTGAGGGGACACTGGTGGCCTGGGGAGGGCTGGGGGGCTGGGGCCGGGGTCTGGGGGGCTCTGTGGGTCCCAGGGGCGGTCTGGGGTCCCGGGGGGGTCCCGGGGGGGTCGCGGGGGTCTCACCCAGGACGAAGGAGACGGGGATGAGGTTGGTGGGACCTGGGGGCTCTGAGGGGTCACTGGTGGCCTGGGGGAGGTCTAGGGGGGGGTCTGAGGGTCCAGGGGTGGCCCTGTGGGTCCCAGGGGGGGACTGGGGTAACGGGGGGTCCCGGGGGGGTCGCGGGGGTCTCACCCAGGATGAAGGAGATGGGGATGAGGGTGGTGGGACCTGGGGGGCTCTGAGGGGTCACTGGTGGCCTGGGGGGGGTCTGAGGGTCCAGGGGTGGCCCTGTGGGTCCCAGGGGGGCTCTGGGGTCCCGGGGGGGTCCCAGGGGGGTCCCGGGGGTCTCACCCAGGACGAAGGAGACAGGGATGAGGTTGGTGGGACCTGGGGGGGCTCTGAGGGGACACTGGTGGCCTGGGGAGGGCTGGGGGGCTGGGGCCAGGGTCTGGGGGGCTCTGTGGGTCCAGGGGGGGTCTGGGGTCCCGGGGGGGTCCCGGGGGGGTCGCGGGGGTCTCACCCAGGATGAAGGAGACAGGGATGAGGTTGGTGGGACCTGGGGGGGCTCTGAGGGGACACTGGTGGCCTGGGGGAGGGCTGGGGGGCTGGGGCCAGGGTCTGGGGGGCTCTGTGGGTCCCAGGGGGGGTCTGGGGTCCGGGGGGGTCCCGGGGGGGTCGCGGGGGTCTCACCCAGGATGAAGGAGATGGGGATGAGGTTGGTGGGACCTGGGGGCTCTGAGGGGACACTGGTGGCCTGGGGGGGGTCTGAGGGTCCAGGGGTGGCCCTGTGGGTCCCAGGGGGGGTCTGGGGTAACGGGGGGGGTCCCGGGGGGGTCGCTGGGGTCTCACCCAGGATGAAGGAGATGGGGATGAGGGTGGTGGGACCTGGGGGGCTCTGAGGGGACACTGGTGGCCTGGGGGAGGGCTGGGGGGCTGGGGGCCGGGGTCTGGGGGGCTCTGTGGGTCCCAGGGGCGGTCTGGGGTCCCGGGGGGGTCCCGGGGGGTCGCGGGGGTCTCACCCAGGACGAAGGAGACGGGGATGAGGTTGGTGGGACCTGGGGGGCTCTGAGGGGTCACTGGTGGCCTGGGGGAGGTCTAGGGGGGGGGTCTGAGGGTCCAGGGGTGGCCCTGTGGGTCCCAGGGGGGGACTGGGGTAACGGGGGGGTCCGGGGGGTCGCGGGGTCTCACCCAGGATGAAGGAGATGGGGATGAGGGTGGTGGGACCTGGGGGGCTCTGAGGGGTCACTGTGGCCTGGGGGAGGGCTGGGGGGCTGGGGCCGGGGTCTGGGGGGCTCTGTGGGTCCCAGGGGCGGTCTGGGGGTCCCCGGGGGGGTCCCGGGGGGGTCGCGGGGGTCTCACCCAGGACGAAGGAGACGGGATGAGGTTGGCCGACTTGTCGCAAGAGCACCAGCTTCTCAAAGAGCCGCTTCTGCCCCTCCGACAGCAGAAACCTGGGGGGGGGGGGTGTGTGGTGTCGTCGGGGGGCGTGTGGGGGGGGTCACCCCCAGCCGCCTGCATCTCCCCCCCACCCCCCCCCTCCCCCTTTCCCCCCCCCCTTCCTCCCTCCGCGTGAGCATCCAAAGCTCACCCCGTGCGTCCCCAGCCCCCTCTGGCCCCGCGCCGCGCCCCCCCCCAACCCCGCAGCCCCCTCCCTTCCGCCGCAGCCCCCCCCCCCTCCCTCCTCCGGACCCCCCGCACCGGTAGGCCAGGCTGAGCCCCAGGTAGGCGGCGAGGAAGAGCAGCAGCTCCCGGTAGAGCAGTTTGTAGATGCTGCCGCGCCAGAGCAGCAGCAGCCGCGAGAAGCCCCCGAACCGGGCGGTGGCCACCCGCGACGTGTAGGTCACCGTCATCGCGACACGGGGACACCGCCGCTTCCCCCTCTCTCCCCCCCCGCCACCCCCCCTGCGCCACACCGGGGGACGGCGGAGAGACGAAGGGGGGAGCCTGGGGGCACACAGTCGGTAACCGGGGACAGCGACACCCTGGGGACGTCCCCACGGGGATGGTGGGGGGCGGGAGGGGGGGGGGTCTGGGGGGACAGCGACAGCCTGGGGACGCCCCCCCGGGGATGGTTGGGGTGGAGGGGGGGGTCTGGGGGGACAGCGACAGCCTGGGGACGCCCCCCCGGGGATGGTGGGGGCGGAGGGGGGGGGTCTGGGGGGACAGCGACACCCTGGGGACCCCCTGGGGACCCCCGGAGATGGCAGGACATGGGGGGGGCACTGGGGTGGGTCCCTGAGTCCATAACTGGGGGTCACCCACACCCTGGGGACACCCACACCCCGGGGCCAGTGAAATGAGGACCCTGAGGGACACCCCCCCCCCCCAGCCTGGGGACACCCCCCCGGTACCGCCACCCCCCTCCCCGGGCCGGGCCGAGCCCCCCCCCCCACCCCCCCTCACCTGGGGACACCAAAGCGCCGGTGGCCGCGGTCGCTGTGGGGCCCCCGGCCCCGGCCCTAAATACCGTGGGGCTGGCCCTGCCCCGGGGGCGGGGCGGGGGGGGGACACCCCCCGGGGGGGGGGGGGAGGAGGGACACCGGGACCCCTCCCCGGGGCCCCCCGGGAGCGGCTGCTCCGGTCTGGCAGGTCCTGAGTGCCCCCCCCTCCCCCGCCATCCCCGGAGGGGAAACTGAGGCACGGGGGTGGGGGTGGTGGGGGGGTGTGTCGGTGTGTCCCCCCCCCCCGCCTGGCTCCGCCCCCGGCGCCTCGCGCCAGCAACGGGGTCGCGGGGACAGATCCCAGCGGGATGCGGGACACGGGGCCGGGCTCGTGCGGGGGGGGGGGGGCACGGCCACACGACCCCCGCCCCCCCCACCCTCCATCCACTGCCCCAGCAGCCCAGGCAGCCCACGACCCCCCCACGACCCCCCAATCCCTACCCCGTGCGTGTATACCCCCCCCCGCGACCCCCCAACCCTCCCCCAGTGTGTGTGTGCCCCCCCCCAGCCCCCGTGCCCCCCCCCCCCGCCCCATTAATCCCCGAGCGCTAATGAGGGACCCCGGGCCCGGGGCCAGCGGGTGCTGACGTCACCCCCCCGGCACCCCCCCCCCCAAATAACCCCCCCCCGAGCCGCTTCTCCGCTTCCCGAGTTTATTATTTACACAGAGACCCCCGGGGGGGGGGGGGGCCCGTCTCTGCCCCCCCCCCCCGGCATTGGGGGGGTTGGGGGGGGCAGAGCAGCCCCTGGTGGGGGTGTGGGGGGGGGGCAGGGTGCTGGTTGGCCGCAGCCCCGAGGTGGGGAGGGGGCTGCGGGATGGAGGTGGGGGGATGGTGGTGGGAATAAATATGGGGTGCCCCCCCGGCGCGGGGGGGGTTATTTGGGGCTGGGGGGCTGGTAGGGGTCCAGCAGGAGGGAGGAGAAGGTGTTGACCTTGTCCCCCCCCCGCACCTCGTGGGGCAGCAGCGGCAGCTTCACGATGTGGAAATCCTCGTACAGGTCCTCCATCTGCGGGGGGGGGGGGGGGCAGGTGTGCAGACCCCCGACCCCCACCCGGACCCCCAACCCCCCCCCCAGCCCCCTGCACTCCCCCATTCCACCCCCCAAGAGCTCCTCCCCCAGCCAGGGAGACCCCTGGGTGTCCCCACTCCCCCTGACGCCCCCCCCCAGGCTCCCCACACCCAGCGCCTTAACCCCCCCCCAGCCCCCCCCAACCCCCCAGGGCCCCCCCTGGACACCCCCAGCCCCCTGTACTGCCCCCACGACCCCCCTCCCCAAGCCAGGGAGAGCCCTGGGTACCCCCACTCCTCCTGACACCCCCCCCAGGCTCCCCAAACCCAGGCCTCCCGTGCCCCCCAGCTCCCCCCAACCCCCCTGCACTCCTCCACTCCACCCCCCCAAGACCCCCTCCCCCAGCCAGGGAGAGCCCTGGGTACCCCCACTCCCCCTGACAACCCTCCAGGCTCCCCAAACCCAGGCCTCCCGTGCCCCCCAGCCCCCCCCAACCCCCCAGGGGCCCCCCTGGACACCCCCAGCCCCCTGTACTGCCCCCACGACCCCCCTCCCCAAGCCAGGGAGGGCCCTGGGTACCCCCAGTCCCCCTGACACCCCCTCCAGGCTCCCCAAACCCAGGCCCCCAGCCCCTCAGCCCCCCCGCCAGGCCCCCCCAAGCCCCCAAGCCTCCCCCAGCCCACCCCCCAAGACCCCCTCCCCGAGCCAGGGAGAGCCCTGGGTGCCCCCACATCCCCTGACACTCCCTCCAGGCTCCCCAAACCCACGCCCCCCCAGCCCCCCCCAACCCCCCAGGGTCCCCCCTGGACACCCCCAGCTCCCTGTACTGCCCCCACGACCCCCCTCCCCAAGCCAGGGAGAGCCCTGGGCGTCTCCACTCCACCTGACACCCCCCCCCGGCTCCCCAAACCCAGACCCCCCGGGCCTCCCCTTGCCCCAAAGCCCCCACCGGGCCCCCCCAAACCCCAGGGTCCCCCCTGGACACCCCCAGCCCCTTGCACTGCCTCCACGACCCCTCTCCCCAAGCCAGGGAGAGCCCTGGGTACCCCCACGCCCCCTGACAACCCCCCAGGCTCCCCAAACCCAGTTCCCCTAGGCCCCCCAGCCCCCCCCCATGCCCCCCCCCAGTACCTGGTCGAGGTACTTGGCCTGGATCTTGTGCCGGGCCTCGCACATCCTGCAGGGCCGCTGCGGGTCGGGGAAGACGAGCTGGTTGACGACGATGTTGTGGGTGTCGATGCGGCACTTGGCCAGCTCCTGGATGAGCCGTTCCGTCTCGTAGAGCGACAGGAACTCCGCGATGCACACGCAGATGAACGTCGTCTGTTCCTGTGGCGACCCCGAAACCCCACCACCACCGTCCCCGCCAGCCCCCAGCCAAGGCAGCCCACCACCCCCCACCCAGGGTTCAGGGTGAGGACCGGGAGGGGTCCCTGCCTGCCCCCCAGGCGAGGGATTCCCGGTAGGAATGTGCACTGACCGGCCGGGCCGTTCCCCCGCCCCCTCCCCACGGCATCCCCGCATGCACTCCCTGCCCCCCCCCCACGCACCCCCATGACCTTACCGGGTCCTTGAACTGACCACCGACCCCTCCCCGGGCCCACTGACCCCCCCCCACAGGCACCCCCGTGACCTTACCGGGTCCTTAAACTGACCACTGAACCCTCCCTGGGCCCACTGACCCCCCCCAGGCACCCCCGTGACCTTACCGGGTCCTTGAACTGACCACTGACCCCTCCCCGGGCCCACTGACCCCCCCCACAGGGACCCCCGTGACCTTACTGGGTCCCTGCACTACCTGCTGACCCCTCCCCAGGCCCCCTGACCCTCCCCACAGGGACCCCCGTGACCTTACTGGGTCCCTGCACTACCTGCTGACCCCTCCCCAGGCCCCCTGACCCTCCCCCAGGCACCCCCGTGACCTTAACGGGTCCTTGAACTGACCACCGACCCCTCCCCGGGCCCACTGACCCCCCCCACAGGGACCCCTGTGACCTTACCAGGTCCTTGAACTGACCACCGACCCCTCCCCGGGCCCACTGACCCCCCCCACAGGGACCCCTGTGACCTTACCGGGTCCTTGAACTGACCACTGACCCCTCCCCGGGCCCACTGACCCCCCCCACAGGGACCCCCGTGACCTTACTGGGTCCCTGCACTACCTGCTGACCCCTCCCCAGGCCCCCTGACCCTCCCCCAGGCACCCCCGTGACCTTACCAGGTCCTTGAACTGACCACCGACCCCTCCCCGGGCCCACTGACCCCCCCCCAGGCACCCCGTGACCTTACTAGGTCCTTGAACTGACCACTGACCCTTCCCCGGGCCCACTGACCCCCCCCACAAGGACCCCTGTGACCTTACTGGGTCCCTGCACTACCTGCTGACCCCTCCCCAGGCCCCCTGACCCTCCCCCAGGCACCCCGTGACCTTACTAGGTCCTTGAACTGACCACTGACCCTTCCCCGGGCCCACTGACCCCCCCCACAAGGACCCCTGTGACCTTACTGGGTCCCTGCACTACCTGCTGACCCCTCCCCAGGCCCCCTGACCCTCCCCCAGGCACCCCCGTGACCTTACCGGGTCCCTGAACTGCCCACTGACCCCCTCCCTGACCCCCTGACTCCCCCCCAGGCCCATACCGGGTCCCTGAACTGTCCGCTGACCCCCTGACCCCCCCCAGCCCGTACCGGGTCCCTGAACTGCCCGCTGACCCCCTGACCCCCCCAGCCCGTACCGGGTCCCTGAACTGCCCGCTGACCCCCTGACCCCCCCCAGCCCGTACCGGGTCCCTGAACTGCTTGCTGACCCCCTGACCCACCCCCCAGCCCGTACCGGGTCCCTGAACTGCCCGCTGACCCCCTGACCCCCCCCAGCCCGTACCGGGTCCCTGAACTGCCCGCTGACCCCCTGACCCCCCCCAGCCCGTACCGGGTCCCTGAACTGCTCGCTGACGGAGCGGATGACGGGCAGCGTCTCCTCCAGTTTGGACGCCAACTGGTCAGCGTTCATGTCCCCCAGCCCCAGCATGTTGCACATCTGGGGGAGGGGGCTGTGAGCCCCCACCCTAAAGGGCTGAACACGCTACCCCCAGGCCCACAGCCCCCCCCCCGGGGTCCAGGGAGGGGTGCAGGGACGGGCCCTGCTGGGGTGACCTTCAGCACAGGACCCCGACCGTCGTGGGCTCCCAGTTCCTCCCAGTTCACCCTCCCCCTGCACCCCAGCCCTCTCCCAGTCCCTCCAGTGCACGCTGGTCCCCCTCCCAGTGCCCCTGATCCCCTTCCAGTCCTTCCAGTCCCTTCCGATCCCCCTCCCAGTACACCCCAGTCCACCCCCCAGTGCCCCTGATCCCCTCCCAGTACCCCCAGTCCCCTCCTGTTCCTCTCCATCCCCTCCCAGTGTACCCCAGTGCCTTCTCAGTGCACCCAGTCCATCCCAATCCCCTCCCAGTCCCCTCCCAGCGTCCCAAGCACACCCTCATCCCCTCCCAGTGCCCCCTGATCCCCTCCCAGTGCCCCCAGCACACCCCAATCCCACTCCCAGTCCCCCCCTGATCCCTTCCCAGCACACCCCAATCCCCTCCCACCCCCTCCAGTCCCCTCCCAGTGCCCCCAGCACACCCCAATCCCACTCCCAGTCCCCCCATATCCCTTCCCAGCACACCCCAATCCCCTCCCACCCCTCCCAGTCCCCTCCCGGTGCCCCAAGCACACCCTCATCCCCCTCCCAGTCCCGCTGATCCCCTCCCAGTGCACCCTGCTCCCCTCCTATCCCTCCCAGTGCCCCCAGCACACCCCGATCCCCCTCCCAGTGCCCCCAGCACACCCCGATCCCCCTCCCAGCTCCCTGATCCCCTCCTAGTGCACCCCAATACCCTCCCAGTGCCCCCAGCACACCCTGATCCCCCTCCCAGTCCCCTCAGCACACCCCAATCCCCCTCCCAGTCCCCCTGATCCCCTCCTAGTGCACCCCGATCCCCTCCCAGTGCCCTCAGCACACCCCAATCCCCTCCCAGGGCCCCCAGCACACCCCAATCCCCCTCCCAGTCCCCCTGATCCCCTCCTAGTGCCCCCCGATCCCCTCCCAGTGCCCTCAGCGCACCCCGATCCCCCTCCCAGTCCCCCTGATCCCCTCCTAGTGCACCCCGATCCCCTCCCAGTGCCCTCAGCACACCCCAATCCCCTCCCAGGGCCCCCAGCACACCCCGATCCCCCTCCCAGTCCCCCTGATCCCCTCCTAGTGCCCCTGATCCCCTCCCAGTACCCCCAGTCCCCTCCTGTTCCCCTCCATCCCCTCCCAGTGTACCCCAGTGCCTTCTCAGTGCACCCAGTCCATCCCAATCCCCTCCCAGTCCCCTCCCAGTGCCCCAAGCACACCCCGATCCCCCTCCCAGTGCCCCCAGCACACCCCGATCCCCCTCCCAGCTCCCTGATCCCCTCCTAGTGCACCCCAATACCCTCCCAGTGCCCCCAGCACACCCTGATCCCCCTCCCAGTCCCCTCAGCACACCCCAATCCCCCTCCCAGTCCCCCTGATCCCCTCCTAGTGCACCCCGATCCCCTCTCACCCCTCCCAGTCCCCTCCCAGCGTCCCAAGCACACCCTCATCCCCTCCTAGTGCACCCCGATCCCCTCCCAGTGCCCCCAGCACACCCCAATCCCCTCCCAGGGCCCCCAGCACACCCCAATCCCCCTCCCAGTCCCCCTGATCCCCTCCTAGTGCCCCCCGATCCCCTCCCAGTGCCCCCAGCACACCCCAATCCCCCTCCCAGTGCCCCCAGCACACCCCAATCCCCCTCCCAGTCCCCCTGATCCCCTCCTAGCGCACCCCGATCCCCTCCCAGTGCCCCCAGCGCACCCCAATCCCCCTCCCAGTGCCCCCAGCACACACCAATCCCCCTCCCAGTCCCCCTGATCCCCTCCTAGTGCCCCCCGATCCCCTCCCAGTGCCCTCAGCGCACCCCGATCCCCCTCCCAGTCCCCCTGATCCCCTCCTAGTGCACCCCGATCCCCTCCCAGTGCCCTCAGCACACCCCAATCCCCTCCCAGGGCCCCCAGCACACCCCGATCCCCCTCCCAGTCCCCCTGATCCCCTCCTAGTGCCCCCCGATCCCCTCCCAGTGCCCCCAGCACACCCCGATCCCCCTCCCAGTGCCCTCAGCACACTCCAATCCCCTCCCAGTGCCCCCAGCACACCCCGATCCCCCTCCCAGTCCCCCTGATCCCCTCCTAGTGCACCCCGATCCCCTCCCAGTGCCCCCAGCACATCCCAATCCCCCTCCCAATGCCCCCAGCACACCCCAATCCCCCTCCCAGTCCCCCTGATCCCCTCCTAGTGCCCCCCGATCCCCTCCCAGTGCCCCCAGCACACCCCAATCCCCCTCCCAGTCCCCCTGATCCCCTCCTAGCGCACCCCGATCCCCTCCCAGTGCCCCCTGCGCACCCCAATCCCCCTCCCAGTGCCCCCCGATCCCTTCCCAGCGCCCCCCAATCCCCTCCCAGCGCCCTAGTCCCCCTCCCAGCGCCCCCCCCCCCCCCCAACCTGGGAGATGAAGGGGCTGATCTGGTTCTTGATCTGCATGAGGCGGCCCAGCCCCCGCTCCACGATGGTGGGGAAGTTGAGGAGCCGCAGCGTGTGGCCGGTGGGCGCCGTGTCGAACACCACCACGGAAAAATTCATCCCCTTCACCAACCTAAACCGACAGGGGCTCGGGGTGTCCGTAGGGTCCCCCAAAAACACCCCACCACCCCCCGCCTCCCCGCGGGGGGGGGGGGGTGTCCGCCCACCTCATGACCTCGGCGTAGCTCATGGCCTCGTCGATGCCGGGGAAGGCGCTCATGGCCTCCTGCATCATCTTCTTGCCCATGCTCAGCACGTTGTCCTCCTCGAAAAACTCATCCGGCAGCTCCGCCACCCCCAGGCTGGGGTCGATCTCCTGCCGGGGGTACAGGGGGGGAAGGTCAGGGTTTGGGTGGGAGCGGGGGGGGGGTGTGTGTCAGCGCTCCTCACCATGGCGAAGAGGTTGTCGTAACCCTTGACCTTGGTGGGGACTTTGGAGAATTTCTGGTCGAAGGCGTCGGAGATGTTGTGCGCGGGGTCGGTGGAGATGATGAGGACGCTCTCCCGGACCCTGGAGAGCTGCACGGCCAGGCTACAGCTGCGAGGGGAGGGGGCACAACGGGTCAGGACCGGGACGCCCCCCCCCCCCCCCCACCTTCCTCCTCCGCCGCCGCCGTCTCGGCACCCCGAGGGGCTCCAGCCCGATTCCCACCGGTGATACGGCCCAGCGTGTCCCGCACCCCTGGGCGGGTGAGGGCCCAGCGTGGCTCAGTGCCGCCCCCCCCCCCCCCCCGCGGTGCCCCGGTTGCCCCCCTCCCCCCCCAGCCGGTACCTGCACGTTGTCTTGCCGACGCCGCCCTTCCCGCCCACGAAGATCCACTTGAGGCTCCGCTGCTCGATGATGTTCGCCAAAGTCGGTTCCAAAGGCTCCACGTCGGGCGCGTCCTCGAACTCCTCCGCCTCCGGTCCCCACCCGCCGCCGCCGCCACCGCCTCCTCCCGCCGCCGCCGCCGCCATCTTCCCCCGCGCAGCCGCGCCGCCGGCCCTCCCGCGCTCTGATTGGTCGTCACTCAACAGCGCCGTCCCGCCCTTCGCGTCTCATTGGTCGCCGTTCTTGACGATCAGCCGAGGGGAGGAGCAAGAAGGTGAGCGCCCCGCTCGTTGCCTGGTAACGCCCAGGTTCAGCGGGCGTCGTGTTGACGTCATCTCTCGGAGCCGCGCGTTTCCCGGCGTCCCCCGCGGCGCGGCGTTCGCGGCGGACAAGATGGAGGCGCACGGCGAAGAGGGGGAGGCCCCGTCGCCGCCGCCGGGACCGGGTGGCGGCGTGAACGTCTTCGCTAACGACGGCAGCTTCTTGGAGCTCTTCAAACGGAAGATGGAAGCGGAACAGCAACGGGAGCGTGAGGCGGCGGCAGCGGCCGCCGCGGAGGCCCCAGGGGGCGCCGGGCCCGGTCCTCACCGTTCGACCGACGGCTCGAAGAGGAGCGGCGGCGCCCTCAGCTTCGTAAGGACGCGGGGGGCCCGCGGCCTCCTCCCCGCACCCGCCGGCCCCGTTACTGCCCGGGCGGAGCGGCCGGCTGAGGGTCCGCGGGGGTAACGGCGGCGGCGGCGGCGGCTTCCTCCCGGTAGCGGCGGCGGAGAGGGGGGTGGGGGCTCCCCCGCGCCAGCCGCTTCCCCAGACGCGAACGTTGGGCCCCCGCTTTGCCGGTGGCGCCACCCGGGAGCTCGGTGCACCCCGGAGCCCCCCAACGGATACCGGGGGGCAGGGTGGGGGGGGTGCCGCCGCCCGGTGGAGGGGGGCCCGGGAGGGGAGGGGGCCCGTCGGTACCGTCCGGGGGTCGCTGCCGCGCTGTCCGCCTCGAGCAGCACCAAACCGCTCCGGTCCTGGGCAAACGGGGGGCGGCTCGAGCTGCTCCGGTGCCGCCGTTCCCCGGGGGCGGCCGCCCCCCCACCCCCCCTCCCGGTGTGTCCCGCCACCGGGTGGGCTCTGACCGGCCCCGGTTCCGTTGTGCAGGGCCGGCGCGGCCCCGCGGCCCGTGTAACGGTGGCAGTTGTGTCCCTTCCCCAGGTGGGCAGGCGGCGGGGGGGGCACAAGCTGGCCCTGAAGACGGGGGTGGTGGCCAAGAAGCAAAAGACGGACGAGGAGGTGGGTGACCCCCAAATCCCACCCCCCCACACCTCGGGGAGGGGGTGGGGGGGGTCACAGTGCCCCGGGGGGGTCGTCAGTGCTCAGGGAGGGGGTGTTAGTGCTCTGGGGGGGGGCGTCAGGGGGGTTATAGGGCTTGAGGGGGGGTGTTACAGGACCCTGGGGGGGGGTGTCAGTGCCCCGGGGGGGTCGTCAGTGCTCGGGGAGGGGGTGTCAGTGCTCTGGGGGGGGATGCAGTCCTCTGGGGGGGGGGGGGGGGTGTCAGGGGGCTTGCAGGGCTCTGGGAGGGGGTCGTAGAGCTTGAGGAGGGGGTTACAGGACCCTGGGGGGGTCGTCAGTGCTCGGGGGGGGGTCGTCAGTGCTCGGGGAGGGGGTGTCAGTGCTCTGGGGGGGTCGTCAGTGCTGAGGGAGGGGGTGTCAGTGCTCTGGGGGGGGATGCAGCCCTCTGGGGGGGGGGGTGTCAGGGGTCCAGGGGGCTTGCAGGGCTCTGGGGTGGGTTACAGGACCCTGGGGCGGGTGTCAGTGGTTGGGGGGTCGTCAGTGCTCGGGGGGGGGGTGTCAGTACTCGGGGGGGGGGTTGTCAGGGGGCTTGCGGGGCTCTGGGAGGGGGTTGTAGAGCTTGAGGGGGGGGTTACAGGACCCTGGGGGGGGTGTCAGTGGTTGAGGGGCTCGCAGTGCCCTGGGGGGGGTCGTCAGTGGTCGGGGACGGGGTGTCAGTGCTCTGGGGGGGATGCAGCCCTCTGGGGGGGGTGTGTCGGGGGCTTGCAGGGCTCTGGGAGGGGGTCGTAGAGCTTGAGGGGGGGGTTACAGGACCCTGGGGGGGTGTGTCAGTGGTTGGGGGGCTCGCAGTGTCCTGGGGGGGTGTCAGTGGTTGGGGGGGGTCGCAGCACTCCGGGGGGGGCGGTGTCAGTGGTCGGGGGGGGGATGCAGCCCTCTGGGGGGGGTGTGTCGGGGGCTTGCAGGGCTCTGGGAGGGGGTCGTAGAGCTTGGGGGGGGGTTACAGGACCCTGGGGGTGGTGTCAGTGGTCGGGGGGGGTCGCAGCACTCCGGGGGGGGTGGTGTTAGTGGTCGGGGGCGGGTCGCAGCACTCCGGGGGGGCGGTGTCAGTGGTCGGGGGGGGTCGCAGCACTCCGGGGGGGGCGGTGTCAGTGGTCGGGGGGGTCGCAGCACTCCGGTGGGGGGTGTCAGTGGTCCGGGGGGGTTGCAGCTCTCCAGGGGGGGTCGCAGCTCTCCGGGGGGGGTGTGTGTGTCAGTGGTCGGGGGGGGGTCGCAGCTGTCTGTGTGTGGGGGTCAGTGGTCAGGGGAGGTGTCAGTGGTCGGGGGGGGTCGCAGCACTCCGGGGCGGGGGGTGTCAGTGGTCCGGGGGGTCGCAGCTCTCTGCGGGGGGGGGCTCGCAGTGCCCTGTCCGCAGATCGCAGCTCTTTGGGAGGGGGATGCAGTGCTCTGGGGGTGGATCCCAGTTCCCGGGGCGGGGGTCCCAAGCCTGCTGACCCCCTTTTTTCCCCCTCACCCCGGGGCAGGTGCTGACGAGTAAAGGCGACGCCTGGGCCAAGTACATGGCGGAGGTGAAGAAGTACAAGGCCCACCAGTGCAGCGACGACGACAAAACCCGGCCCCTGGTGAAATAGCGCCCGGGGCGGCCTGGACAGACCTATTTAAGGGGAGGGGGGCGAGGTGGGGGGGCGGGGGGGGGGGGAGAAAGGATTGGGCGCTGGCCCCGCCCCTTTTCTATCCATCGAACACCCAGCGCCCACCTGGGGTCCCGCCGCTCCCCTCCCGCCGGCAGCCAGGACTTTTGACGCCTGTCGGCGAAGCGCTGCCGACCCGCCCCCCCAGCCCCCCCAATCCCCCCCCCCCCCCACCGCCGGGGTCTGCTGCTGCTCCACACACACACACACACACACCCCCGCCCCAGCGGGGTGCGGTTTTGGGGTAAAAGCGGAGAAAAGAAGGTGTGTGTGGGGGGGTGGGAGGGGAGTTGGGGGGGGGGGCACTGTCGCAGCATTAAAGACCTCGGAGATTTCGGAGCTGCTGAGCGGCTTGTGGGTGTTTTTGGGGAGGGGGCGCCCCCCACCCCTGCTGTTACCCTGGTCTGGGGGGAGCTGGTGTTTAGGGGTGAGATGCTGGGACACCCCCCCCCCCCGCCACGACACCTGCTGACTCAGCGTTTATTGATCACCCCCCAACTGTCACTGTTTGGGGCTCCCCCCCCCCCGGGTAAGGCTGGGGGTGGGAGGGGCTGTGCCTTGGGGGGGGGGGGAGGGGGTGATCTGCAGCCTGTGACACCCCCCCCCCGGGGTCCAGGGAGGGGTGCAGGGACGGGCCCTGCTGGGGTGACCTTCAGCACAGGACCCTGACTGTCCTGGGCTCCCAGTTCCTCCCAGTTCACCCTCCCACTGCACCTCAGGCCCCTCCCAGTCCTCTCCAGTCCCCCCAGTGCACCCTGATTCCTCCTCCCAGTCCCCCCAGTGCACTCTGACCCTCCTCCCAGTACTCCCAGTCCCTCCAGTGCACCCAGATCCCCTCCTGATCCCCCTCCCAGTCCCCCCAGTGCACTCTGACCCTCCTCCCAGTACTCCCAGTCTCTCCAGTGCACCCAGATCCCCTCCTGATCCCCCTCCCAGTCCCCCCAGTGCACCCCAATCCTCTTCCCAGTCCCTCCTGACCCTCTTCCCAGTCCCTCCTGACCCCCCCATCCCCTCCTGATCCCCCTCCCAGTCCCCCCAGTGCACCCCAATCCTCTTCCCGCTCCCCCCAGTCCCTCCTGACCCCCATCCCAGTCCTCTCCAGTCCCCCCCGACCCCCCTGCCAGTCGCCCCAGTGCACACTGACCCTCCTCCCAGTACTCCCAGTCCCTCCAACCCACTCTGACCCCTTCCAGTCCCTCCTGGCCCCACCCCCAGTCCCCCCAGTGCACCCCAATCCTCTTCCTGCTCCCCCCAGTCCCTCCTGACCCCCCTCCCAGTCCCGCCAGTGCACCCCGATCCCCCTCCCAGTGCACCCAGTCCCTCCTGACCCCCCTCCCAGTGCACCCCGATCCCCTTCCCAGTCCCCCCAGTCCCTCCTGACCCCCCTCACCCCCCTCCCAGTCCCTCCAGCACACCCAGATCCCCTCCCAGTCCCTCCTGACCCCCCTCCCAGTCCCTCCAGCACACCCAGATTCCCTCCCAGTCCCCCCAGTCCCTCCTGACCCCCCTCCCAGTCCCTCCAGCACACCCAGATCCCCTCCCAGTCCCCCCAGTCCCTCCTGACCCCCCTCCCAGTCCCTCCAGCACACCCAGATTCCCTCCCAGTCCCCCCAGTCCCTCCTGACCCCCCTCCCAGTCCCTCCAGCACACTCAGATCCCTTCCCAGTCCCCCCAGTCCCTCCTGACCCCCCTCCCAGTCCCCTAGTCCACTCCATTTCCCCCTCCCGGTCACCCCGGTGCTCCCGGTCCCGACTGGCGCGGCCCACCGGGCGCTGTGCACGGGGAAGCCGCTGCCGTCCCCTTCCTTCCCCCCACTCAGTGGTACGGTCCGCACCGCGGGGCACGCCGGGAAGTGCGGGCAGGTGGTTGTGGAGGTTAACGGGAGCTCGGCGCATGCGCGCCGTTGCCCTGCCCTTTCCCCACGGCGGCTCCTCCTCCGGCCCACGTGACGCGGCGCCGTCCTTCCCGCGCGCTCACGTGGTGCCCGCGGCGGGGCGGACGGTGGCCGGCGGGGGTCAACGCCCGCGTGCCGCGCTCGCTCCTACCGGGCAGCGCCGGTACCCCAGCGAGGCCTCACCGAGACACCCCCACCCCCCGCCGCCCCGCGGCACCGGCCCCCCCTCCCCTTCCCCGGGACCTCCCCGGCACCCTTCCCCGGCAGGTACCGGCGCGGCGGGGGCGGCGCGGGGCCTGGCGGGCGGGGGAGGCCCGACCGGGACCGGGGGTGGGGGGGGCAATATGGCGGCGGAGGGGTTTAACGGGGAGGTGGGGGGCGGAGCGGAGCCGTGTGGCGGTTTTGGGGGGGGGACGGGGACGCGGGGATGGGACCGGCGGGGGCGGAAGCGGCGCTGGGGGGATTTGGGGGTGCGGGGGGGGGGGGGAGGGGGCGCCGGCGCGGGTGTGGGGGGGGTTATGTGAAGGGGGGGGCAGTGTGGGGGGAGATCTGCCCCCCCCCCGTGTCCTCCGGTGCCCCCGCGCACCCCACCCCCTCCCCCTGGGCCTTTAAACGGGGCATCCCCGTCCCCACGTGCGCGGCGCATCCTCACCGCCCCCCCCGGCCCCGGCACGGTTTGGGGGGGGGGGCCGGTACCATCCCCCCCCCCCTCTCCCCCCCCATCCCCGGGACGGTGTTTATCCCCGAGCGACCCCTCCACCTCCCGTTACATCCCGTTTCCCGCAGGGATCCGGGATCTGCCCACCCCCACCCCCCCCTCCAAACACCGGCCGGTGCTGCCGCCCCCCCCCCCGGGGCCCCCCACCCCGGGGCCCCCCCCCCTCCCTCCCGCCGCCATGGACTGGCAACCGGACGAGCAGGGCCTGCAGCAGGTCCTGCAGCTGCTGAAGGACTCGCAGTCGCCCAACACGGCCACCCAGCGCGTCGTGCAGGACGTATCCTTAGGGGGGGGACACCCCCGGGGGGGGGGGGACACCCCCCCCGGGGCTGGGGGGGGGGGCACCTCTGAGCTGGGGCGGGGGGCACAACCCCCTCCCCGCCTCATCCAGGGGAGGGGGGGGGGGGGCTGTGTCAACGGGGTGAGCCACGGGAGGTGGGGAAGGGGGGGGTGGGGGGGGTTAGCCGGGGTCAGCGTGTCCCCCCCGCCCCCCCCCGCGTGTGCGTGTGTCCCCCCCCCCTCGTCCTTAACCGCCGGCGGCAGAAGCTGAAGCAGCTGAACCAATTCCCCGACTTCAACAACTACTTGATCTTCGTGCTCACGCGCCTCAAGTCCGAGGGTGGGGGGCGCTGCGGGGCCGGGGGGGGGGAGGGGGGGGTGTGGGGGGGGGTCCCAGGGTGTCCTTGGGTCCCTGGGGGGGGTGGCAGAGGTGGGTGCGGGAGCTGAGTGTGGAAACGGAGGGGCTGGGGTGCGTGACACCCCCATAACGGCCCGTGACCCCCCCCCGTAACAGCCTGTGACCCCCCCATAATGGCCTGTGACGCCCCTGCAACGGCTCATGACCCCCCCCACGATGGCCTGACCCCCTCATAATGGCCCATGACCCCCCCGTAACGACCCATGACCCCCCCAATGGCCCATGACCCCCCCATAATGGCCCATGACCCCCCCCCCAATGGCCTGTGGCCCCCCATAATGACTCCTGACCCCCCCCCAACTCCTGACCCCCCCATGCTGGCCTGTGTCCCCCTGTAACAACTTCTGACCCCCCTGTAATGATTCCTGACCCCCCATAACAGTTCCTGACCCCCCCCGTACCAGCCCGTGCCCCCCCCATAACTGCCTGTCCCCCCTGTAATGACGCCTGACCCCCCCGTACTGGCCCGTGTTCCCCCCGTACTGACTCCTGACCCCTCTGTACCAGCCTGTGCCCCCCGTACCAACTCCTGATCCCCCCATAACGACTCCTGATCCCCCCGTAATGACCCATACCCCCCCCAGCCTGGCCTGTGCCCCCCCCAATGACTCCTGACCCCCCTGTACCAGCCTGTGCCCCCCGTACCAACTCCTGATCCCCCCGTAACGACTCCTGATCCCCCCGTAATGACCTGTACCCCCCCCAGCCTGGCCTGTGCCCCCCCCAATGACTCCTGACCCCCCTGTACCAGCCTGTGCCCCCCGTACCAACTCCTGATCCCCCCGTAACGACTCCTGATCCCCCCATAATGACCCGTGCCCCCCCGTAACGACCCGTACCCCCCCCGTGCTGGCCTGTGCCCCCCCCATAATGACTCCTGACCCCCCTGTACCAGCCTGTGCCCCCCGTACCAACTCCTGATCCCCCCCGTAACGACTCCTGACCCCCCTGTACCAGCCTGTGCCCCCCCTAACGATTCATGTTCCCCCCGTAACAACTCCTGACCCCCCCGTAATGACCCGTACCCCCCCCAGACTGGCCTGTGCCCCCCCCCTAATGACTCCTGACCCCCCTGTACCAGCCTGTGCCCCCCGTACCAACTCCTGATCCCTCCGTAACGACCCGTGCCCCCCCGTAACGACCCGTACCCCCCCCCCCGTACTGGCCGGTGCCCCCCCGGTGACGGCCCGCGCCCCCCCCCCCCCCCCCCAGACGAGCCCACGCGGTCGCTGAGCGGCCTGATCCTGAAGAACAACGTCAAGGCGCACTTCCAGAGCTTCCCGCCGCCCGTGGCCGAGTTCATCAAGCAGGAATGCCTCAACAGCATCGGCGACGCCTCCTCCCTCATCCGCGCCACCATCGGTGAGTCGGGGCTTGGGGGGCAGCAGGGTTCCCCCTCACCCCCCCCGAACGCTAACACCCCCCCCACCACCCCGTATCCCAGGTATCCTCATCACCACCATCGCTTCCAAGGGGGAGCTGCAGATGTGGCCGGAGCTGCTCCCGCAGCTCTGCAACCTCCTCAACTCCGAGGACTACAACACCTGCGAGGTGCGTTGGGGGGGGGGGGGGTGTCTGGGGAGCCGGGGGGGGGGGTGTGTGGGGTGGGTCACAGCCGGCTCTGATGCCCCCCGCCCCGGCGCAGGGGGCGTTTGGGGCCCTGCAGAAGATCTGCGAGGATTCCTCCGAGCTCCTGGATAGCGACGCGCTCAACCGGCCCCTCAACGTCATGATCCCCAAGTTCCTTCAGTTCTTCAAGCACTGCAGCCCCAAAATCAGGTCGGGGGGGGGAGGGGGGGGGACACGGGGGTATCCCTGCTTGATGGGGGGGGCGCTCAGACTCCGGGGAGGGGGCTCAGACCCCATGGGGGGCCGTGCCCGGAGCCGTCACGTGGCTGTGGAACGGGACGGGGAGGGACGTCAGGTGCCACTGTGCCCCCCCCCTCGGGGTTTCCCAGCCCCAACTGGGCCCCCACTGGGGTGACGTGTGGCTTTGGCCCCCCCCCCCCAAATCATCCCATGGGGTGGCTCCCCCCCCCCCCAGCCAAAGGCTGGGGTAGGGGGGTTATTCCAGCCTGGGGCATGTTTCCCTAATTAATTAAGCACCCGTGGGGGGGTCAAGGGGGTGTTTTGGCCCCCCCCCAGGTCCACATCGTTAGCTAACGAGCCTGCTGTCCCCGCCCCCCCCCCCCAAGGTCCCACGCCATCGCCTGCGTCAACCAGTTCATCATGGACCGGGCTCAGGCGCTGATGGAGAACATCGACACCTTCATCGAGGTGAGCTGCCGGGGCGGGGAGGGGGACATGGACCCCCCCGCAGCAGGCGGGAGGCGCTAACTGAGCCCCCGCCCCCCCCCCCGGCCCAGCACCTCTTCGCTCTGGCGGTGGACGAGGACCCCGAGGTGCGGAAGAACGTGTGCCGGGCGCTGGTGATGCTGCTGGAGGTCCGCATCGACCGCCTCATCCCCCACATGCACAGCATCATCCAGGTGAGCGCCCGGGCTTGGGAAGTGGGGGGGGCCACGGGACCCCCCCCCCCCCCGCCCTCCAGGGGCTGATGTGCCCCCCCACTTCCTCCCCCCGGGCAGTACATGCTGCAGCGGACGCAGGACAGCGATGAGAACGTGGCGCTGGAGGCCTGCGAGTTCTGGCTGACGTTGGCCGAGCAGCCCATCTGCAAGGAGGTGCTGACCCTCCCACCTGGTGCAGTGAGTGTTTGGGGACCCCCCCCCCTGCATCCCCCGGAGCCCCCCCAGCCTCTCAGTTCCCCCCTTTTGCGCCCCCACCCCAGGCTCATCCCCATCCTGGTGAACGGGATGAAGTACTCGGAGATCGACATCATCTTGCTCAAGGTGGGAGATCGGGGGGTGGGGGGGGGGGGGTCCCACTCCCCATCCCAGCTCTCCCATCCCTCCTCCCGCTCCGTGGGGTTGGTACTGGTTAAACTGGAGGGACTGGGGCCAGGTGGGTGCTGCCCCCGCCCCCCGCGGAGGTGATGACGCACTCGGAGCTGATGGCGGTGATGGCTGTTGTGTTCGTACTGTCTGATCCGTGGTTTGGGAAGGGGGAGGGGTCACTGTGCCGTGACGTCATCCTGTGACGTCATCCTGTGATGTCATCCTGTGACATCATTCCCTTATGTCCTGCCATGGTGTTATCCCGTGGCGTCACCCCGTGATGTCAATCCCGTGACACCATCTCATGATGTGCCGTGATGTCATCCCATGATGTCACGTCGCGATACATCCCGTGATGTCGTCCTGTGATGACATCTCGTGACATCGTGCCGTGGTGTCATCCCATGGCGTCATCCCGTGACGTCATCTTATGATGTTGTGCTGTGACGTCATCCCGTGACGTCGTGTCGTGATGCATCCTGTGACGTCATCCTGTGATGACATCTCGTGACGTTGAGCTGTGGTGTCATCCTGTGGTGTCACCCCGTGATGTCATGCCTTGACGTCATTTTGTGATGTCATGCCGTGACGTCATGCCGTGACGTCATGCTCTGACACATCCCGTGGCGTCACCCTGTGATGTCATCTCGTGACACTATCCCATTATGTTGTGCTGTGATGTCATCCCATGGCATCATCTTGTGACGTCATGCTGTGACGTCATCCTGTGATGTAACCCTGTGATGTAACCCTGCTACATCATCTCACGGCGTCATGTCGTGATGCCATCCCATGACGTCATGCTGTGACACATCCTGTGACGTCATCCCGTGACATCATCTCGTGATGTCGTGCCGTGATGTCGTGCCGTGATATCATGCCGTGACATCATCACGTGTCCCCGCAGGGGGACGTGGAGGAGGACGAGGCCATTCCCGACAGCGAGCAGGACATCAAACCCCGCTTCCACAAATCCCGCACGGTGACGCTGCAGCACGAGGAGGAGCGGCCGCAGGATCCCGACGACGCCGAGGACGAGGACGACGATGACACGCTCTCCGACTGGAACCTGAGTACGGACCCCCGGGGGGGTGTGGGGGGCGCTAGTTAAACCCCCGAGGGGAAGGAGTAACCCCTCGCCCCCAACCCTGCCCCAAGGGAAGTGCTCGGCCGCCGCGCTGGACGTCCTGGCCAACGTTTTTCGGGAAGAGCTCCTCCCCCACCTCCTCCCGCTCCTCAAGGAGCTGCTTTTCCACCCCGAGTGGGTCATCAAGGAGTCGGGAATCCTGGTGCTGGGGGCCATCGCTGAAGGTGGGTGTCGCTGGAAACAGGGCTGGGGGGCTGCCCCCGCGGCGGGGGGCTGAACCCTGTGCCCCCCCCCCCAGGCTGCATGCAGGGGATGGTGCCGTACCTCTACCCCCATGGCGGGGGGTGGGGGGTTAAACCCTGTGCCCCCCCCCAGGCTGCATGCAGGGGATGGTGCCGTACCTCTGCCCCCACGGTGGGGGGTGGGGGGTTAACCCTGTGCCCCCCCCAGGCTGCATGCAGGGGATGGTGCTGTACCTCTACCCCCATGGCGGGGGGTGGGGGGTTAACCCTGTGCCCCCCCCCCAGGCTGCATGCAGGGGATGGTGCCGTACCTCTACCCCCACGGTGGGGGTGGGGGGTTAACCCTGTGCCCCCCCCCCAGGCTGCATGCAGGGGATGGTGCCGTACCTCTACCCCCACCGTGGGGGGTGGGGGGCTGAACCCTGTGCCCCCCCCCAGGCTGCATGCAGGGGATGGTGCCGTACCTCTACCCCCACGGTGGGGGTGGGGGGTTAACCCTGTGCCCCCCCCAGGCTGCATGCAGGGGATGGTGCCGTACCTCTACCCCCACGGTGGGGGTGGGGGGTTAACCCTGTGCCCCCCCAGGCTGCATGCAGGGGATGGTGCCGTACCTCTACCCCCACAGTGGGGGTGGGGGGTTAACCCTGTGCCCCCTCCAGGCTGCATGCAGGGGATGGTGCCGTACCTCTACCCCCACCGTGGGGGGTGGGGGGCTGAACCCTGTGCCCCCCCCCAGGCTGCATGCAGGGGATGGTGCCGTACCTCTACCCCCACGGTGGGGGTGGGGGGTTAACCCTGTGCCCCCCCCAGGCTGCATGCAGGGGATGGTGCCATACCTCTACCCCCACCGTGGGGGGTAGGGGGTTAACCCTGTGCCCCCCCCCCAGGCTGCATGCAGGGGATGGTGCCGTACCTCTACCCCCACGGTGGGGGTGGGGGGGTTAACCCTGTGCCCCCCCCCCCCCAGGCTGCATGCAGGGAATGGTGCCATACCTCTACCCCCACCGTGGGGGGTAGGGGGTTAACCCTGTGCCCCCCCCCAGGCTGCATGCAGGGGATGGTGCCGTACCTCTACCCCCACAGTGAGGGTGGGGGGTTAACCCTGTGCCCCCCCCAGGCTGCATGCAGGGGATGGTGCCGTACCTCTACCCCCACGGTGGGGGTGGGGGGTTAACCCTGTGCCCCCCCCAGGCTGCATGCAGGGGATGGTGCCGTACCTCTACCCCCACGGTGGGGGTGGGGGGTTAACCCTGTGCCCCCCCCAGGCTGCATGCAGGGGATGGTGCCGTACCTCTACCCCCACAGTGGGGGTGGGGGGTTAACCCTGTGCCCCCCCCCCCCAGGCTGCATGCAGGGGATGGTGCCGTACCTCCCGGAGCTGATCCCGCACCTGGTGCGCTGCCTGGCGGACAAGAAGGCGCTGGTGCGCTCCATCGCCTGCTGGACGCTGAGCCGTTACGCCCACTGGGTGGTCAGTCAGCCCCCCGACCTGTACCTCAAACCCCTCATGACCGAGCTGCTCAAGCGCATCCTCGACAGCAACAAGCGCGTGCAGGAAGCGGCGTGCAGGTACCGGGTGATTGGGGGGTGGTGGGGACACACACACACACACACACCCCCCCCCCACACCACCCCCCACCGGGGGAGGGGGCCGGGGGGGGGGGAGCGGGAATTCCCAGCGCCGGGCGGGATGAGACGCGACGCCCTTGAGTCGCCGTGATGGTGGTGTATTCGTACTGGCTGACCCGGCGCTGAGCTTGGGGGGCGTTCGGGGTACGCTGGGGGCTGGGGGGGGGGGGGTCGCTGAGCTGGTGTGTGTGTGTGTGTCCCCCACCCCGCCCGGGGGTAGCGCTTTCGCCACGCTGGAGGAGGAGGCCTGCACGGAGCTGGTGCCGTACCTCAGCTTCATCCTGGACACGCTCGTCTTCGCCTTCGGCAAGTACCAACACAAGAACCTGCTCATCCTCTACGACGCCATCGGGACCCTCGCCGACTCCGTGGGACACCACCTCAACCAGCCGGTACGGCCTAGGGGGGGCGGCCCCGTGCCCCCCACCCCCCCACCCCCCCCCCCTCCAACCAGGGACCGGTGATGACGTGCCACAACAGACATTCGAATCCCGAATTCCCGCTGTGGATCTCCCTTCGGTCTGACGGTCCCTGGGTTCAGGGGGGAGCAGCCCTGTGCCCCCCCCCCCCATTTCTCCCCGTGGGGTCCCCCTCCCCCTTTGACAGCATCCCCCTCCCCCTTGGGGGCGCAGGAGTTCATCCAGAAGCTGATGCCGCCGCTCATCCAGAAGTGGAACGAGCTGAAGGACGAGGACAAGGATCTCTTCCCGCTGCTGGAGGTGAGGCGCGGGGACGACGGAGGGCGGGGGGGGGGGGGGTGGTGGTGGTGGCTGAATGCCCTCAGCCCCCTCCCCCCGGTGGCTCGCAGTGCCTGTCCTCGGTGGCCACGGCCCTGCAGAGCGGTTTCCTGCCCTACTGCGAACCCGTCTACCAGCGCTGCGTCACCCTGGTCCAGAAAACGCTGGCCCAGGCCATGGTGAGCTGCGCCCCGACGCGCCCCCCCCACCCCCCCCCACCCCCCCCCCCAGGGGTTGGGGGTGACCTGGGGATGGGTGTAACCCCCCCCCCCCGGGGTGACACCACCCCCTCCCCCCAAGATGTACAATCAGCACCCCGAGCAGTACGAAGCCCCCGACAAGGATTTCATGATCGTGGCGCTGGACCTGCTCAGCGGTTTGGCCGAGGGACTCGGTTGCCACGTGGAGCAGTTGGTAGCCCGCAGCAACATCATGACGTTGCTCTTTCAGTGCATGCAGGTAACGGCGTCGAGGGGTTGGGGGGGTGGGGTACACACCCCCAAAACTCAGCCCAGGGTTGGGTGGGGGGGGGTGTGTGCTGCGGAGCTCAGCACGGCCCCCCTCCCCGCAGGACACCATGCCCGAGGTGCGGCAGAGCTCCTTCGCCCTCCTGGGCGACCTCACCAAGGCCTGTTTCGTGCACGTCAAACCCTGTATCGGTGGGTGTACGGGGTGAGAGACCCCTAAATATTTCGGGGAGGGGGCTCTGCCGCTGACTTTGCCCCCCTTTCCACCCCGCCCGTAGCCGAGTTTATGCCCATCCTGGGCACCAACCTCAACCCCGAGTTCATCTCCGTCTGCAACAACGCGACCTGGGCCATCGGGGAGATCTGCATGCAGATGGGTGAGCGCCCGGGGGGTCCGCTGAGGCCCCCCCCCCCCCCCCCCGGCCCCCTCCCCGAGCACAACTAACCCCCCCACGTGTCCCCCCGACCTCGGCAGGGGCGGAGATGCAGCCCTACGTCCAGATGGTCCTGACCAACCTCGTGGAGATCATCAACCGCCCCAACACCCCGAAAACCCTCCTGGAAAACACAGGTGAGGGGGGAGGGGGGGGCACAGCGACACCCCCAAATAGGATTTTGGGGTGGGGGGTGTGTCTCGTAACGGTGACCCCTCCCCAAAACCCTTTACCCCGCAGCCATCACCATCGGGCGCCTGGGCTTCGTCTGCCCGCAGGAGGTGGCCCCCATGCTGCAGCAGTTCATCCGGCCCTGGTGAGTTTGGGGGTGGGGGGGCTATTTTAGAGTCCCCAACACCCCCCTAGGATTGAGGGGGGGGTTGGCCACTGACCCCCCCCAATTTCCCCCCGCCCCCCCCCCCTCAAGGTGCACGTCGCTCCGTAACATCCGGGATAACGAGGAGAAGGATTCGGCCTTCCGGGGCATCTGCGTGATGATCGGGGTGAACCCCGGGGGGGTCGTGCAGGTATTTTGGGGGGGGGGGGGGGCACCCCGTGGATTTTGGGGTGGGGGGGTTGCCCCTGAGCCCCTGGCAACCCCCAGCTGAGAGATGTAGGGGTGGGGGTCAGCTTCAACCTGGCTCTGTGCAAAATAGGGGGGTCCCTCAGCCCACCCCCCTGGTTTTAGCCCCTCGTCACGCCCCCCCCTCGGTGTTTTGCCCCCCCCCCCCCCCCCCAGGACTTCATATTCTTCTGCGACGCCGTCGCCTCCTGGGTGAGCCCCAAGGATGACCTGAGGGACATGTTCTATAAGGTCAGCTCTCAGAAAAGGGGGGTGAGGGGGTCCCCTAAACTCTGGGGGGGCCCCCTCCTCACTGTTAACCCCCCCCCCCAAGATTCTCCACGGCTTCAAGGACCAGGTGGGCGAGGAGAACTGGCAGCAGTTTTCCGAGCAGTTCCCCCCCCTCCTCAAGGACCGGCTGGCGGCGTTTTACGGGGTCTAAAAACCACGTGGAGACACCGGAACCAGGTCGGGGGGGGGGGGCGCCAACCCCCCCCAAAAACCCCACCCCCACCCCGGGTACCAACTAGACCCCCTCCCCTGGCGCCTTGACCCCGACCCGTCTTCTTTCTCCCCCGCAGGTCGGCGGCCGTGAGCGGGCGGCCCCCCCCAGCCCCGCGCCGCGCCCGAGGGGCGTGGGGGGGGTCGTTGTGTGTGTGGGGGGAGGGGGGAGCGGGAGGGAGGGGCGGGAGGAGCCGCCTGGTGGGTGGGTTTGGGGGGGGTGGGTGTGCCCCACGACGCAGCGTCCACCCGCTCCGTCCCCAGCCACCCCCCCTGCCGTGGGAGGTGGAGGGGGGGGGGCCCTGAGCTTGGGTTCACCCCCCCCCCCCCGGGTCAGGGAAGTTGGGGGGGGGAGATGGGAGATGGGGGGAGGGGATGGACACCCCAAAACCCAGGGGGGAGGGGGCAAAACTCGGGGTAAAAGGGTCCAAAATTCGGGTGACCCCCCCCCCAACACCTTTTCCGCTGTAGGTTCGTGTGTGTGTGTGTGTCCCCCCCCCCCGCATGGTGCCCCCCCCCCCCCCCAGCTACACCCATAGAGCAGCCCCGGGAGGGGGGTGGGGGGCGCGGGGGGGGGGGGGCCGAGCCGCCGCCGTTGTGCTTCGTCGTGAGCGAGTCGGTGCCGCGTTTGTGTTTCATTTTCCCCCGTTTCGTTTTTTTACCGTTTACAGGGCGGGGGGGGGGGGGGGTGGGGGGAGGAGGGAGCCGCCCCGCAGGGACCGGGGGGGGGGGGGGGGGGCGCGGGGGGAAGGGGAGGGAGGTCGGGCGGGTGGGGGAGGGCTGGGATGTGCTGCCCAACCCCCCCCCGCTTCGTTCTTATAAGGCAAACAGAGTCCGTAGTTGACCGTCCGCCGTCTCGGTGCCGTTTGTTACCGGGGGGGTGGGGGGTCGGGGGTGTCACGCCCCACCCGGTGGCTCGGCTGCCGCACGTGGGGCTCTTCCGGCGCGGTTGGATGACGTACCGGGCGCCGCTCGTTGTTATTGGGCGAGTCGCGGGTCACGTGGAGCTGTCAGCGCGCCGGAAGCGAATCCTCCCGTGGCCGTGGCGACGGGACGCGGCGGGGTCGGGCCCAGCCCCGGTACCGGGGGGGACGACCTGGGGGGACCCTAAACCGGGAGCGGGCGGGGGGAGGGCGCACGGGGCGCGGTGCCGGGGCTGTGGGGAGGCGCCGGGTGGGGCGGTCCCGGGGCTGGTGGGACTCGGGTGTGGGGGCGGGTCCCGGTACCGGGAGTTCGGGGCGCGTCTCGGTGTTTGGGTGTCGCGTTGGGGGGTGTGGGGGGCACCACCGGGACCTTTGGGGGCGGGTTCTCGTTGTGTGTGGGGTGTTACCGGTACCGGGGCTCTGGGACTCCGGTGTTTCGGGGGGTGGGGGGCCCGCTTCGGTGCTGACAACGCCCCCCCCCCCAGCCATGGAGGGGCCCCCCGCCCCCCCCCGACCCCGACCGGCAGGCTCAGGAATACGTCACGCGACTCCGGGCCCCGGCGCCCCCTCCCGAGCGCCCCCTCCCCGCCGCCCCCCCGGTGTCCAACCCCCCCGCGCTCCCCCCTTCCTCCGCCGCGGGGCTTAAACGGCCGTCGCCGGGCGGGGGGGGGCGCGGGGGGGCTGCTGGCTCTGCCGCTGGAGCTGCTGCTGGAGATCTGCGGGTACCTGGGGGCGCGGGAGGTGCGGGGGGTCCTGCCCCGCGTCTGCCGGGCCCTGCGGGATGTGGCACGTGACGCCGTGGCCTGGCGGCTCCGGTTGCAGCGCAGCGCCCGCGGCCCCTTCCCGGTCCTGGAAGGTGGGTCTGGGCGGGGGGGGCACCCCTGAAACCCCCCACGGTGGGTCGGGGACATCCCTAAGGCTCCCGCTCTCCCAGCTCTCCCCACCCCGGGGGTGTGTGGGGAGGGGCTGCAGGGGGTTGTAGGGGGCGAATGTGGGGAGTTGTGACACCCCAGCGTCCCCCTGCCAGGTTGGGGACCCCCCCTGACCCCCCCCCCATTACCCCACAGGAGCTTGGGGACCCCCCCAGTCTTGTTTCCCCCCCTCTGCTCACCCTGAGGTACCCATGGTGTTCTGTAAGCGGCAAAGGGTGGGTTGGGGACCCCCTCCCGGTGTCCCAGACCCCCCCATCGGTTTGGGGACCCCCTGGGCCCCCCCACAGGGGCTTGGACACCCCCCCCAGCCCCATTTCCCCCCCTCTGCTCACCCTGAGGTGGCTACAGGGCGCTGTGTGGGGCAAAGGGTGGGTTGGGGACCCTCTCCCGGTGTCCCAGACCCCCCCCATCAGTTTGGGGACCCCCTGGGCCCCCCCCCAGGGGCTTGGGGACCCCCCCCAGCCTCGTTTCCCCCCCCTCTGCTCACCCTGAGGTACCCATGGGTTTCTGTAAGCGGCAAAGGGTGGGTTGGGGACCCCCTCCCGGTGTCCCAGACCCCCCCCATCGGTTTGGGGACCCCCTGGGCCCCCCCACAGGGGCTTGGACACCCCCCCCCAGCCCCATTTCCCCCCCTCTGCTCACCCTGAGGTGGCTACAGGGTGCTGTGTGGGGCAAAGGGTGGGTTGGGGACCCTCTCCCGGTGTCCCAGACCCCCCCCATCAGTTTGGGGACCCCCTGGGCCCCCCCCCAGCCTTGTTTCCCCCCCTCTGCTCACCCTGAGGTACCCATGGGGTTCTGTAAGCGGCAAAGGGTGGGTTGGGGACCCTCTCCCGGTGTCCCAGACCCCCCCTATCAGTTTAGGGACCCCCCCCCTATTTCTCCACAGAGGAGGGGTTCGACTGGGCGGCCGCCTGCGTGGACCTGGAGGAGCACGTGCAGCGCTGGGGGGCCGGGGGGGCCCCCATGGAACACTTCACCCTGGACGAGGGACACTTCGCCTCCGTCGACTCCGTCCTCCTGCTGCAGGTGGGGACGCGCCGGCCTCCTGGGGTGGGGGGGGGATCCCCTGGCTCTGAGTTGGGGGGGTGGGGGTCCCCAGCTTACCCTCACCCCACCCCCCTCCCAAACCGACAGGGGGGGTCCCTTTGCGTTTCGGGTGCCCGCGACCGCAACGTCAACCTGTGGGACCTGCGGCAGCTGGGCCGGGCGCCCGGCAAGGTGCTGGTGAAGGCGCTGGGCACCGAGAGCAGCGGGACGCACAAGGTAGGGGGGGGCCAGCCCCCGTGTCCCCCCCCCAGCGCCTCTGTTACCCCCCCGGGGGGGCTGCCGGGGTTCATTCTGGGACGGGGGGTCTCTCCCGCAGGCCATTACCTCCCGGGGGAGCTGCCGGGGTTCATTCTGGGATGGGGGGGGGGGGTCTCCCGCAGGCCGTTGCCCCCCCAGGGGGGCTGCTGGGGTTCATTCTGGAATGGGGGGGTCTCTCCTGCAGGCCGTTACCCCCCCCGGGGGGGCTGCCGGGGTTCATTCTGGGCCGGGGGGACTCTCCCGCAGGCCGTTACCCCCCGGGGGGGCTGCCGGGGTTGATTCTGGGCCGGGGGGGGGTCTCTCCCGCAGGCCGTTACCCCCCGTGGGGGCTGCCGGGGTTCATTCTGGGACAGGGGGGTCTCTCCTGCAGGCCGTAGCCCCCCCGGGGGGGCTGCCGGGGTTCATTCTGGGATGGGGGGGTCTCTCCTGCAGACCGTTGCCCCCCCAGGGAGGCTGCTGGGGTTCATTCTGGGCCGGGGGGGGTCTCTCCTGCAGACCGTTGCCCCCCCAGGGGGGCTGCTGGTGTTCATTCTGGGATGGGGGGGTCTCTCCCGCAGGCCGTTACCCCCCGGGGGGGCTGCCGGGGTTGATTCTGGAACCGTGGGGGGTCTCCCGCAGGCTGTTACCCCCCGGGGGGCTGCCGGGGTTCATTCTGGGCCGGGGGGGGGGTCTCTCCCGCAGGGCTGGGTCTGGTGCCTGGCCTCCCGGGATACCAAGGTTTGCTCCGGCTCCTGGGACAGCACCGTGAAGCTCTGGGACCTGGGAGCCGAGGGGCAGCAGTTTGGGGAGATCAGGTAGCTTGGAGGGGGTCCGGGGAGAGGCGGGGGGGTCGTCAGCCCACGCCTAACCCTCCCCTCTCCCCCCAGGGAGAAGGCGGCTGTGCTGTGTCTCTCCTACCGCCCCGACGTCCTCGTCACCGGCACCTACGACAAGACGGTGACGCTCTACGACCCGCGAGGTGGGTCCTACCCCTGGGACCCCCGAGTGGCGCTGGGCTTCTGGGGGTGCTTCACCCCCCCCCTCCTCTCTCTTTTCTTCCCCCCCCCGCCAGCCGGCCAGGCCCTGGTGCGCAGCTACAAGCCCCACGCCAGCGCCGTCCTGGCCCTGGCGGCCGACGAGCGGCTCGTCGTGTCGGGCAGCGAGGACCGGACCCTCGTCGTCTTCGACCGCCGCGCCCAGGGGGTCCTCCAGCGCCTGCAGGTGGGTTCCTCCGAACCCGGGTACCCCCGGACCCCCTGTTTGTAACCCCACTGCTGCTTTTTCCATTCCCCCCCCCACCCCCCCTCCCAGCTAGAAAACTACCTGCTCTCCATGTCCTACCGGGGGACGCAGCTCTGGGCCGGGGACAACCAGGGCCGGGTCCACGTCTTCGGGAACAGCGCCGGGGGCTTCCAGCCCGCCCGGGTAGGGACCCCGAGTTGGGGTGGGGGCTGAGGGAGGGGTCCTGGCTGCCCCGCCCCCCCCCGCCCCCAGCTTGCCTCACGGCGCGTTTTGGCGTCTCCTCCCGCAGTATTTCGACGTGGGGCACCAACTGCAGATCACGGGGCTCTGGCACTCGGTGGGGGCCCTCTACACCACGTCCACCGACAGGACCCTGCGGGTGAGGGACCCCCACCCCCACCACCGCGGCCCCGCCGTGGGGCGCTGTGGGTGGGGGGCTGCCAACGGCTCTCTGTCTCCTGCAGATACACGTCCCGACGGACCCTCCCCGCACCATCTGCTCCTGGACGCACGACGACGTCCTCAACGGGGTGAGGAGGGGGTGTGGGGGGGGGTCAGCCCCTCGCACACGCGTGCGCACACGCCTCGGCTTCCCCCACCACGCTGCTCGTTGTGCCGGGGGCGGGGTGTCCCCCGTGGGGCAGGGGTGTCCCCCATGGGGTAGGGGTGTCCCCTCCACCCCACCTGACGCCCCCCCCCTCCCCCCCCCAGGTCAGCGTGGAAGGCGACGTGGTGGCAGCCGCCTCCGGGGGTCTCTCGGTCGAGGTGTGGAGACGCCGGACCTGACGCCTCGCCGCTGCCCGGGCCGTTGGGGGGGCTTGGGGGGGGCTCCCCGTCGCCGCGGGGCGGGGAGGGGGGGACCGCGGGGAACCCTCTGTGCCCCCCAACGTGTGGGGCCGTCGGTGGGGCTGGGAGCTGCCGCCCCTTTGTGGGTATTAAAGGATTTGACTGGAGCGGAGGGAGAGGGGCTGTCTGTGGTTTTGGGGCGAAACCGGGCGGTTTTGGGGCGCTGCAGGGGACGGAGGTTTCGGGGTAACCCTGGTCCAGCGCCATCCACGTTTCGCTTTCGGGTGTTTATTGCCCCTCCGCGGCCGCCGTCCTCAAGATGGCGGCACCCAGACGTACGGCAGTCGGCGCGCAAGCCGCTGGCGCGCAGCCGCGGTGCCGAGGGGGCGTGGCAACATGGCGGCGGTGTGAGGCGACCGGGGCTCCATGGCGACGCCGGGGCAGGCCCCCACCGAGGCCCTACGGGCCGTGCTGAAGCCGAGCGGGCCCCTCCCGGCCGAGAGCCTCCCGGTACGCGGCTACGACTTCTCCGGTGGCCCGGATCACGCCGCGCTGCTCCGTTCCTTCCGCACCACCGGCTTCCAGGCCACCAGCTTCGCACAGGCCGTCGCCGAGATCCACCGGATGGTGAGGACAACCGGTACCGGGAGGGGAGTGCGGGGCCCGGCGTGGGGGGGTGTCTGGGGCCCGGAGAGGGGTTACGGGGCCCGGCGGAGGGGTGTCGGGGGTCCGGGGCGCGGGAGGGGTTACGGGGCCCGGCGGGGGGGTGTCGGGGGTCCGGAGCGCGGGAGGGGATGCGGGGCCCGGAAAGGGGGTCCGGGGCTCGGGGGGGGGGGCGGTCCGGGGCCCGGGGGGTGGTGCGGGGCCCGGGTGGGAGTGATCCGGGGCCTAACCCTAATGCGGGGCCCGGGAGAGGGGCCCGGGGAGGGGGGTCCGAGGCCCGGGGAGAGGGGTCCGAGGCCCGGGGGGGTGGGTTCGGAGCCCGGGAGGGGGGGTGCGGGGCCCGGGGGGTGGTGCGGGACGCGGGTGCAACGGGTCCTGACCCCCCCCCGTACCCGCAGATCACGGCGAAGCTGGAACCGCTGAGCGCGGAGGAGCGGGCCCGGGCCGGGCTGGGGGGGGGGGTCGCGCCCCCCCTCGGGTTGCACCATCTTCCTGGGCTTCACGTCCAACCTCGTCAGCTCCGGCGTCCGGGAAACCATCCGGTACCTGGTGCAGCACAACATGGTGCGGGGGGAGGGGCTGCAGCCCCCGGGGGGGGGGTGTCCCTGAGCCGTCCCCGAGGTCCCCAGGGGGGGCGCACCCTGTCCCTCGGGTCCTTATGGAGGGTCTGGGGTCCCCAGTTTGGTCCCTGGGGGAGGCCACCCTGCCCCTTGGGTCCCCAGTTTGGTCCCTGAGACCCCAGCCCCATCCATCTGCTGTCCTGGGGGGGGGGTGTCCCCAGTGCAGTGTGTGTGTGTCTCATCCCCCCCCCCCCCCCCCCCCCAGCATGTCCATGTCCCCAGCATTCCCAGTTTGCTCTCTGGGGGGTCCCTCTCCTCGGCCCTGGGAGGGGAAGGGGTCCCTCAGGGTCCCCTCTCATCCCTGGGGGGGTCCCTCAGGGTCACCTCCATCGTCCCTGGGGGGGGGTCCTTCCAGGTCCTTTCCTTGTTCCTGGGGGGTCCCCGAGGGTCCCCATCCCCAGGGGGTCCCTCTCCTCATCCTTGGGGTCCCTGAGGGTCCCCTCACAGTCCCTCTCCCCATCCCTGAGGGTCCCCTCTCATCCCTGGCAGGGGGTGCCTCATGGTCTCTGTCCCTGGGGGGTCCCTGTCCCCATCCCTGGGTGTCCCCTCCTCATCCTCGGGGTCTTTCCGGGTCCCCTCCTTGTCCCTGGAGGTCCCAGGGGGTCCCCCCCTCTTCTTTGGGGGTCCTTTCTTATTCCTGGGGGGGTCTTTCCAGGTCTCCTCCTTGTCCTTGTGGTCCCCAGGGAGTCCCCTCTTGTTCCTGGGGGCTCCCCTCTCATTCCTGGCGTTCACTGGGTGTCCCCTCTTGTTCCTGGAGGGGTCTTTCCGTGACCCCTCCTCATCCATGGGGGTCCCCTCTTGTTCCTGGGGGGTCTTTCCGGGTCTCCTCCTTGTCCTTGTGGTCCCCAGGGAGTCCCCTCTTGTTCCTGGGGGCTCCCCTCTCATTCCTGGCGTTCACTGGGTGTCCCCTCTTGTTCCTGGAGGGGTCTTTCCGTGACCCCTCCTCATCCATGGGGGTCCCCTCTTGTTCCTGGAGTGTCTTTCTGGGTCCCTTCCTCATCTCTAGGGGTCCCCTCCTCATCCCCCGGGGGTCTTTCTGGGTGTCCCCTTTTGTTCCTGGGGGGTCTTTCCATGTCCTCTCCTCATCCCTGGGGGTCCCCTCCTCATCCCTGGGGGTCCCCTCTTGTTCCTGGGGGGTCTTTCCATGTCCCCCTCCTTGTCCTTGGGGTCACCTCCTCATCCCTGGGGGTCCCTCTTGTTCCTGGGGGGTCTTTCCATGTCCCCTCCTTGTCCTTGGGGTCCCCTCCTCATCCCTGGGGGTCCCCTCTTGTTCCTGGGGGGGTCTTTCCAGGTCCCCTCCTTGTCCTTGGGGTCCCCTCTTGTCCCGGGGGGTCACTGAGGGTCCCGTGTACCCCCCCCCTGGTGCCGGGGCAGGTGGACGTGCTGGTGACCACGGCCGGGGGGGTGGAAGAGGATCTCATCAAGTGCCTGGCCCCCACCTACATCGGGGACTTCAGCCTGCGGGGCCGGGACCTGCGCCAGAGCGGCATCAACAGGTACCGGGGACCCCTCCCCCAGGGCTGGGGGGACCCCTCTGGGACCCCCCCCCCAAGGGCTGAGCCCCTCCCTAAACCCCCCCCCCCCCCCCCAGGATCGGGAACCTGCTGGTGCCCAACGACAACTACTGCAAGTTCGAGGACTGGCTGATGCCCATCCTGGGGCGGATGGTGGACGAGCAGGAGACGCAGGTTGGGGGTGGGGGGGCGTGCAACCCCCCCCAAAACACCCCCCCCGGGGTCTGGGGGTGTGTGTGTGCAGCCCTGAGCCCCGGTGTCCCCCCCATCCCCGGCAGGGCGTACGCTGGACCCCCTCCCGCATGATCGCGCGGCTGGGCAAGGAGATCGACAACCCCGAGTCAGTGTGCTTGTGCTACTGGGCGCAGAAGGTGGGTGAGGGGGGGTCCTGGGGGGGTCCTGGGGGGGTCGCCATCCCTCACAGACCCCCTCCTCTCCATCCCAGAATAACATCCCGGTGCTGAGCCCGGCGCTCACCGACGGCTCCCTGGGGGATATGATCTTCTTCCACTCCTACAAGCGCCCGGGTTTGGTGCTGGACATCGTGGAGGGTGAGTTGGGGAGGGGGTTTGGGGGTCCCCCCGGAGGTTTGGGTGCCCCCCCCCCCCGGGGGGGGTCCTGACACCCGTTCTCCCCCCCAGACCTTCGCCTCATCAACACCCAGGCCATCTTCGCCCGGAAAACGGGGATGATCATCCTGGGGGGGGGGCTGGTAAAGCACCACATCGCCAACGCCAACCTCATGGTGAGGGGCTTGTGGGGGGCTCGGGGGGCTCGGGGGGGGGCGCAGGGGGTGACCGCCACCCTCTTCCCGCAGAGGAACGGGGCGGATTTCTCCGTCTATGTCAACACGGCGCAGGAGTTCGACGGTTCCGACTCGGGGGCGCGGCCGGACGAGGCCGTTTCCTGGGGGAAGATCCGGATGGACGCCACCCCCGTCAAGGTGGGATGGTGGGGGGGGGTCCCTAGGGTGGGGTTTCGGGGGGTGTGTGTGGGGGGGCACACCCATCCTCACCCCCCCCCAGGTCTACGCCGATGCCTCCCTGGTCTTCCCGCTGCTGGTGGCGGAGACGTTCGCCCAGAGAGCCGACGCTTTCCCAGGAGACTGAGCCGCTGGGGGAGGGGACGCGGGGGGGGGGGGTGTGTGGGCAGCCCCCACCCCCCGAAAGAGTGAGCCTCACCCTTGGTGGGGGGGCAAACCCCCAATTTGGGGGGCTGCAGTCACTACCGGAGGCTGAGCCGGGTCCCTGGCGTTGGAATGGGGGAGCCGGGACACCCCCCCCCGGCATCATCCATCGCTCCCATCACCCCCCCCCCGCGGCCCCCCCCCCCTCCCGAGACTGCCCGTCCATCCCAGCCCCCCCCCCCCCCCCCAGTATTTATTCGAGCCCCTCGGGGGTCCGCAGGGGCTCCCCGCTCCCAATAAAAGGCGGTTTCTCCGCACTCTGGCTTTATTCCTCGTTTTGGGGGGGGACTGCCCCCCCCGGCGTCACGGGGGTGCCCCCCCCTCGTCCTGGAAGCCCTCCTCGCGCCAGAGCTGGACCTGACCCTGGCTGGCGGTCAGCAGGCAGGGCAGGACGGGGTGGAAGGCGAGCGACTGCACCACGCCGCGCCCCACGGCCAGGCTGAGCGCCAACGAGCCCTGGGGAGGGGGTGAAAATAAAGGGGAGGGGTCTCCCGACCCCCCCCCCCCCACCCCCCCCCAGCACAGATTGAACCCACTCACCTCCACCAGATCCCAGAAGCAGACGCGGCCGTCCTCGGAGGCGCTGCCCACGTGCGTGTCCCGCGCGCTCAGCACGCAGTCCAGCCGGTACGTCTCGCTGCGGTGACCCCTGTACCTGAGGGGAGGGGGTGTCAGGGTGAAGTGCAGGCCCCCCCCCCCCCACGTGGGTCTGGGGGCTCCTACTCGCCCAACAGCTCCCCCGTCTCCTTGTCCAGCAGCCGCAGGGTGGAGTCCAGGCTGGCGGCCAGGACGCACTGCCCGTCCTTGCTGAAGCAGACGCTGGTGATGGGGCCTGGAAGCGGATGGGAGCTTGGGGAGGGGTCTTAGGGACCCCCTCCTCATCTTAGGGACCCCCTCCTCATCTTTGGGACCCCCCCTCCTCATCTTTGGGACCCCCCCTCCTCATCTTTGAGACCCCCTCTGGCATCCCAAATCCACTCACTCCCGATGTAGTCGGAGCAGAGCTGACCCGCCCGCAGGTCGTAGCGCCGGACGCGGCCATCCACGGAGCTGCGGGGAGGGGAAAGGGGGTGAGTGGGGGGATCCCGAGGACCCCCCCCCCATCCCCCCGGCCTTGTAGCCCCCTCCCCAAAATCCCTCACCCCGAGAGGATCTCGTGGTCGGAGACTTTGAGGCTGGAGACTCCGTCCTTGGCCTCATCCAGGACCTGGACGGGGTCGGAGGGGGAGGGAGGCGAGGGGCGAGGGGGTGTGGGGAGGGGGCTACAGTGTTGACAGGACCCCCCCCACGCCCCCCAACCCCCCCCCCGGCCCACACTGCCCCTTACCCGACACGATGACGGTCGCCTCCTCGTTGAACTGGACGCAGTTCACCTTCTGCGGGGGGGGGCGGGGAAGGGGTTACCCCAAGGACGGCCCCCTCCTCAACCCCTGTGCCCCCCCAGACTCCCCCCGCCCACTCCCCGGGGGTGTCCTCACCCCCGCGTGGCCCCGGTACTTGCGGACCACTTGCCCGGTGGCCACGTCCCACAGGGCCACCGTCTTGTCGGCGCCGCAGGAGCAGAGTTGGCTGTTGTCGTAGGAGCTTGGGAGAGGAAAAAAAGAAAGGCGGGGGGGTGTGGGGGTCACAGAGTTTGGGGAGGGGGTCCTACGGCCCCGGGGGGGGCATCCCAGAGCCCCCCACCCTCCCACCCTTACCCGGCGGCATCCAGCACCTCGTAGCCGTGGCCCTGGTAGGTGCGCAGGGCCGTGCCCTTGTGCGGGTTCCACAGCCGCAGGGTCTTGTCGCTGCCGCACGTCAGGCAGTAGTTCCCGTCCGCTGGGGAGGGGGGAGAGGGCGTGGGGTGACATCCCCCCCCCCCCCCATCCCTGCACACCCCCCCCAGTGGGTACCCCGGGAGATGGGGACCCCTCTAACCCCCCCTGCACCCACCTCAACCGCTCTGCGGACAGCCGCCCTGGGATTCATCTCCCCCCCCGCCCCAGGATTCTTCCCCCCCCGGGATGGGGAGTGGGAGTGTGCCCCCCCACCCCCAACCCAGGATGGGGGAGTTGGGGTCTCTGTGCCCCCCCCCCAGGGTCCCCATCTCCTCTCGCAGTGCCCTTTACCCCCCGCCCCAAGTCCCCATCACCCCATCCCTCTTGCCACCCCCCAGTGTCCCTTACACAACCCCCCCAGGATGGGATGGAGGAGTTGGGGGCCCTGTGCCCCCCCCCCCGGGTCCCCCTCTGACCCCTCAGGGTCCCCATCTCCCCCCCCAATTCCTTTTGCTCCCCCCCCACTGCCCCTGTCCCATTTGCCCCAAACCAAGTCCCACTCTGTGCCCCCCCCCCCGACCCCCTTTCCCTCCCCTGGTCCCCTTTTGCCCCCCTCAAGTCCCTCTCTGCCCCCCCCCCGGTGCCCCTTTCCACCCCCCCCCAGTTCCCCATCTCCTCCCTGATCCCCCCCTTTGCCCCCCCCCCACGTGCCCATCACCCCCCGGTGTCCCTTTGGCCCCCTCATGCCCATCACCCCCTCTCCCGGATCCCCGTCGCCCCCCTGGTCCCCATTGTTCCCCCCGGTGCCCCACTGTCCCCCCCCCATGCCCATCATCCCCTCTCCCCGGTCCCCATCTCCCCTCCTGGTCCCTGTTACCCCCCCCCCGGTCCCCATCACCCTCCCGGTCCCCGTTACCCCCCCTCCCGGTGCCCCTTTGCCCCCTCCCCCGGTCCCATCACCCTCCCGGACCTCGTTACCCCCCCCCGGTCCCCATCTCCCCCTCCCGGTCCCTGTTACCCCCCCCCTGGTCCCCATGACCCTCCCGGTCCCCATCTCCCCCTCCCGGTGCCCCTTTGCCCCCTCCCCCGGTCCCCATCACCCTCCCGGACCTCGTTACCCCCCCCCGGTCCCCATGACCCCCCCCGGTCCCCATGACCCTCCCAGTCCCCGTTATCCCCCTCCCGGTCCCCATCTCCCCCTCCCGGTGCCCCTTTGCCCCCTCTCCCCGGTCCCCGTTAACCCCCTCCCGGTCCCCATCTCCCCCTCCCGGTGCCCCTTTGCCCCCTCTCCCCCCGTCCCCCATCTCCCCCCCCGGTCCCCGTTACCCCCCCCCAGGTTCCCATCTCCCCCTCCCCGCTGCCCCTCTGCCCCCTCTCCCCGGTCCCCATCACCGCCCCCGGTGCCCCCTTGCCCTCTCCCGGTCCCCATCTCCCCCTCCCGGTTCCCCATCCCCCTCGCCCCCCCCAGCCCCACCGTTTGAAGCGGACGGCGCGCACGGCCCCCTGCCCGCACTCCAACGTGCGCACCCGCCGCCGCGGCAGCTCGTCCCGGGCGGGACGGGGCTGCGGGAACGCCATGGCGGGACCGGCGGGGGAGGCGGGGCCTCGGAGGGGGCGGGGCCGGCGTTAAGCCAATGCGGGACGTGGGGCGTGGCCTGGGATGGAGCGTAGCGACGGCGGGACTCCCGTGGGGGGCGTGGCCTGTGCGTGGAAGGGGCGTGGCGGGGGCGTGGCCTCTTCCGGCGGCGGAAGCGCGCGGTGATGGCGGACCCGCGGCGGCCGGCGCGGGTGGCCAGGTGGGGCGGGGGGGGGACACACACCGGTGGGGGGGTGGGGGGGGGTACCGGTCGGTCTGACGCGTCGTCCCGCCCCCAGGTACAAGCCCCCGGCCACCGAGACCAACCCGGCGCTGGAGGACCCCACCCCCGACTACATGAACCTGCTGGGGATGGTCTTCAGCATGTGCGGGGCTGATGCTCAAGGTGGGGGGGGTCCGGGGGGGGTCACCGGCACTGGGCGGGGCTGATGCTCAAGGTGGGGGGGTCCTGGGGGGGTCACCGGCACTGGGCGGGGCTGATGCTCAAGGTGGGGGGGTCCGGGGGGGGTCACCGGCACTGGGCGGGGCTGATGCTCAAGGTGGGGGGGTCCTGGGGGGGTCACCGGCACTGGGCGGGGCTGATGCTCAAGGTGGGGGGGTCCGGGGAGGGGTCCTGGGGGGTCACCGACACCGGGTGGGGCTGATGCTCAAGGTGGGGGGGTCCTGGGGGGGTCACCGGCACTGGCGGGGCTGATGCTCAAGGTGGGGGGGTCCGGGGGGGGTCACCGGGTCCGGGGGGGGTCACCGGCACCGGGCGGGGCTGATGCTCAAGGTGGGGGGTCCTGGGGGGGTCACCGGCACTGGGCGGGGCTGATGCTCAAGGGTGGGGGATCCGGGGGGGGGTCCTGGGGGGGTCACCGGCACCGGGTGGTGCTGATGCTCAAGGTGAGGGGGTCCGGGGGGGATCACCGGCACTGGGTGGGGCTGATGCTCAAGGTGGGGGGGTCCGGGGGGGATCACCGGCACTGGGTGGGGCTGATGCTCAAGGTGGGGGGGTCCGGGGGGGTCCTGGGGGGGTCACCGGCACTGGGTGGGGCTGATGCTCAAGGTGGGGGGGTCCGGGGGGGATCCTGGGGGGTCACCGGCACCGGGTGGGGCTGATGCTCAAGGTGGGGGGGTCCGGGGAGGTCACCGGCACTGGCGGGGCTGATGCTCAAGGTGGGGGTCGTGGGGAGGGGGCACCGGCACCTCCAGGGGGTCAGGGGCTATGCCAGGAGGGGTCGGGGGGCTCAGGGCCCATCCCCGGGGGTTGGGAGCTCAGGGGCCATCCCCGGGGGGCTCACGGCCCTCCCCCGGGGGCTCAAGGCCCATCCTGGGGGGTCAGGGCCCATCCGGGGGGGGGTCGGAGCCCGTCCCCGGGGGATCAGGGGGCTCAGGACCCGTCCCCGGGGTCAGGGGGCTCAAGGCCCATCCCGGGGGTTCAGGGCCCGTCCTGGGGGGGGTCAGGGCCCATCCCGGGGGGGGTCAGAGCCTGTCCCCGGAGGTTGGGGGGCTCAGGAACCATCCCGGGGGGCTCAGGGCCCATCCCTGGGGGCTCAGAGCCCATCCAGGGGGGCTCAGGACCCGTCTGCAGGGGTCAGGGGGCTCAGGGCCCATCTTGGAGGGCTCAGGGCCCATCCTGGGGATCTCAGGGCCTGTCCCCAGAGGTCTGGGGACTCAAGGCCCGTCCCAGGAGGCTCAGGGCCCGTCCCTGGGGGCTCAGGGGGGCTCAGGGGGGGCTCAGGGCCTGTCCCCGGGGGGCTCAGGACCTGTCCCCAGGGGTTGGGGGGCTCAGGGCCTATCCCAGGGGGCTCAGGGCCTGTCCCCAAAGGTCAGGAGGCTCAGGGCCCGTCCCTGGGGGCTCAGGGGGCTCAGGGCCTGTCCCCGGGGGGCTCAGGACCCGTCCCCAGGGGTTGGGGGGCTCAGGGCCTATCCCAGGGGGCTCAGGGCCTGTCCCCAAAGGTCAGGAGGCTCAGGGCCCGTCCCTGGGGGCTCAGGGGGGCTCAGGGCCTGTCCCCGGGGGGCTCAGGACCCGTCCCCAGGGGTCGGGGGGCTCAGGGCCCATCCCGGGGGGCTCAGGGCCCGTGCCGGGGGCTCAGGGCCCGTGGCTGTGCCCGCAGCTGAAGTGGTGCGCCTGGATCGCCGTGTACTGCTCCTTCATCAGCTTCGCCAACTCCCGCAGCTCCGAGGACACCAAGCAGATGATGAGCAGCTTCATGTGAGCGGCGGGGGGCGCGTGGGGGCAGCGGCGGCTCCAGGGGGCCATTGGGGGGGATTGGGGGGCAGTGGCGGTTCCAGGGGGGCCATGGAAGGGGGTTGGGGGGCAGCGGCACCTCCGGGGGGGCTGCATGGGGGGTTTGAGGGGCAGCGGTGGCCTGTGGGGGGGTGGCAGGAGCCAGGGGGGGGCTGTTGGGGGGCAGCGGCAGCTTGGGGGTGCTGTGGGGGGGGGGCAGCAGTGGCTCTGGGGGGGCGGTGGGGTCCATGGGTGGGGAGTTGGGGGGCAGCAGCAGCTGTGGGGGGGCAGTGGGGTCCATGGGGGGGGCGTGGGGCCACAGGTTGGGGGTCGGGGGGGGCAGCAGCAGCTCTGGGGGGCAGTGGGGTCCATGGGGGGGGTTGGGGGCCACAGGTGGGGGTTGGGGGGCAGCAGCGGCTCTGGGGGGGCCATGGGGGGTTTGGGGGCAGCAGCAGCTCTGGGGGGGTGGCAGGGTCCGGGGGGGGCATGGGGGCCACAGGTGGGGGGTCAGGGGGGCAGCAGCAGCTCTGGGGGGGGCAGTGGGGTCCATGGGTGGGGAGTGGGGGGCAGCAGCAGCTGTGGGGGCCATGGGGGGGGGTTGGGGGGCAGCAGTAGCTCTGGGGGGGTGGCAGGGTCTGGGGGGGGGGGGCGTGGGGGCCACAGGTGGGGGGTCAGGGGGGCAGTGGGGTCCATGGGTGGGGAGTTGGGGGGCAGCAGCAGCTCTGGGGGGGTGGCAGGGTCCATGGGGGGGGGGCGTGGGGGCAGCGGTGGCTCCGGGGGGGCCAGGGGGGGGTTGGGGGGGCAGCAGTGGCTCCGGGGGGGCGGTCCCTGACGCCCCGGGCCGGTGTCCCCCCCCCCAGGCTCTCCATCTCGGCCGTGGTGATGTCCTACCTGCAGAACCCCCAGCCCATGTCCCCCCCTGGTGACAGCCCGGGGGGGGGGGGGGGGGGGGGGGGGCGCTGTGACAATAAAGGGGGCGCTGGGGCGAGTGGAGGCGGCATCATGCTCCGGCTTTTCGACGCGCCATTGGAGGATTGAACTGCCCGTCTCTCGCTCACCGCCAATCACGGCTCCGGGAGGGCGGGATTTCGGGAGCCGCCCCACGTCATTGGTGACCGGGGTGGGGGGGGGTACTGCAGCCGCGTTGTCGACGCCCGCCCCCGGGGAGGAGCGATTCGCGTGTCAATCACGGGCGCTGCTCCTCCTCATTGGCGCCTGTCTTCGCGCGCCTCCGTTACGCAGCAAATCAGCGCGCGGGGCGTGGCTGAAACGCCTTTTCCCCCCCCTTCCCCCCCGAAAGTCCCCGCCCATTGGCTCCCGCTTGCCGAGGGGGGCGGGACGCTGGCGCACCTTGCCCGCGGGTCATGTGAACTGGCGGTCACATGACGGCGCCCACGAACGACATGGCGGTGCCCGGGGCGGCGGCGCTTCTGCTGCTCGGGGCGGCGGCGGCCGCGGGCTGCGGGTACCAGGTGGGGGCCGGGGGTGGCGGGGGCGGCACCGGGGCGGGGGCACCGGGGCGTCCGGGGGAAGCGGGAACCGGGAGGGACCCTGTGGCAACCCCGCGGTTTCCTCCGGAAACAGCTTTTGGGGGGGGGCGGGGCACGGCCCTATAGGAGCCCTCAGAGACTCCCCTCGCCCCCCCAGTCGTGCCCCCCCACCCGGCCCGACCTCCTCAACGTGCAACTCGTGCCCCACACGCACGACGACGTGGGGTGGCTCAAGACCGTGGATCAGTATTACTATGGAGGGTGGGTGCCCCCGCCCCCCCCCCTCCCCGGGCCGAGGGGGGGGGCGGGGGGCTGGTCACCTCGGGGGGGGGGGGCGGTGGTGACATCCCCAAGGCCACCGCGGGGAGGGGGGACACCTCCGAGGCCGCTGTGGGGGTGGAGGTGACGCTCCCAACGTCCAGGGGGGGCGGGGGGGGGCGGGGTGTCACTGAGACACACACCCCCCGTGGGGTGGGGGGGTTGGGGGCGGAGGGTCACCATCCCCCAGGGATGAGGAACCCGCTCGCTGCCCCGTGTTCCCGCCGTGGGGGTGTCACCCCCGCTGGGACCCCCCCATCCCCCCCCCCCCCCCAGTGTCCCCGCGGACATTCCTGTGCCCCATCCCGTGCAGTGACCCCCCCCCCCAGTGACCCTGAGTCCCCCCCCCCAGTCATTGCCCCGCCCCTGTCACCCCCCCGGTGTCCCCACGTCATTCCTGTGACCCCCCCGGTGACCCTGAGCCCCCCGCTGCCCCCCCCACATGACCCCGTTGTCCCCCCCCAGTGTCCCCACGGTCATTCCTGTGACCCCCCCAGGTGACCCTGAGCCCCCCACTGCCCACCCCCAGTGACTCTGAGCCCCCCCTGCCCCCCCCAGATGACCCCGTGTCCCCCCCCAGTCATTGCCCTGCCCCTGTCACCCCCCCAGTGTCCCCACAGTCATTCCTGTGACCCCCCCTGGTGACCCTGAGCCGCTTGCTTCCCCCCCCCCCAGATGACCCTGTCCCCCCCCCTGTCATTGCCCTGCCCCTGTCACCCCCCCAGGTGACCCTGAGCCCCCCACTGCCCACCCCCAGTGACTCTGAGCCCCCCCTGCCCCCCCCAGATGACCCTGTGTCCCCCCCAGTCATTGCCCCACCCCTGTCACCCCCCCAGTGTCCCCACGGTCATTCCTGTGACCCCCCCGGTGACCCTGAGCCCCCTGCTGCCCCCCCCACATGACCCCGTGTCCCCCCCCCAGTCGTTGCCCCACCCCTGTCACCCCCCCAGTGTCCCCACGGTCATTCCTGTGACCCCCCCCGGTGACCCTGAGCCCCCCACTGCCCACCCCCAGTGACTCTGAGCCCCCCCTGCTCCCCCCAGATGACCCGTGTCCCCCCCCCAGTCATTGCCCCGCCCCTGTCACCTCCCCAGTGTCCCCCCCAGTTGTTCCCGTGCCCCATCCCGTGTGGGTGACCCCCCCCCCCCGTGCCCCCCCCAGCCCGTAACGAGCTGCAGCACGCGGGGGTGCAGTACATCCTGGACTCGGTGGTGGCCCAGTTGGCCACCAGCCCCTCCCGCCGCTTCGCCTACGCCGAGGTGGCCTTCCTGGCCCGCTGGTGGCCCCGGCAGGACGCGGCACGCGCCTCACCGTGCGCCAGCTGGTGGAGGAGGGTGAGGGGGGGGCACGGGGGGGGCGGGTGGGGGGGTGTCCCTGGTGGGGGTGTGTGGGCATGGAGGGGGGGGGTAGGGAAGGGGAGGGCAGGGTGTCCCTGGGGGTCATGGGGAGCATGTGGGGATGGGTTGGGGGGGGAAGTTGGGGGGTCCCTGGTGCTATGGGGGGGAATTGGGGGGTCCTTGAGCACACAGGGCCGTGGGGGGGGGACTTGGGGGGATCCTTGGGGCAATGGGGGAGGAAATTGGGGGGGGCCATGGGGGAAATTAGGGAGTCATTGGGGCACACAGGGCCATGGGGGGGTGATTGGGGGGTCCTTGGGGCAATGAGGGGGGAATTGGGGCACACAGGGCCACGGGGGGGATTGGGGGGTCCTTGGGGCAATGGGGGGGGAATTGGGGGGTCCTTGGGGCACACAGGGCCATGGGGGGGGGATTGGGGGGTCCTTGGGGCAATGAGGGGGGGAATTGGGGGGTCCTTGGGGCACACAGGGCCATGGGGGGGGGGGGATTGGGGGGGTCCCTTGGGGCAATGGGGGAGCAATTGGGTGGGCCATGGGGGGGAATTGGGGCACACAGGGCCACGGGGGGGATTGGGTGTCCTTGGGGCAATGGGGGGGGGAATTGGGGGGTCCTTGGGGCACACAGGGCCATGGGGGGGGAATTGGGGGGTCCTTGGGGCAATGGGGGGGGAATTGGGGGGTCCTTGGGGCACACAGGGCCATGGGGGGGATTGGGGGGTCCTTGGGGCAATGGGGGGGGGAATTGGGGGGTCCTTGGGGCACACAGGGCCATGGGGGGGGGGCTTGGAGTGTCCTTGAGGCAATGGGGGAGCAGTTGGGGGGGCCATGGGGCAATGGGGAGGGGGAATTGGGGGGTCCTTGGGGCACACAGGGCCATGGGGGGAGGATTGGGGGGTCCTTGGGGCCATAGGGGGCAGTTGGGGGGGTCCTTGGGGATGTGGGAGGGGGAATTGGGGGGTCCGTGGGGCACACAGGGATATGGGGGGGCAGTTGGGGAGCCCTTGGGTCATGGGGGAGGAATTGGGGGGGGGGTTCTTGAGCCACGGGAGTAGTACACGGAGATGCCCCTTTAGGTGTGTGGGGGGGGTAGTTTTGGGGGGTACCCCCGTGGGAGCCGGCGGTACGAGTTGCCCCCCCCCACCCCCAAGGTCGGCTGGAGTTGGTGGGGGGGGGCTGGTGCATGAGCGACGAGGGGGCGGCGCACTACGCCCCCGCCCTGGAGCAGCTGGCGCTGGGCCGCCGCTTCCTGCGCCGCCGCCTCGGGCCCTGCGCCCCCCCCCGCGTCGCCTGGCAGATCGACCCCTTCGGCCACTCCCGCCAGCTGGCCGCCCTCTTCGCCCAGGTGAGACCCCCCCCCCCTCCAACTCCCCGAGCCCCGTGACCCACCGACACACCCCCCCCCCGCCCTGCTGACCCACACCCCCCCCCCCCCCACACAGATGGGTTACGACGGGCTCTTCGTGGGACGCGTGGACCACCAGGACAAGGCGGCGCGGGAGGGGCGGCGGGAGCTGGAGATGCTCTGGAGGGCGGGGGGCGACAGCCTGGCCCCCCCCACTGCTGACCTTTTCACTGGTGGGGCAGTGGGGGGGCGCTGGGGAGGGTCCCTCTGTGTCCCCGTCCCGTGTCCGTGTCCCCCCCCCTGAGCCCATCCAGGTCCTGGGGTACCCACTGGAGGGGTCCCCATCCCTTGAGACCCCCCCAGGGGGCTGGGGGAGGGTCCCTCTGTCCCCCCCCCGAGTCCATCCAGGTCCTGGGGTACCCACTGCAGGGGTCCCCATCCCTTGAGACCCCCCCAGGGGGCTGGGGAGGGTCCCTCTGTCCCCCCCCCAAGCCCATCCAGGTCCTGGGGTACCCACTGGAGGGGTCCCCATTTCTTCAGACCCCCCCAGGGGCTGGGGGAGGGTCCCTCTGTCCCCCCCCCCAAGTCCATCCAGGTCCTGGGGTACCCGCTGGAGGGGGGTCCCCATCCCTTGAGACACCCCCAAGGGGCTGGGGGAGGGGTCCCTCTGTCGTCCCCCGTCCCCCCACCCCCGAGTCCATCCAGGTCCTGGGGTACCCACTGGAGGGGTCCCCATCCCTTGAGACCCCCCCCAAGGGGCTGGGGGAGGGTCCCTCTGTCCCATCTGAGCCCATCCAGGGTCCAATGGGGGGGTCCCTGTCCCTTGAGACCCCCCCCCCAATTCCCCACTGGGGGTCTGGGGGGGGTCCCTCCATCCCCCCCGAGTCCATCCAGGGCCCAATGGGGGGTCCCTGTCCCTTGAGACCCCCCCCCCCCAATTCCCCACTGGGGGTCTGGGGGGGTCCCTCCATCCCCCCCGAGTCCATCCAGGGCCCAATGGGGGGTCCCTGTCCCTGGAGACCCCCCCCTTATCCCCTTCAGGGGCTTGGGGGGGTTCCCTCCACCCCCCTCCCAAGCCCAGCCAGGGCCCAGCCAGGGGGGCACCCATCCTTTGAGCCCCCCCCATTCCCCACTGGGGGTCTGGGGGGGGGTCCCTCCACCCCCCTGAGCCCATCCAGGGCCCAACAGGGGGGCACCCATCCTTTGAGCCCCCCCCATTCCCCACTGGGGGTCTGGGGGGGGGTCCCTCCACCCCCCTGAGCCCATCCAGGGCCCAGCAGGGGGGGCACCCATCCTTTGAGCCCCCCCCATTCCCCACTGGGGGCCTGGGGGGGGTCCCTCCACCCCCCTGAGCCCATCTAGGGCCCAGCAGGGGGGCACCCCATCCTTTGAGCCCCCCCATTCCCCCACTGGGGGTCTGGGGGGGGTCCCTCCACCCCCCTGAGCCCATCTAGGGCCCAGCAGGGGGGCACCCATCCTTTGAGCCCCCCCATTCCCCACTGGGGGTCTGGGGGGGGTTCCTCCACCCCCCTGAGCCCATCTAGGGCCCAGCAGGGGGGCACCCATCCTTTGAGCCCCCCCCATTCCCACTGGGGGTCTGGGGGGGGGTCCCTCCACCCCCCTGAGCCCATCTAGGGCCCAGCAGGGGGGCACCCATCCTTTGAGCCCCCCCATTCCCCACTGGGGGTCTGGGGGGGGGGTCCCTCCACCCCCCTGAGCCCATCTAGGGCCCAGCAGGGGGGCACCCATCCTTTGAGCCCCCCCCATTCCCCACTGGGGGTCTGGGGGGGGTCCCTCCACCCCCCTGAGCCCATCTAGGGCCCAGCAGGGGGGCACCCATCCTTTGAGCCCCCCCCATTCCCCACTGGGGGTCCGGGGGGGGGGGTCCCTCCACCCCCCTGAGCCCATCCAGGGCCCAGCAGGGGGGCGCCCATCCCTCAATCCCCCCCCCCCAACCAGGGGATTTTCAGTGCCCCCAATGCTGACCCCAGCCCCTGCCCCCCCCCTGCCCTCCCTGGGAGCTGACCCCACGGCGGGGGGGGGGTGTGTGTGGTTGCCCCCAGGGATTCTCCCCAACGTCTACAACCCCCCCCGCGGGGTTCTGCTGGGACCAGCTCTGCTCCGACCCCCCGTCGTGGACGAGGACAGCGAAGAGAACAACGTGGACACCCTCGTCTCCGCTTCCTGGAGGCTGCAACAGCCAGGTGGGTGCTGGGGGGGGGGGGAGGGGAGTGGGGTCCGGGGTGCCCCCCACCCCTGGCAGCGATGGGGGGGGGGGATGCTGATACCCCCCACCCCCTCCCCAGGCCGAGCACTATCGCACCAACCACATCGTCATGACGATGGGTTCCGACTTCCACTACGAGAACGCCAACCTCTGGTTCAAAAACCTGGACAAACTCATCGCCCACGTCAACGCCCGGGTAAAGGGGGACCCCCCCCGGGACCCCCCCCCTCGCTATTTATCCTCCTCTGACACCCCCCCCCCCGTTTCTTTCCAGCAAGCCAACGGCAGCCACGTCCACGTCCTCTACTCCACCCCGTCCTGTTACCTCTGGGCCCTCCATCGGGCCAAACCTGTCCTGGTGAGGGCTGGGGGGGTCCCTGGGGGGGGGGTCCCATTTCGGGGGGGGGGTCCTTGACCACTTTGGATTCTCCCCAGGCCCGTCAAGACGGACGATTTCTTCCCCTACGCCGACGGCCCCCCACCAGTTCTGGACGGGTTATTTTCATACACAGCAGACCAGCCTTCATAGCGCTACGAGCGCCTCAGCCACAACCTACTGCAGGTGAGGACCCCCCCCCGCGACCACCCCCCCCCGGGACCCCCCAAACCCCCCCTGACCCCCCTGTGCCCCCCCCCCAGGTCTGCAGCCAGCTGGAGGCGTTGGCAGGGCCGCTGGCGCGGGACGGTCCCTACGGACACCGGCAACAGCTCCGCGCTCCGTAAGCGGCGGGGGGGGGGTCCGGGGGGAGTCTGGGGGACCCCCCTCGGGTTGCTTTGACCACCCCGCCCCCCCCTCCCCCCCCCCCCCCCAAGGGGAAAGCCGTGGCCGTGGCGCAGCACCACGACGCCGTCACCGGCACCGAGCGGCAGCACGTGGCCGACGACTACGCCCGGCAGCTGGCGGCGGGGTGGGAGGGCTGCAAGGTAATGGGGAGGGGGGCTGCAAGGTAATGGGGAGGGGGACCCCCCGGCCTTGGGGGGGGGGGGGGGCGGGGGGGCGGTTAGGGGCGTGGGACGGCGCCAGCATCGTGCCCTGGGGTGACCTGTTGCCCTGAGCTGGGGGTGGGGGGGATATGGTGTTGTTGGGGCTGGATGGCTGGGGGGTGGGAGCTGGTGCCGGGGGGGGGTCCGGGGGGGTCAGCAGGTGCCCCCCACTCAGTTTTATGACCGTGTGCCCCCCCCCCCCCCCCCATAGCCCCTGGTAGCCAACGCGCTGGCCGCCTGGGTGGCACCAAGGACTCCCTTCGTCTTCTGCGACGCCCTCAACGTCAGCGTCTGCCCCCTGAGCGAGGGGGCCCGCCCGCGTGAGCACCCCGGGGGCGGGGAGGGGGGGTCCTGGGGGGGGTCCCCACGTGCCTAACGTATGTCTGTGACCCCCTCCCCCCCCCCCCAGTTCAACGTCATCCTCTACAACCCCCTGAGCCGCCGCGTGTCCTGGCCCATCCGGCTGCCGGTCAACGGAACGTCCTACGGGGTGACGGACCCCCAGGGCCAGCCCGTCCCCTGCGAGGTGGACCCCCCACCCCCCCCCCCAACCCACTGACACCCCAGCCCCCCCCCCCTCCCCCCAGGGAACCCCCCCTGACCCCGCTCGCCTGTCCCCAGGTCATCCGGTGTCCAACGTCACCCGCCGGCTGCGGGGGGGACACGGTGGGGAGGGGGCGAGGGGGGAGCTGCTTTTCCAAGCTTCCGCCCCCCCCCTGGGCTTCAGCGTCTTCGCCGTCACTCGGCTGAGTCGAGGGGACACCCCCGCGCCCCCCCCGCGGTGGGAGCCCCCACAGGAGATCCAGAATGAGGTAAGGAACACCCCCCTCCCGGCCCCAATCCCCCTCCCCAACCACCGGGAGGATGCGGGTTGGGGGGCGCCCGGTGGGTACCACCAGTGTTACCCCAGTAAAAACCAGTCCGGGGGGGCGCGCTGGGGGGGGTCGGACTGATGCTGGGCCCCCCCCCCCCCCAGCACCTCCGGGTGCTCTTCGACCCCCTCACGGGGCACCTGAAGGAGATCCAGAACCTGGACCGGGGCATTGCGCTCCCCGTCTCCCAGAGCTTCTACTGGTGAGTGACTGGACCCCCCCGGGGGGCTCAGGGGGGGTCTCCAGCCCCCCCACCCCGTCATCCTGACCCCCCCCCCACACACAGGTACAACGCCAGCGTCGGCAACGCCGAGAGCCCCCAGGCCTCGGGCGCCTACATCTTCCGCCCCAACGGCTCCGCCGCCATCCCCCTCGCCCAGAGGGGTCCCCACGTACCTCGTTAAGGTGGGGGGGGGTCCCCGGCGCTGGGGGGGGGTCTCAGGGGTTATAATCCAGAGCCGGTGGGGGGGTCCTTGGGGTGCTGGGGGGGGACCGGGGGTGCCAGGGGTGTCCCTGGGGTACTGGGAGGGGTCCCTGGGGGTTGTTCTTGGGGGGTCCCCGGGACCAGGGGTGTCCTTGGGGTATTGGGGGGGGTCCCCAAGGGGGTCCCTGGGGTGCTGGGGGTGTTCTGGGGGGGTCCCCGGGACCAGGGGTGTCCCTGGGGTATTGGGGGGGGGTCCCCAAGGGGGTCCCTGGGGTGCTGGGGGTGTTCTGGGGGGGTCCCCAGGACCAGGGGTGTCCCTGGGGTACTGGGGGGTGGTCCTCAGGGTGCCAGCCCATCCCAGCGGTGCTGATCTGGACCAGGGGGGGTCCTGGGGGGGTCCTGGGTGCAGGGGTGTCCTAGGGGGGGTCCCCCAGGGTGCCAATCCGTGCTGGGGGTGTCCCTGGGGTGCTGACCTGGAGCAGGGGGGGGGTCCCCAGGGGGGGTCCTGGGGGTGTCCCAGGGGCACTGATCCAGACCGGGAGGGTCCTAGGATGCTGATCCGGAACAGGGGTCTCCCACGGGGGGTCCCAGGTGCCAGGGGTGCCCTGGGGGTGTCCCTGGGGTGCTGATCCAGAACGGGGGGTCCTGGGCGGGTGCTGATCCAGAGCAGGCGTCTCCCGGGGGGGGTCCTGGGTGCCAGGGGTGTCCTGGGGGGGGGTGTCCCCAGGGTTCCAACCCATCCAGGGGGTGCCCCTGGTGTGTCCTGGCAGGCTGACCCGCACCGGGGGTGTCCCTGGGGTGCTGATCCAGACCGGGGGGGT
>JAQBHY010000111.1:0-53422 GCA_027574665.1 Rhynochetos jubatus
GACCCCCTTGTACATCCCCACGTGCCCTGGGACCCCCCCCACGTACACGCGTGTCCCCCGGGACCCCCTTGTATGTCCCCACGTGCCCCCGGGACCCCCCCCACGCACACGCGTGTCCTCGGGACCCCCTTGTACATCCCCACGTGCCCCCGGGACCCCCCCCACGCACACGTGTCCCCCCGGGACCCCCTTGTACATCCCCACGTGCCCTGGGACCCCACCCCACTCACAAACGTGTCCCCCAGGACCCCCACGTATGTCCCCATGTGCCCCCCGGGACCCCTCCCCACGTACACGCGTGTCCCTGGGACCCCCCCCACGTACACGCCTGTCCCCCTGGGACCCCCCCCCACGTACACGCGTGTCCCCCGGGACCCCCTTGTACATCCCCACGTGCCCTGGGACCCCCCCCACGTACACACTTGTCCCCCGGGACCCCCCCCCACGCACACGCGTGTCCCCCAGGACCCCCACGTATGTCCCCATGTGCCCCCGCGACCCCCCCCACGCACACGCGTGTCCCCGGGACCCCCTTGTATGTCCCCATGTGCCCCCGGGACCCCTCCCCACGTACACGCGTGTCCCCCCGGGACCCCCCCCCCACGCACACGTGTCCCCCCGGGACCCCCTTGTACATCCCCACGTGCCCTGGGACCCCCCCCACGTACACACCTGTCCCCCGGGACCCCCCCCACGCACACGCGTGTCCCCCAGGACCCCCATGTATGTCCCCATGTGCCCCCGCGACACCCCCCACGCACACGCGTGTCCCCGGGACCCCCTTGTATGTCCCCATGTGCCCCCGGGACCCCTCCCCACGTACACGCGTGTCCCTGGGACCCCCCCACGTACACGCCTGTCCCCCCGGGACCCCCCCCACGTACACGCGTGTCCCCCGGGACCCCCCTTGTACATCCCCACGTGCCCTGGGACCCCCCCCCACGTACACACTTATCCCCCGGGACCCCCCCCACGCACACGCGTGTCCCCCAGGACCCCCACGTATGTCCCCATGTGCCCCCGGGACCCCCCCCACGCACACGCGTGTCCCCGGGACCCCCCTTGTATGTCCCCATGTGCCCCCGGGACCTCCCCCCACGTACACGCGTGTCCCTGGGACCCCCCCACGTACACGCCTGTCCCCCCGGGACCCCCCCCACGTACACGCGTGTCCCCCCGGGACCCCCCCACGTACACGCGTGTCCCCGGGACCCCCCTTGTACATCCCCACGTGCCCTGGGATCCCCCCCACGTACACACTTATCCCCCAGGACCCCCTTGTATGTCCCCATGTGCCCCCGGGACGCCCCCCACGCACACGCGTGTCCCCCGGGACCCCCTTGTATGTCCCCATGTGCCCCCGGGACCCCCCCCCCACGCACACGCGTGTCCCCCAGGACCCCCACGAATGTCCCCATGTGCCCCCGGAACTCCCCCACGCACACGCGTGTGTCATCACGTGTGTCCACGTGTGTGGCCCCCCCCCCCCCCCCCTCCCCCTCCCCACCCGCGGGTGTGGCCCCTCCCACGTCACGAGCCGGGCAAAGGTTGGAGGGGGGGGGGGGGGGACCCCGCCCCACTCCCCGCGGGTGGGTGTGGGGGGTGTTTGCGTAGGTAAGGAGGGAGGGGCCGCCGTGACGTCACTGGGGGGGGGGGACACGCCCTGGAACGGGGAAACCCAGTCACCGGGGTCACGGGGGGGTCACGGGGGGGACAAGGATCAGGTGAGACCCCCCCCACGGCCTGACACGACACCCCCCCCCCCCCCCCCCCCCATGTTCCACCACCTCTCCAAGACCCCGGACCCCCCCCCCGCCCCCCCCCCCCAGCACCCAGGACCCCCCCTCATGTCCCACGCCCCCCCCCCCGCCCCAGGAGCCCCCCCCGACCCCCTGACCCCATCCCCAACCCCCCCGCACGACCCCCCCCCCGTCACCCAGGACCCCTCCCTCGTGTCCCACGACCCCCCCCCCACGACCCAGAAGCCCCCCCCACCCCCTGACCTCATCCCCCCGACCCCTCCACGACCCCCCCCCCCCATTACCCAGGACCCCCCTTTCATGTCCCACGACCCCCCCACGACCCCCCCCCACTCTCCAAGACCCCCCCCCCGCATCACCCTGGACCCCCCACCCCGTGTTCCCCGCCCCCCCCCCCACTCCCCAGAAGCCCCCCCGACCCCATGACCCCACCCCCCACGACCCCCCCACGACCCCCCCCCCAACACCCAGGACCCCCTTCTCATGTCCCCCGACCCCCCTCCCCACGACCCCCACGACCCAGGAGCCCCCCCACCCCCCTGACCCCAGCCCCCCCACCCCCCAAGACCCCCCCCCATCATCCAAGACCCCACCCCCGACCCACCCCGTGTCCCACGACCCCCCACACCCCAGGAGCCCCCCCACCCCCCCCCAACCCCTCCTATCACCCACGACCCCCCCTCCACGACCCCCCCTGGTCCCACGACCCCCCCACAACCCAGGACCCCCCCCCCCTCCCCCCACGACCCCTCCCATCACCCACAACCCCCCCCACGAACCCCTCTGGTCCCACGACCCCCCCACCACGACCCCCCCCCCCCATGTCCCACGACCCCCCCCCGAACCCCTCTGGTCCCACGACCCCCCCCCCATGATCCCCCCCATGTCCCACAACCCCCCCCACACGACACCCCCCCCGGTCCCACGACCCCCCCACAACCCAAGAACGACCCCCCCCATCACCCACGACCCCCCCCCATCACCCACGACCCCCCCCCATGTCCCACAAACCCCCCCCAACGACCCCCCCCGGTCCCACGACCCCCCCCACAACCCCAGAACCCCCCCCACCCCTCCCCCCACGACCCCTCCCATCACCCATCACCCCCCCCCCTTAATGTCCCACGCCCCCCCCCACGCCCCCCTCCAGCCCTTTACCCCACCCCCCACCCCCCCCACAACCGAAACAACCCCACCCCCCCCTCACACCCCCCCCCCCCCCCCCACCGGGCGCGGCCACGATGCGTCACCCCCCCCCCCACCCCATCCCCGAGACCGTGAGGACAAAGGTTCGATTCCCACCCACCCCCCCCGACCCCTCCCCCCCCCCGCCCCACCATCATATTTCTCCGGCCGCCCCCGCCCCCCCCCCCAAGGACCAGCCGAAGGCGCCGGGGTGGAAGGACGCGTCCATGGGGGGGGGCGCACGCGGGGGGGTGACCCCCATCCTCCTCCTCCTCTGGCTGACGGCAGGTGAGTGCCCTGGGGGGCGGGGGGTCTGGCAGCATCTTGGGGACCCCCCGGGGTGGGTGAGGGGCATGGGGGGGGGGGGGACAGGGACGAGTGGCGGGGGGGTGGGTGGGTGTGTCCCCCCCGCCCCTGGGGCAGAGAATGTGTGGGACCCCCCCCCCAGCATTAGGGGATCCCCAATGGGGCCTGCGGCCACCTCGGGGGGGGGGGTCGTTGGGACCCCTGGACCCCCCCTCACCCCCCCCCACAGGTGACCTCCATGGTGTAGCCAACCCCCCAGGCCACCCCCCCAAGGGAGTCACCGACCCCTGGGACCCCCCCTTGACCCCCCCCGAGGTGACCTCCACGGTGTCACCCACCCCCCCACGGGGTCACTGACCCCTGGGACCCCCCTGAGGTGACCACTACAGTGTCACCCACCACCCAGGCCACCCCCCACGGGTTCACCGACCCCTGGGACCCCCCCCTTAACCCCCCTGAGGCGACCTCCACGGTGTCACCCACCCCCGAGGTCACCCCCCCATGGGGTCATTGATCCCTGGGACCCCCCCTTAACCCCCCCCCGAGGTGACCTCCACGGTGTCATCCACCCCCCAGGACACCCCCCATGGGGTCACTGACCCCTGGGACCCCCCCAAGGTGACCTCTATGGTGTCATCCACCCCCCCAGGCAACCCCTCACGGGGTCACTGACCCCTGGGACCCCCCCTTAACCCCCCTCGAGGTGACCACCATGGTGTCCACCTCGGGAGATGCCTCCACGCTCTCCTCCACCACAGGACCCACGTCCATGGCCACCACGTCCACAGGGGTGACCTCCACGGGGTCCTTGGCCACCACCACAGAGTCCTCCACGGCTTCCACGACCCCTGAAGCCACCTCCACGGCTGTCACCTCCACCAAGGTGACCTCCACGGCTTCCACAACCCCCTCAGGAGACGCCTCCACCTCATTCTCGACCACCGGACCCACCTCCACCCCTGTCACCTCCTCAGCCGTGACCACCACAGCTTCACCAACCACCGCAGGAGACATGTCAACGCTCTCCTCCACCACGGGACCCACGTCCACGGCTGCCACCACCACAGCCATGACCTCCACGGCTTCCGTGTCCACCTCAGGAGATGCCTCCACGCTCTCCTCCACCACTGGACCCACGTCCATGGCTGCCACGTCCACAGGGGTGACCTCCACGGGGTCCTTGGCCACCAGCACAGAGTCCTCCACACCCTTCCCGACCCCTGAAGCCACCTCCACGGCTTTGACCTCTACCGAGGTGACCTCCACGGCTTCCACAAACACCTCAGGTGACATGTCCACGGTTGTCACCACCACAGGGGCCACCCCCATCACTGTCATCTCCACCGAGGTGACCTCCACGGCTTCCACAACTCCCTCAGGAGACGTCGCCATACTCTTCTCCACCACTGCACCCACATCCAAGGCCACCACGGCCACCAAGGTGACCTCCACGGGGTCCCCAACAACAGCAGAGCCTTCCACGGCCTTTTCCACCACCCGAGCCACCCCCAACGCTGTCACCTCCCTTGAGGTGACCACCACGGTGTCTCCCATGACCTCAGGACACTCCTCCACGGTCTCATTGACCACAGCACCCACCCCCATGGCTCCCACGTCTACAGGGGTGGCCTCCACGGGGTCCTTGACCACCACAACAGGGTCCTCCACGCTCTTCTCCACCACTGGAGCCACCTCCACAGCCTTGACCTCCACGGCTTCCACGACCACCTCAGGAGATGCCTCCACGCTCTTCTCCACCACTGAGCCCACCCCCACCACTTTGGTCTCCTCAACCACCACCTCCACGCCGTCCATATCCACCTCAGGAGACGACACCACGGTCACCTTGACCTCTGAACCTACCCTGACCACCCTTATCTCCTCCACCGCTCCCACCACCGCCAGGGTGACCTCCACGGCAGCCCCCACCACCACAGGAGACACAACCACGGCCATCTTGACCACAGGACCCACCCCCACCGCTCCCACCACCACAGCCGTGAGCTCCACAGCTTCACCAACCACCTCAGGACCCTCCTCCACCCCCTTCCTGACCACAGCACCCACCTCCACGCCTTTGACCTCCTCAGCTCTGACCTCCACGGCTTCTGTGTCCACCTCGGGAGATGCCTCCACGCTCTCCTCCACCACTGCACCCACATCCACGGCCGCCACATCCACAGGGGTGACCTCCACGGGGTCCCCAACAACAGCAGAGTCTTCCACAGCCTTTTCCACTACTGGAGCCACCTCCACTGCTGTCACCTCCCCTGAGGTGACCTCCACGGTGTCTCCCACGACCTCAGGACACTCCTCCACAGTCTCATTGACCACAGGACCCACATCCACGGCTCCCATGTCCACAGGGGTGACCTCCACGGGGTCCTTGACCACCACAACAGGGTCCTCCACGCTCTTCTCCACCACTGGAGCCACTTCCACAGCCATGACCTCCATGGCTTCCACGACCACCTCAGGAGATGCCTCCACACTCTTCTCCACCACAGGGGCCACCCCCACTGGTCCCACCACCACAGCGGTGACCTCCACAGCTTCACCAACCACCTCAGGACCCTCCTCCACCCCCTTCCTGACCACAGCACCTACCTCCACGGCTTTGGCCTCCCCAGCTCTGACCTCCACGGCTTCTGTGTCCACCTCGGGAGATGCCTCCACGCTCTCCTCCACCACTGCACCCACGTCCACGGCTGCCACGTCCACAGGGGTGACCTCCACGGGGTCCTTGGCCACCACCACAGAGTCCTCCACGCCATTCCCAACCCCTGAAGCCACCTCCACCGCTTTGACCTCCACCGAGGTGACCTCCACGGCTTCCACTACCCCCTCAGGAGACATCTCCACCTCGTTCTCGACCACCGGACCCACCTCCAGCCCTGTCACCTCCTCAGCCGTGACCACCACAGGGCCCATGTCCACCTCGGGAGATGCCTCCACACTCTTCTCCACCACTGCACCCACGTCCATGGCCACCACGTCCACAGGGGTGACCTCCACGGGGTCCTCAACAACAGCAGAGTCTTCCACGGCCTTTTCCACCACCCGAGCCACCCCCACCGCTGTCACCTCCCCTGAGGTGACCACCACGGTGTCTCTCACGACCTCAGGCCCCTCCTCCACAGTCTCATTGACCACAGGACCCACGTCCACATCTCCCACCTCCACCGAGGTGACTTCCACGGGATCTTTGACCACCACAGCAGAGCCCTCCACGCTCCTCTCCACCACAGGACCCACCCCCACCGCTCCCACCACCACAGCCGTGACCTCCACGGCTTCACCAACCACCTCAGCACCCTCCTCCACCCCCTTCCTGACCACAGCACCCACCTCCACGGCTTTGGCCTCCTCAGCTCTGACCTCCACGGCTTCTGTGTCCACCTCGGGAGATGCCTCCACGCTCTCCTCCACCACTGCACCCACGTCCACAGCTGCCACATCCACGGGGTTGACCTCCACAGGCTCCTCCACTACCTCAGGAGACGTCTCCACCTCTTTCTCCACCACCGAACCCACCCCCACAGCTCCCACCTCCTCAGCCGTGACCACCACAGCATCCATGTTCACCTCGGGAGACGCCTCCACAACCTTCTCCACTACAGGAGCCACCCCCACCACTGTCACCTCCACCGAGGTGACCTCCACGGCTTCACCAACCACCTCAGCACCCTCCTCCACCCCCTTCCTGACCACAGCACCCACCTCCACGGCTTTGGCCTCCTCAGCTCTGACCTCCACGGCTTCTGTGTCCACCTCGGGAGATGCCTCCACGCTCTCCTCCACCACTGGACCCACGTCCATGGCCGCCACATCCACCAAGGTGACCTCCACGGGGTCCCCAACAACAGCAGAGTCTTCCACAGCCTTTTCCACTACTGGAGCCACCTCCACTGCTGTCACCTCCCCTGAGGTGACCTCCACGGTGTCTCCCACGACCTCAGGACACTCCTCCACAGTCTCATTGACCACAGCAGCCACATCCACGGCTCCCATGTCCACAGGGGTGACCTCCACGGGGTCCTTGACCACCACAACAGGGTCCTCCACGCTCTTCTCCACCACTGGAGCCACTTCCACAGCCGTGACCTCCACGGCTTCCACGACCACCTCAGGAGATGCCTCCACACTCTTCTCCACCACAGGGGCCACCCCCACTGGTCCCACCACCACAGCGGTGACCTCCACAGCTTCACCAACCACCTCAGGACCCTCCTCCACCCCCTTCCTGACCACAGCACCCACCTCCACGCCTTTGGCCTCCTCAGCTCTGACCTCCACGGCTTCTGTGTCCACCTCGGGAGATGCCTCCACGCTCTCCTCCACCACTGGACCCACGTCCACAGCTGCCACATCCACAGGAGTGACCTCCATGGGGTCCTTGGCCACCACCACAAAGTCCTCCACTCCATTCCCGACCCCTGAAGCCACCTCCACAGCTGTCACCTCCCCCGAGGTGACCTCCACGGCTTCCACAACCCCCTCAGGAGACGCCTCCACCTCATTCTCGACCACCGGACCCACCTCCACCCCTGTCACCTCCTCAGCTGTGACCACCACAGGGCCCATGTCCACCTCGGGAGATGCCTCCACGCCCTTCTCCACCACTGGACCCACATCCACGGCCACCACGGCCACAGGGGTGACCTCCACAGGGTCCTCAACAACAGCAGAGTCTTCCACGGCCTTTTCCACCACCCGAGCCACCCCCACCGCTGTCACCTCCCCTGAGGTGACCACCACAGTGTCTCCCACGACCTCAGGCCCCTCCTCCACAGTCTCATTGACCACAGCAGCCACATCCACGGCTCCCATGTCCACAGGGGTGACCTCCACGGGGTCCTCAACAACAGCAGAGTCTTCCACAGCCTTTTCCACCACCCGAGCCACCTCCACCACTGTCACCTCCCCTGAGGTGACCTCCACGGTGTCTCCCACGACCTCAGGCCCCTCCTCTACAGTCTCATTGACCTCAGGATCCACGTCCACAGCTGCCACCTCCACCGAGGTGACCTCCACGGGATCTTTGACCACCACAGCAGAGCCCTCCACGCTCCTCTCCACCACAGGACCCACCCCCACCACTCCCACCACCACAGCCGTGACCTCCACAGCTTCACCAACCACCTCAGGACCCTCCTCCACCCCCTTCCTGACCACAGCACCCACCTCCACGGCTTTGACCTCCCCAGCTCTGACCTCCACGGCTTCTGTGTCCACCTCGGGAGATGCCTCCACGCTCTCCTCCACCACTGGACCCACGGCCACGGCTGCCACATCCACAGGGTTGACCTCCACGGGGTCCTCCACCACCTCAGGAGACATCTCCACCTCTTTCTCCACCACAGGACCCACCCCCACCGCTCCCACCACCACAGCCGTGACCTCCACGGCTTCACCAACCACCTCAGAAGGAGCCCCCACACCCTCTTCGACCAGAGGAGCCACCTCCACTTCTGTCACCTCCACCGAGGTGACCTCCACGGGGTCCTTGGCCACCACCACAGAGTCCTCCACGCCATTCCCAACCCCTGAAGCCACCTCCACCGCTTTTACCTCCACCGAGGTGACCTCCACGGCTTCCACAACCCCCTCAGGAGACATCTCCACCTCATTCTCGACCACCAGACCCACCTCCACCCCTGTCACCTCCTCAGCCGTGACCACCACGGGGTCCATGTCCACCTCGGGAGATGCCTCCACACTCTTCTCCACCACTGCACCCACGTCCATGGCCACCACGTCCACAGGGGTGACCTCCATGGGGCCCTCCACCACCTCAGGAGACGTCTCCACCTCTTTCTCCACCACCGAACCCACCCCCACAGCTCCCACCTCCTCAGCCGTGACCACCACAATGTCCATATCCACCTCGGGAGATGCCTCCACGCCCTTTTCCACCACCCGAGCCACCCCCACTGCTGTCACCTCCCCTGAGGTGACCACCACGGTGTCTCCCACAACCTCAGGCCCCTCCTCCACAGTCTCATTGACCACGGGACCCACATCCGCAGCTGCCACCTCCACCGAGGTGACCTCCACGGGATCTTTGACCACCACAGCAGAGCCCTCCACGCTCCTCTCCACCACAGGACCCACCCCCACCGCTCCCACCACCACAGCTGTGACCTCCACAGCTTCACCAACCACCTCAGGACCCTCCTCCACCCCCTTCCTGACCACAGCACCCACCTCCACGGATTTGACCTCCCCAGCTCTGACCTCCACGGCTTCTGTGTCCACCTCGGGAGATGCCTCCACGCTCTCCTCCACCACTGCACCCACGTCCATGGCTGCCACGTCCACAGGGGTGACCTCCACGGGGTCCTTGGCCACCACCACAGAGTCCTCCACGCCATTCCCAACCCCTGAAGCCACCTCCACCGCTTTGACCTCCACCGAGGTGACCTCCACGGCTTCCACGACCCCCTCAGGAGACATCTCCACCTCGTTCTCGACCACCGGACCCACCTCCAGCCCTGTCACCTCCTCAGCCGTGACCACCACGGGGTCCATGTCCACCTCGGGAGATGCCTCCACACTCTTCTCCACCACTGCACCCACGTCCATGGCCACCACGTCCACAGGGGTGACCTCCATGGGGCCCTCCACCACCTCAGGAGACGTCTCCACCTCTTTCTCCACCACCGAACCCATCCCCACATCTCCCAGCTCCTCAGCCGTGACCACCACAATGTCCATATCCACCTCGGGAGATGCCTCCACGCCCTTTTCCACCACCCAAGCCACCCCCACTGCTGTCACCTCCCCTGAGGTGACCACCACGGTGTCTCCCACGACCTCAGGCCCCTCCTCCACAGTCTCATTGACCACGGGACCCACATCCGCAGCTGCCACCTCCACCGAGGTGACCTCCACGGGATCTTTGACCACCACAGCAGAGCCCTCCACGCTCCTCTCCACCACAGGACCCACCCCCACCACTCCCACCACCACAGCCGTGACCTCCACAGCTTCACCCACACCCTCTTCGACCACGGGAGCCACCTCCACTGCTGTCATCTCCACCGAGGTGACCTCCACAGGGTCCTTGGCCACCACAACAGAGCCCTCCACGGCCTTTTCCACCACTGGAGCCACCTCCACCCCCATCACCTCCACAGCTGCCACCTCCACGGGTTCACCAACCACCTCAGGAGACACAACCACCATCTCTTTGACCACAGGACTCACCCCCACAGCTCCCACCACCACAGCCGTGAGCTCCACGGGGTCCTTGACCACCACAACAGGGTCCTCCACGCTCTTCTCCACCACTGGACCCATGGCCACTGCCACCACGTCCACAGGGGTGACCTCCACGGGGTCCTTGGCCACCACCACAGAGTCCTCCACGCCATTCCCGACCCCTGAAGCCACCTCCACCACTTTTACCTCCACCGAGGTGACCTCCACGCCTTCCACAACCCCCTCAGGAGACGCCTCCACCTCATTCTCGACCACCGGACCCACCTCCACCCCTGTCACCTCCTCAGCCGTGACCACCACAGCTTCACCAACCACCACAGGAGACATGTCCACCTCCGGAGTTGCCTCCACGCTCTCCTCCACCACTGGACCCACGTCCACCGGGGTGACCTCCACAGCAGCCCCCACCACCTCAGAAGGAGCATCCACTCCATACCTGACCACAGGAGTCACCCCTACCGCTGTCACCTCCACCGAGGTGACCTCCACGGGACCGTTGACCACCACAGCAGGGACCTCCATGGCCTTTTCCACCACTGGAGCCACCTCCACCCCCGTCACCTCCACAGATGTCACCCCCACGAGTTCACCAACCACCTCAGGAGACACAACCACCATCTCTTTGACCACAGGACTCACCCCCACAGCTCCCACCACCACAGCCGTGAGCTCCACGGGGTCCTTGACCACCACAACAGGGTCCTCCACGCTCTTCTCCACCACTGGACCCATGGCCACGGCCACCACGTCCACAGGGGTGACCTCCACGGGGTCCTTGGCCACCACCACAGAGTCCTCCACGCCATTCCCGACCCCTGAAGCCACCTCCACCACTTTTACCTCCACCGAGGTGACCTCCACGGCTTCCACAACCCCCTCAGGAGACGCCTCCACCTCATTCTCGACCACCGGACCCACCTCCACCCCTGTCACCTCCTCAGCCGTGACCACCACAGCTTCACCAACCACCACAGCGTCCATGTCCACCTCGGGAGTTGCCTCCACGCTCTCCTCCACCACTGGACCCACGTCTACCGGGGTGACCTCCACAGCAGCCCCCACCACCTCAGAAGGAGCATCCACTCCATACCTGACCACAGGAGTCACCCCTACCGCTGTCACCTCCCCTGATGTGACCTCCATGGGATCATTGGCCACCACAACAGAGCCCTCCACGGCCTTTTCCACCACTGGAGCCACCTCCACCCCCATCACCTCCACAGCTGCCACCCCCACGGGTTCACCAACCACCTCAGGAGACACAACCACCATCTCTTTGACCACAGGACCCACCCCCACAGCTCCCACCACCACAGCCGTGAGCTCCACGGGGTCCTTGACCACCACAACAGGGTCCTCCACGCTCTTCTCCACCACTGGACCCACGGCCACGGCTGTCACATCCACAGGGGTGACCTCCACGGCTTCCACAACCCCCTCAGGAGACGCCTCCACCTCATTCTCGACCACCGGACCCACCTCCACCCCTGTCACCTCCACAGATGCCACCTCCACGAGTTCACCAACCACCTCAGGAGACACAACCACCATCTCTTTGACCACAGGACCCACCCCCACAGCTCCCACCACCACAGCCGTGAGCTCCACGGGGTCTTTGACCACAACAACAGGGTCCTCCACGCTCTTCTCCACCACTGGACCCACGTCCATGGCCACCACGTCCACAGGGGTGACCTCCATGGGGTCCTCCACCACCTCAGGAGACGTCTCCACCTCTTTCTCCACCACCGAACCCACCCCCACAGCTCCCACCTCCTCAGCCGTGACCACCACAGTGTCCATGTCCACCTCGGGAGATGCCTCCACGCCCTTTTCCACCACCCGAGCCACCCCCACCACTGTCACCTCCCCTGAGGTGACCACCACGGTGTCTCCCACGACCTCAGGCCCCTCCTCCACAGTCTCATTGACCACAGGACAAACATCCACAGCTCCCACCTCCACCGAGGTGACCTCCACGGGATCTTTGACCACCACAGCAGAGCCCTCCACTCTCCTCTCCACCACAGGACCCACCCCAACCGCTCCCACCACCACGGCTGTGACCACCACAGCGTCCATGTCCACCTCGGGAGTTGCCTCCACGCTCTCCTCCACCACTGGACCCACGTCTACTGGGGTGACCTCCACAGCAGCCCCCACCACCTCAGAAGGAGCATCCACTCCATACCTGACCACAGGAGTCACCCCTACCGCTGTCACCTCCCCTGAGGTGACCTCCACGGGATCATTGGCCACCACAGCAGGGCCCTCCACGGCCTTTTCCACCACTGGAGCCACCTCCACCCCCATCACCTCCACAGCTGCCACCTCCACGGATTCACCAACCACCTCAGGAGACACAACCACCATCTCTTTGACCACAGGACCCACCCCCACAGCTCCCACCACCACAGCCGTGAGCTCCACGGGGTCCTTGACCACCACAACAGGGTCCTCCACGCTCTTCTCCACCACTGCACCCACGGCCACCGCCACCACGGCCACAGGGGTGACCTCCACGGGGTCCTTGGCCACCACCACAGAGTCCTCCACGCCATTCCCAACCCCTGAAGCCACCTCCACCGCTTTTACCTCCACCGAGGTGACCTCCACGGCTTCCACGACCCCCTCAGGAGATGTATCCACCTCGTTCTCGACCACCGGACCCACCTCCACCCCTGTCACCTCCTCAGCCGTGACCACCACAGCTTCACCAACCACCTCAGGACCCTCCTCCACCCCCTTCCTGACCACAGCACCCACCTCCACGCCTTTGACCTCCTCAGCTCTGACCTCCACGGCTTCTGTGTCCACCTCGGGAGATGCCTCCACGCTCTCCTCCACCACTGCACCCACGGCCACGGCTGCCACATCCACAGCGGTGACCTCCACGGGGTCCTTGGCCACCACCACAGAGTCCTCCACGCCATTCCCAACCCATGAAGCCACCTCCACCGCTTTTACCTCCACCGAGGTGACCTCCACGGCGTCCATGACCCCCTCAGGAGATGTATCCACCTCGTTCTCGACCACCGGACCCACCTCCACCCCTGTCACCTCCTCAGCCGTGACCACCACGGGGTCCATGTCCACCTCGGGAGATGCCTCCACACTCTTCTCCACCACTGCACCCACGTCCATGGCCACCACGTCCACAGGGGTGACCTCCATGGGGCCCTCCACCACCTCAGGAGACGTCTCCACCTCTTTCTCCACCACCAAACCCACCCCCACCACTCCCACCTCCTCAGAGTTGACCTCCTCAGCCTCCATGTCCACGCCCTTCTCCACCACAGGACCCACCCCCACCGCTGTCACCTCCCCTGAGGTGACCACCACGGTGTCTCCCACGACCTCAGGCCCCTCCTCCACAGTCTCATTGACCACAGGACCCACATCCACAGCTCCCACCTCCACCGAGGTGACCACTACAGTGTCCATGTCCACCTCGGGAGATGCCTCCACGCCCTTCTCCACCGCAGGACCCACCCCCACGACTGCCACGTCCACTGGGGTGACCTCCACAGCCCCCCCCACCCCCACGACCTCAACACCACCCCCCACCACCACTAGTCCTCCAGGTGAGTCCCACCCCCTCCCCACCTCTCCACGGTGCCCTACACCTCCCCTCCCCCCTCCCCCACGTCCCCTTTCCCCTGGTTGACCCCCACCATCTCCTTCTGACCCCCCCTTCCCCCCCCCCCAGGTTTCTGCCACAACGGTGGCACCTACCACGCCACCACGTGCCTCTGCACCCCCTTCTTCCACGGCCCCTCCTGCGAGTTCTCCACCCCCTCCATCGAGACCAACCTCCGTAAGTGACCCCCCCACACCCCCACACCCCCCAACCCTGGACCTCCTGGTCACCCCTTCGGACCACCTTGACCTCGTCCCCTCGCCTCCCCCAGCCTACCCGGGGACAACCGTGGCCGTCGTGGAGATGGTGGTGACCGTCACCAACTTCAACTTCACGGAGGAGCTGAAGGACCCCCAATCCCGACACTACGGCACCTTCGAGACCCATTTCCGGAAGGAGGTAGGGGGCTGGGGTGGGGGAGGGGCAAGGGTTGGGTTAGGCCCATCGTGGCCACCTCACCCCCCGTCGACGGTGGCCAACCCCGACCCCTTTCGGTCTTGGTAGATCAAGAAGATCTACGGCAGCGTCGCCGGCTACGAGGGCGTGAAGATCGTCGGCCTCAAGTAAGGAGGGTCCTGATAGGTCAAAGAGGCTTTGGGGTGACCCCTCCCACCACTACCACCACCCTACAACCCCTCCCCCGCCGTGTCCCGGCAGGCCCGGCAGCGTGGTGGTGGACCACGAGGTGGTCCTCGTCATGACGGAGGGCGCCAACGTGACGGAGACGCTGGAGGAGACGGCGAAGACGTTGACCAAGAGGTTGGAGGAGACGGAGGCCAACCAAGGCACCTGCCAACACAACACCTGTGGGTGTCCCCTCCCCCACATGAGCCCCCTCCCCAACCTGGGAGCACCTGGGACCCACCTGGAGCACCCAAGGGTGGGTCCCTCATGCTCCCTTCCCCCGCCCCACAGCCATCCTCTGCCTCTCCGTGTCCTCCAACCCCGTCAGGGACGTGAAGGTGACTTCGCTGGATGGTGAGAACCGACCCCCCCGCCCCCAACCAGGGACCCTCCCCCACCAGGCACACCCCACCCTACCAGCTCCTTGACCCTCCCACCAGCCCCCCACCCACCCCACCAGCCCCTTGACCACCCCACTGGCCCCTTGACCACCCCACCAGCCCCTTGGCCACCCCACCAGTCCCTTGACCCTTGCACCAGCCCCTTGACCACCCCACCATCCCCTTGACCCTCTCACCAGCCCCTTGACCACCCCACCGGCCCCTTGACCCTCCCCCCAGCCCCTTGACCACCCTACCGGCCCCTTGACCACCCCACCAGCCCCTTGACCACCCTACCGGCCCCTTGACCACCCCACTGGCCCCTTGACCACCCTACCGGCCCCTTGACCACCCCACCGGCCCCTTGACCACCCTACCGGCCCCTTGACCACCCCACCAGCCCCTTGACCACCCTACCGGCCCCTTGACCACCCCACCGGCCCCTTGACCACCCTACCGGCCCCTTGACCACCCCACCGGCCCCTTGACCACCCTACCGGCCCCTTGACCACCCCACCGGCCCCTTGACCACCCTACCGGCCCCTTGACCACCCCACTGGCCCCTTGACCACCCCACCAGCCCCCCACCCACCCCACCATCCCCTTGACCCTCTTACCAGCCCCTTGACCATCCCACCAGCCCCCCACCCACCTCACCGGCCCCTTGACCCCCCACCCCCCCCCCACCCCCCCCCATGCTCCCTACCAGCCCCCTGCCCACCCTACCCACTTCCTTGACCCTCCCATCACTCCCATTCTCCCCACCCCCTCCCCACCCGCCCCCCACCAGACCTCTGCTGGCAACGCGCCCCCGACGGGTACCGCGACTTCTACCGCGCGACGACGACGGGCGGCACCGTCAGCTGCGTCACCCCCTGCACCCCCAACACCCCCAACACCACGGACTGTCACCACGGCCAGTGCCAAATCACCCGCGCCGGCCCCCGGTGCTTGTGAGTGCCACCGCGGGCGTCCCCGTGGCCCAACAGAGGGGAGGATCCCTCCCCCTGCCCAAATCGTGGGGGAGGGGAGGGGTGTTGGGCCTGATTCCATCTCCTCACCCCACCCCACCCCCCATCGTTTTCCAGTTGCCGGGACGAAACGCTGTACTGGTACACCCGTCCCCGTTGCGCCGGGCGCGTCAGCAAGGTGGCCACCGGGTTGGGGTTGGTGGCCACCGTCTTGCTCGTCTGTTGCGTCGTCCTCGCCGCGGTGGTGGCCAAGAACCGCCGGAGGAAGAGCAGGTTGAGGTAGAAGAGGGTCGAGGGGATGGAAGTGGGGAGGGGAGGTGTGTGGGGGGGGGGGTCTTCCATTTCAGTCCCGCTCCCCTCGTCGCTCACTGTGACCCCCCCACCCAGCGACCCCCAACTCGACGCTGACGGCCGCTGGTACGAAGACGACGGCGGCACCTGGAGCTCGTCCGACGGTTTCCTCTACCGCAACGTGGGGGCGGACCCCCCACCCCCATGGAACTGGACTGACGTCGGCGCTTGGGAAAGACCCCCGAGACCCCCGGCCCTCCCCCACCGCCACCCCCTAAGTGGGGAGGGGACACGGAATTTCACCCCTTCGTTGGAGCTGGTGGATACGACCACCCCGGTACGTCACGCGTGTCCCCCACCCTCGGGGTGGGGGGGTGGGGGGGGCGCAGGACCCAAGGGAGACACCCCCCGCCCCCATACCCCCCTCTCACCCCCTTATCCCCCTCCCCCCCCCACCCCCAGATGAAGATCTCCAGGCCAAAGGTCACAACCCGGCTGTGATCCCACGTCGGGGAGCCACGGAGACCCCCACCCGTGCGGAAGAGTAGAGACCCCTCCCCCAACCTCAATGGGTCTCCCCCCCCCCGGGGGTGACCCAATTTGACCCCCCATGGCTGGACCAGGGGCACACGGGCTGTGCCAAAAACGGGGGGGGGGGGCGGGGGGGTGTAACCCCTCCCCCACTCCCCATATTTTATTTATTATTTATTTGATGGGTGAAACCCTGGGGTGGGGGGAGGGGGCGGCCACGGGAGACCCTCCCCCCGACCCTTCCCCCCCCCCCCCCCCCTTTTCACGTGTTGTAAATAAAGATCTTGTTGTTATTGATCCACTGTCGCTCGGAGCACGTGGCACACGGGACCTACTGGGATGTACTGGGATGTACTGGGAGACACTGGGGAGTACTCAACACCTGGAACAGACTGGGATGTACTGGGAGGTACTGGGAGACACTAGGGAGTACATAGCACCTGGAACAGACTGGGATGTACTGGGAGGTACTGGGAGACACTGGGGAGCATGCGGCACCTGGAACAGACTGGGATGTACTGGGAGGTACTGGGAGACACTAGGATGTACTGGGAGACGCTGGGGAGTACTCAACACCTGGAACAGACTGGGATGTACTGGGAGGTACTGGGAGACACTAGGATGTACTGGGAGACACTGGGGAGTACTCAACACCTGGAACAGACTGGGATGTACTGGGAGGTACTGGGAGACACTGGGAGGTACTGGGAGACACTGGGAGGTACTGGGATAGCCCAGGGAGCAGATGAAGCTGGGAGCACCCTGGGAATGACCCCCGGGGTCACATGACCCTGCAGACACCCCCACCCCAGCCCCCCCCCTCCCCCCAGCCCCCCCCCCCCCCCTCCCCAATTCCTTCCTCCCCCCCCCCTTTTCCATCCATCCCGGAGATTTGGGGGAGCGGGACAAGCCCCACCCAGGGGGCCGGTAACCCCCTCCCCATCCCCCCCTCCCACCACCACCCCTCCCCCTTATCTTATCACTGCCCCCCCCCCCACGGGGTTGGGGGGTGGGGGTGGGGGTGTTGGTTCCGTGGCCGCTCCGGACCTTCCCGGGAAGGTGGAACCACGGGGAACGTCCGGATCTCCTCCCGCCCTGTTTCTATTTGGGGAACCCGATAAAAATTACTCAGCGGTGATTTACCAACCTGGCCCCTCCCCCCCCACCACACACACCCCCTTTTTTCCACCCCACCCCACCCCCCCCCCCCAAAAACCCGGCCTCAAAAACCCACCCCCCCGGGCCGCAGTCGGTCCCGTCAGTCCCGGCTTTTCCAGCTTCTGGGAATGATGGGGTTGGGGTGCTCCTTCCTCCTCCTCCTCCTCTTCCTCAGCCCCTCGGGGGCTCTGACAGGTAAGGGGGAACCTTCACCCCAAAATATCCCTGCGGGGGGGGGGGGGGCGGGAATTATGGATTTTTCCAGGCTCCCCCCCCCCCCCCCAACCGGAATCCCCACGGCATCCACCGTGGACCACCCGCCCCCCCCCCCCCCGTGGCACTTGGGGGTCATTCCCAGCCCCACTCGCCCTCCAAACAAGCCGGGGGGGGGGGTCACCCTATGGGTGCTCATCCCGCTTTTTTTGAGGGGGGGGGGGGGTCGTGGCTTGGTGGGTTTTTTTTTTGGGGGGGGGGGTTGGGACGCCCCAAATTCCCACCCCAACCTCCCGGATCCTCTCGCGAAGGGATTGAGGGGGGTGGGAGCGTTGTCTGGGACCCCCAACCATGGGTTGGGGTGCGAGGATTCACCTGGTGTCCCCCCCCACCTCTCCTCCCCCAACTTTCCAGCCCCCCACTGCGAGAACGGCGGCACGGCGGTGGGGGAGGGGTGCGCGTGCCCCCCCGGTTATTCCGGTTCCCTTTGCGAGAGAGACGACCCGGCCACGGCTTGTCGGAACGGCGGAACGGCCGTGGGAACAGCGTGTTACTGCCCCCCGGGATTCGGGGGTCCCCTCTGCCGACACCCCCACCCGGCCACCGCCTGTCGGAACGGAGCCACGGCTTTCGGCACCGCCTGCGTGTGTCCCCCGGGATACCGGGGGGACGTTTGCCAACACCGGGAGCTGCCCGGCGAGTGCCTAAACGGCGGCACGTTGGTGGGTTCGACCTGTCGTTGTCCCCCGGAAGCTTGGGGACCACGGTGCGAGTGTATCGTCGCCACGGCGACGGCCACGGCCGGGACACGGAGAGTCGAGGGCGGCGGGGCGTTGGACGTCAACCGGACCACGACCGTCTCGGTGTCAACCGCCTTGGGAAGAGACACCACGGGCATGGAAAGCCACGTCGTGGCCACGGAGAGCACCACCGCCGCCACCACCGTGGCCACGGAGAGCACCACCGTGGCCACCACCCTGGAAAGTACCACCACCACGACCACGCTGATGACCACCCTGGAAAGCAACACCACCGCTAACTCCCCGGAGAGCGCCACCGTGGCCACGGAAAGCACCACCGTGGCCACCTCCTTGGAAAACAACACCGCGGCTGCCCCCCTGGGCGGTGACACTGTGGCCACGGACAGCAGCACCGTGGCCACCACCCTGGAAAGCACCACCGTGGCCATCACCCTGGAAAGCACCACTGTGGCCATGGAGAGCAGTACGGTGGCCACCACCCTGGAAAGCACCAACGTGGCCACAGAGAGCAGCACCGTGGCCACCACCCTGGAAAGCACCACCGTGGCCACGAAGAGCAGCACGGCGGCCACCACCCTGGAAAGCACCACCACGGCCACAGAGAGCAGCACCGTGGCCACCACCCTGGAAAGCACCAACGTGGCCACAGAGAGCAGCACCGTGGCCACCACCCTGGAAAGCACCACCATGGCCACGAAGAGCAGCACGGTGGCCACCACCCTGGAAAGCACCACCATGGCCACGAAGAGCAGCACGGTGGCCACCACCCTGGAAAGCACCACCACGGCCACAGAGAGCACCATCGTGGCCACGGAATTCAACACCACGGCCGCGCTACCGACCTCCTGGGAAATCAACCCCACGGCCACCCCCAACGAGACCACCACCACCATGGAGACCACCGCCACCTCCACATTGGCCACCCTCTGCCTCTACCTCCCGCACGGGTCCAGCCCTCCGGCCGGTGGGTGTCCTGCCATGGGGTCCTTGGGGCGGGGGTCTCCTGTCCAGGGTCAGGAGGGATGTGGGGGCTTCCAGGGACAGAGGAGGGAGGGAGGGAGAGGAGGATGGACGTGGGTGCAGCTCCATGGTTGGGTGTCCTGGCTTGATGTCCTTGGGGTGGGGGTCTCCTTCCCTGGGTGTTCCATGGGGTCTTCTGGGGGGAGGGAGGAGGAGGAGGAGGAAGGACGTGGGTCCAGCCCCGTGGTTGGGTGTCCCTTGGGGCGGGGGTCTCCTTCCCTGGGTCTTTCATGGGGTCTTCTGGGGGGAGGGAGGAGGAGGAGGAGGAAGGACGTGGGTCCAGCCCCGTGGTTGGGTGACCCTTGGGGTGGGGGTCTCCTTCCCTGGGTCTTCCATGGGGTCTTCTGGGGGGAGGGAGGAGGAGGAGGAGGAAGGACGTGGGTCCAGCCCCGTGGTTGGGTGACCCTTGGGGTGGGGGTCTCCTTTCCAGGGTCCGCCTGGGTGAAGGGACGGATGTGGGTCAACCATGCCCAAAATTTGGGGCTGGGGGGCCCAGGGGATGAGGCCAGGACCCCTGTGTCCCCTCACCAAATCCTTCTGCCCCCCCCTCTCCCCGTCCCCTCCCCCAACCTCTTCCAGTCACCTGCCGCAACGGCGGCGTGGCCAACGTCACCGAATGCCTCTGCCCCCCCGGCTACACCGGCCCCACCTGCGAGACGCCGGACGCGGCCGCCCGCTGCGCCGGGGGTAGCACCGCCGTGGGTCACCGCTGCGTCTGCCCCCCCGGGAGGTCGGGGTCCCGCTGCGACACCCCCGACGCCGCCACGGCCTGTCGGAACGGGGCCACGGCCGTGGGCACCGAGTGTTATTGCCTCCCGGGGTTTTACGGCCCCCGGTGCGAGTATTCCCGCCCTACAACTGGCCCCGCCCCCGCCACCCCACCGCCAGCCAATCGCCCCACGGCGAGGACAACCACGGCGAGGACAACCGTCACCACGCTCAAGACAACCACAGCAGGTAGGGGGAGGCGGGGGGGGGTGGTGGTCCTTGGTGTGGGTGTTCACCCAAAGACACCTCCCCCCCCCGACTTGTGGGGCCAACCCAATGGGGTTGGGCGCCCCTGAAGACTCAGTGGTGACCCCCACCCCAAAATGACTGTTGGGGGGGGGGGGGGGGCGTGCACTGCTTCTTTCCCTGGGTCCCCACCCCCAACATAAGGAACTGGGGGGGCCACGGCGATGGTCAACCCAACTGGGAGGGGCCATGGGTCATAGAGGGGGGGTGCGGTGATGGTCAACTCAACTGGGAGGGGCCATGGGTCATGGGGGGGGCCACGATGATGGTGAACCCAACTGGGAGGGGTCATGGGTCATGGTGGGGGGGCCATGGCGATGGTCAACCCAACTGGGAGGGGCCATGGGTCACGGTGGAGGGGTGCGGTGATGGTCAACTCAACTGGGAGGGGCCATGGGTCATGGAGGAGGGGCTACAGTGATGGTCAACCCAACTGGGAGGGGCCATGGGTCATGGTGGGGGTCCACAGTGATGGTGAACCCAACTGGGAGGGGCCATGGGTCATGGTGGGGGTCCACAGTGATGGTGAACCCAACTGGGAGGGGCCACGGGTCATGGTGGGGGGGGTGTTACCCATGAGCCTTTGCGCCCTCCCTACAGACCCCTGCCAAAACGGGGGACGCTGGGTGGGGACGGGGTGTCTCTGCCCCCCCAACCTGGTAGGCGCCCGCTGCCAATTCGGGGCGACGACCATCAACATCACGGCAGGTAACGGGGACCCCCCGCCCCGCCTCCCCCCGTCCCCCCGTGGGACCCCCGTGGGTCACCCCCCCACCCCACCCACGTGGGTCCCGCCCTCCCCTCTCTCCGCGAAGAGTTGGGCCCCTCCGTGACGCTGCTGGCGCATGTCACCAACCGGAACTTCTCCGAGGGGATGGGGGACGCGTCCTCCGGCGCCTTCCGACGCTTCGCGGATGAGTTCGGCCGGACGGTGAGACCCCCACCCCGCTCCCCCCCCCTCCCCGACTGGTTGGGGGGGGGGGGGGGGGGCAACCGGGACCCCCGTCCCGCCCCCTGTCCCCAGGGCCCGGCCCCGTTGGTGACACGTGTCCGTGTGTCCACAGATGGACGGGGTGTACCGCAACGTCTCCGGCTACCGCGGCGTCCGGGTCCTGAGCCTGACGTGGGTGGGGGCGGGGGGGGGGGGGGTGGGGTGAGATGGGATGGGATGGGGTGGGGAACCCCAGGGATGGGACGGGGAACCCCTGGGATGGGATGGGGGGGGTGGGATGGGGTGGGATGGGATGGGGTGGGGAACCCCGGGGATGGGATGGAGTGGGGTGGGATGGGGTGGGGTGGAGAACCCTTGGGATGGGGTGGGATGGGGTGGGGTGGAGAACCCTTGGGATGGGATGGAGTGGGGTGGGGTGGGATGGAGAACCGATGGGATGGGATGGGATGGGGAACCCCTGGGATGGGATGGGATGGGATGGGATGGGGTGGGGTGGAGAACCCTTGGGATGGGGTGGGATGGGGGTGGGGAACCCCGGGGATGGGATGGAGTGGGGTGGGATGGGGTGGGGTGGAGAATCCTTGGGATGGGGTGGGATGGAATGGGACAGAGAACCCCTGGGATGGGATGGGATGGGATGGGATGGGGTGGGGTGGGGTGGGATGGGATGGGATGGGATGGGGTGGGGTGGGGTGGAGAACCCTTGGGATGGGATGGAGTGGGGTGGGGTGGGATGGAGAACCGATGGGATGGGATGGGATGGGATGGGATGGGATGGGATGGGATGGGATGGGATGGGATGGGATGGGATGGGATGGGGAACCCCTGGGATGGGATGGGATGGAATGGGGAAACCATGGGATGGGATGGGATGGGATGGGATGGGATGGGATGGGATGGGATGGGATGGAGTACCCTTGGGATGGGGTGGAGAACCTCTGGGATGGGATGGGGGTGGGATTGGGATGGAGAACTCCTGGAATGGGATGGAATGGGATGGAGAATGTCTGGGATGGGATGGAGAACCGATAGGCTGGGCTGGGATGGAGAATGTCTGGAGTGGGATGGAATGGGATGGGGAACCTCTGGGATAGGATGGGGATGAGGATGTGGATGGGATGGTGACAGGAATGGGGTGGGTGAGGAACCCCTGGGATGGGACGGGGAACCCCTGGGATGAGATGAGGATGGAATGGGATGGAGAACCGCTGGGATGGGATGGGACAAGAAGGAGAACCCCTGGGATGGGATGGGTTGGGATGGGATGGGAAGGAGAACCCCTGGGATGGGATGGGATGGAGAACATCTGGACTGGGATGGGATGGGATGAGGAACACCTGGACCGGGATGGGATGGTTTGGGATGGTTTGACATCCCCATGCCGTGCTCTCGCTGACCCCTCCCCACCCCCCCCAGGAGAGGCAGCGTGCTGGTGCGCTACAACGTCCTGCTGCGCCCACCGCCCGGTCACCACCCCACCCCCACCCTCCACCTGTTGGAGGCCGCCAACGCCGCCCCTCAGCCCCGGAACTGCACCCACGCGGAGGGTGGGTGCCGAGCGACCCACCACCCCACCCCCCAACCTCTGGGGTCCTCCGGTAACCCCCTCCTCCTCCCTCCCCCAGGACTCTGCTTCACCACGTCCCTCTCCAGTTCTACCCGCGCTGAGGTGCCGGCGCTCAATGCCACGGGTGAGCGTGGGGGGGGCAGGTAGGGGGGCAGTTGGGACGCCGGGGCGTGCCGGGTGGGGGTTGAGGGCTCACCTGATTGATTTTCCAGAGCTGTGCCGGAAGTACGCGCCGGCAAACTTCAGCCGGTACTACTACCCCTACCGCACGGCCAACGGGCTCCTCTGCGTCACCAACTGCACCCTCAACGTCCCCGGCGCCATCGACTGCCACGTCGGCTTCTGCCGGGTGACGCTGGAGGGACCCCGCTGCTTGTGAGCGCACCCACCCCCACCCCGGACACGCCCCTTACCCATAATGCCCACCTTAACACACCACCCTCCCCCGCCAGCCCGGGTCGTGAACCCTCACGTGGGTCCTGACCCTCAGCCCCACTCGCCGTAAGCCCGGTGGGGGCCTGGACCCCCAGGGTTTGACCCCAAATCCAACCCTTGACCCTCAACACCCAACCCTTGACCCCCAACACCCAAACCCTTGACCCCCAACACCTAATCCTTGACCCCAAACCCAACCCTTGACCCCCAACACCCAACCCCTTGACCCCCAACACCCAAACCCTTGACCCCAAACCCAACCCTTGACCCTCAACACCCAACCCTTGACCCCCAACACCCCACTCCTGCCCTACAAACCAAACTCTTGACCGCAACACCCAACCCTTGACCCCCAACACCCCACTCCTGCCCTCCAAACCCAACCCTTGACCCCAACACCCAAACCCTTGACCCCCAAGACCCCACACTTCATTCCCAACCCACGGCCGTGGGGCTGGGTCTCCCAGCTTCCCCCCAGTTGGGAAGGGCCCTGGGGTGGTGGTTCTTGGAGGATCCCCAACCTCCACCCCGGGCCCCATCCACGGGATGGGGACCCTGCCCCACGGGACACATCCACCCCCACAGCTGCCCAGATGTGCCTTGGTACCTGACATCCGGCGGCCGCTGCCAGACCCACATCAGCACGTTGGGGCTGGGGTTGGGTGTGGGGCTGGGGCTGGGGCTGCCCCTCCTCATCCTCCTCATCCTTTGCATCGTCCTCATCGTCCGCTTGGCCAAAGGGAAGAAGAATTCGGATGGTGCCAGGTGAAGGGGCTTGGGGGGAGGTCTGGGGGGGTCTGGGGGGGTCTAGGGAGGGGATATGGGGCAGCAAGCCCCGCCCAGATCCCCTCCCCTTGCACCAAAACTTGGGGGGCAGCAGCTTTTCCCCATGGACGGTTGAACTACCCAACCCCAGGGAGGGCTGAGACCCCAACGCCGGAGCCCCCGAGCTCCGGCATATCCCCCAACCCTGCCCCCCCCCGGCCCCATCCCCCCGAGCCCCACACGTAAGACCCACGGGCAATCCCGGCTCTACAGCACAACCAGGGAGGACAACGACCGGCCGGACGGCAGACGTAAACCCCGCGCCGCCGGCATCTACCACGTGAACGGCAGGGGTTCCATGCCCAAGCAAGGTGAGTCCCCATTTGGGGGGTGGGGGGACACCCCAAATCATCCCCTTAGCCCCCCACCCTCACCAGACACCCCCTCCCCACCCTCTTCCAGGGCTCAACTACTACAAGCCCAACGCAGAGGCGGAAGTACCCGCCGTGTCGGTGAGTGCCGGGACGGCGCCGGTACGGCACCGTGGATACCGTTGGGGGGGTGGGGGGCAAGGTGGGGGGGGGCACCCCCCATCCTCACTGCTCCCTCCCCTCTTTGTAGGTGCTGCCAAAAGGTCCAGAAACTTAGTGACCACCCCCCAAACCCCAAAAAGAAGCTGGTGGGGGGGTGGTCGAGGTGCCCCCACAGGGGGCAGGACACTTGCCACTGGGGGGGGTGGGGGGGGTGATGTGTGGTGTCCCCCCCCCCAAGTATTTCTCATTTTGAGGGGGCAAAAGGAGGTGGGATGAGGTTCCTCGGTGAGAGAGGAGGGGTTTCCCTGGGGGGGAGGGGGGATTCCTCACTGGAGAGGACATTCCTGGGTCCAGGGGGGGTGTGTGGGGGGGTCAATCCCACCCCCGGAGCGTCACCTGGGCCAGACGATCCTTATCTTGGCGGAAATTGTGTTTATTAACCTATTTATTTCACCTCCTGAAAAAATAACCCGGAAAGACTGGGGCCAGGAGGGTGGGGGAGGGACGAGGGAATTCCCGATGGCAGGGTGCCAACGGCGCCGTTCCTCTCGGGGAGGCGGCGGTTTGGGGCTGGGGGTCACGGTTGGGGTCTTGCGGGGTCAAGATTTGAGGCTGGGGGTCACGGTTGGGGTCTTGGGGGGTCAAGATCTGGGGCTGGGGGTCATGGTTGGAGTCTTGGGGGTCAAGATTTGAGGCTGGGGGTCACGGTTGGGGTCTTGGGGGGTCAAGATCTGGGGCTGGGGGTCATGGTTGGAGTCTTGGGGGTCAAGATTTGAGGCTGGGAGTCACGGTTGGGGTCTTGGGGGGTCAAGATCTGGGGCTGGGGGTCATGGTTGGAGTCTTGGGGGTCAAGATTTGAGGCTGGGGGTCACGGTTGGGGTCTTGGGGGGTCAAGATTTGGGGCTGGGGGTCACGGTTGGGGTCTTGGAGGGTCCAGATTTGGGTCTGGGGGTCACAGTTGGGGGTTTTAGGGCTGGGGGTCACAGTTGGGGTCTTGGGGGTCAAGATTTGGGGCTGGGGGTCACAGTTGGGGGTTTTAGGGCTGGGGGTCACAGTTGGGGTCTTGGAGGGTCAAGATCTGGGGCTGGGGGTCATGGTTGGAGTCTTGGGGGTCAAGATTTGAGGCTGGGGGTCACGGTTGGGGTCTTGGGGGTCAAGTTCTGGGGCTGGGGGTCATGGTTGGAGACTTGGGGGTCAAGATGTGGGGCTGGGGGTCACGGTTGGGGTCTTGGGGGGTCCAGATTTGGGTCTGGGGGTCACAGTTGGGGGTTTTAGGGCTGGGGGTCACAGTTGGGGTCTTGGGGGTCAAGATTTGGGGCTGGGGGTCACAGTTGGGGGTTTTAGGGCTGGGGGTCACAGTTGGGGTCTTGGAGGGTCAAGATCTGGGGCTGGGGGTCATGGTTGGAGTCTTGGGGGTCAAGATTTGAGGCTGGGGGTCACGGTTGGGGTCTTGGGGGTCAAGTTCTGGGGCTGGGGGTCATGGTTGGAGACTTGGGGGTCAAGATGTGGGGCTGGGGGTCACGGTTGGGGTCTTGGGGGGTCCAGATTTGGGTCTGGGGGTCACAGTTGGGGGTTTTAGGGCTGGGGGTCACAGTTGGGGTCTTGGGGGTCAAGATTTGGGGCTGGGGGTCACAGTTGGGGGTTTTAGGGCTGGGGGTCACAGCTGGGGTCTTGGAGGGACCAGATTTGGGTCTGGGGGGTCACAGTTGGGATCTTGGGGGTCAAGATTTGGGGCTGGGGGTTACAGTGGGGGTTTTAGGGCTGGGGGTCACAGCTGGGGTCTTGGAGGGTCCAGATTTGGGTCTGGGGGTCACAGTTGGGATCTTGAGGGTCCAGATTGGGGTCTGGGGGTTACAGTTGGGGGTTTTAGGGCTGGGGGTCACAGTTGGGGTCTTGGAGGGTCCAGATTTGGGTCTGGGGGTCACAGTTGGGATCTTGGGAGTCAAGATTTGGGGCTGGGGGTTACAGTGGGGGTTTTAGGGCTGGGGGTCACAGCTGGGGTCTTGGAGGGTCCAGATTTGGATCTGGGGGTCACAGTTGGGGTTTTTGGGGGTCACAGTTGGGGTTTTAAGGGTCAAGATTCGGGTCCGGGGGGTCATGATTGGGGTCTCGCGGGTCAAGATTCGGGTCTGGGGTCTCACGGCTGGGTTTCGGCGTGGGGGGAGGGGAATTCCCACGCCCCGATGCCGGAAGATCCAACGGCAACCAACCGGGGAACCGATACCCCCAGGGGGCCGGGGGGGGTGGGGGGGGGGGAGAGAACTCCCACGTGACACCCCACCCTCCCCCCCTCCCCTCACCCTCTACCCTAATTAAACATCAGGGGCCACGCCCGTCCCACCCGGAATGATTCCGGCTGTTTGCTTTCGGGGCGGGAAAACGGCCCCTCCCCCACCCCACCCCGGGGACACCGCGGGGTGGGGGAGGGGCAAGCTGGAAGGCGGCCAAATATTTTGGGGTAGGTCTTGGTGGGGGGGTGTGGGGAGGGGGTGTGGGGGGGGTCTACGTTCGCCCCACGGATGGGTAGGGCCAGCGGCCACGCCCGTCTTGGGGTTGAGTAGGGGGGTTAAGCCACGCCCCCTTCGCCCCCAAACTGTAGGGGTGGGGTGGGGGGGTCACCCCATCGCCCCTCCCCCCACCTCCAACCCCCCAACCATGTCCCACCCGTTCGGGGTGGGGGTGGGGGAGGGGCGTCGGCGACACAACGGGGTCATCCAACGTGGCTTCGTCCCTCCCCGTGGCACGTGGGGGGGGGAGGGGGGTGGGTGGGGGTGGCTTTGAGGGGGGCAAAGGTCGTCCCTCGCCGCCGGCGTTCCGCCTGCTCCGAGGGCAATCGGGGCCCGGGGATGGTGCCGGTGTGGGAACGGTGACGGGGAAGATGAAGGTTGCCCCCCCCCGCCTCCTCCTCCTCCTCCTCTTCCTCCTCGGAGGCTCCCGTGAGTGGGGCTGGGGGCTGCGGGGTGGGGGGGGGGGGGGGGGTGTCTTTCCTTGGAGGGGGGGTGTGGGGAGGGGGTGGGTGGTGCCGGGTTGTCACTGGGTTCTTGTGGGATGAGGCAGTTTTGTCCCTCCCCTCACCAAAACCACCACCCCCACCGCCCCCCCAAGCTCCTGCCATGAGGGTGGGGGTCCAAGAGACCCCCACCCACCCACGGGGTGGTGACCCCCTACAGCTCGTCACCTCCCCGCGACCTTCGCCGGTGCCACCACCGGGATGGGGCTGTGGACCCCCAACGATAGCCCAGCCCCCCCCCACGCCAGCCCAAGACCCCAGACACCAGCCCAGCCCCTCCCACGTCAACCCAAGCCCCCCCATGCCACCCCGAGACCCCCCCAAGCCTCCCCAAGACCCCCGACACCAGCCCAGCCCCTCCCACGCCAGCCCAAGACCCCCCCATGCAAACCCAGACCCCCCCCACCAATCCAAGACCCCCAACGCCAGCCCAGCCCCTCCCACGTCAACCCAAGACCCCCCCCATACAAAACCAGCCCCCCCAATGCCAGCCCAACCCCTCCCATGCCAGCCCAAGACCCCCCCTGCCAACTCAAGACCCCCTGACACCACCCCAAGCCCTTCCAACGCCAACCCAAGACCCCTAACACCAGCCCAGACCCACCCACACACCCAAGACCCCCAATGCCAGCCAAAGTCCCCCCTTGCTGACCCAAGACCCCCCCCACCAGCCCAAGAACCCCCCCCACCAGCCCAAGACCCCACCAATGCCAACCCAAGACCCCACCAACGCCAACCCAAGACCCCCCATGCCAACCCAGCTCCCCCAACACCAACTCAAGACCCACCCCTCGCCAATCAAGACCCCCCTACCCCAACCCAGCCACTCCCAAAGCCACCCCAAGACCCCCCAATGCCAACCAAGACCCCCCCATGCCAACCCAAGACCCCCCCACGCCAAGCCAAGACCCCTGACACCAGCCCAAGACCCCCCCACGCCAACCCAGACACCCCCAATGCCACCCCAAGACCCCCCAACACCAACCCAAGACCCCCCCATGCCAACCCAGCTCCAACGCCAACTCAAGACCCACCCCTCGCCAACCAAGACCCCCCCACGCCAACCCAGCCACCCCAATGCCAACCCAATACCCCCCAACGCCAACCAAGACCCCCCCATGCCAACCCAAGACCCCCCACGCCAACCCAAGACCCCCAACACCAGCCCAAGACCCCCCCACGCCAGCCCAGCCCCCCCCACGCCAACCCAGCTCCCCCAACGCCAACTCAAGACCCACCCCTCGCCAACCAAGACCCCCCCACGCCAACCCAGCCACCCCCAAAGCCACCCCAAGACCCCCCAACGCCAGCCCAAGACCCCCCAACGCCAGCCCAGCCCCCCCAACGCCAACCCAGCCCCCCCAACGCCAACCCAAGCCTCCAAATGCCAACCCAAGCCGCCACGCCCCACTCCCCACCCCCCACCGACGCCAACCCAACCCCTCCGACCCCCTGCCCGACTCAGGAGCTTTTATACCTCGTTAACAGCCGGGACAAGGGCGAGTTGATTACATAAATGAGCTTAATTAAGAGCAAAGCAGCACGGCCTCATCTAGAGAGCGTTAATTAAGAGCAAACGAGCCGGGAGGATGGAGATTTTGGGGGGAGGGGGGATTGATTTTTGTTGGGTTTTGGATGTTTTTATCCTCCAGCTCGAATTTTCCAGAGGAAATACCAAAACAACCCCAAAATAACCCAAATAAACCCCAAAAATCCGACTTGAAGGACACTGTCACCGCAGTGACGAGGAGGTCATCCCCCTCCCCCATCCTCCTCCTCCCTCCACCCAAGCCGGGATGACCCCAACACTCAAGGGAGCGTCCTTTGCCCCACCTCCCCCCCCGCCCCACCGCGTCCCGGCGAACGTTCCCCTCGTGTCGCATCCTCGGCACGAGGCCGCGCCCCGAGGCGGGCGGCGTCGTGACCCCGCGCGGTGGCGCCGTCACGGGGAGAAGGTCGGACCTTTTCCTGGAAGGGTTGGGAAGGGAGAGGGCAAAGGATGGACGGTGGGTGAAGTCCGGGCGGAGGAGCCGTAAACGTGGCCGGTGCCGATAACGGCTCCATGGGACGGGGCGGAGGAGACCCCCGGGGCGGGGGCTTTGGGGTGGGATGGGGGGTCATTGCCGGAACCTCCCTGGGGGGACACAGCGCCTCTGGAACCTCCACAGCCACCAGCCCCACCACCGTGACCACCACGGCCACCAGCCCCACCGCCACGGCCACCGGCCCCACCGTGACCGCCACGGACACCAACACTGGCCCCACCGCCACTGCCACTGGCCTCACCGCCACAGACACTGGCCCCACCGCCACAGACATCGGACCCACTGTGACCGCCACTGCCACCGACACCGGCGCCACCGCCACTGCCACGGCCACCGGCCCCACCGCCATGGCCACGGCCACCGGCCCCACTGTGACCGCCACGGCCACCGACACCGGCCCCACTGCCACGGCCATGGACACCAGCCACACCATGACCGCCACGGCCACTGGTCCTACCGTGACTGCCACTTCTCCTGGCACAGAGACTCCCAGCACTGACCGCACAACCTCCGCACCCACCTTGGCCACCACCGCGTCAACCATGATGGCCACCAGCACCTTTTCAACCACTGGGGCCACCGTGGTCACCAGCACCCCAGCACCCATCTCAGCCACCACCACGGTCACACAGTTCACGACGGACACCAGCACCTTCACAGCCTCCACGGCCACCAGCACCTCCGGACCCACCCCCAGCACCTCTTTGCCCACCACAGACACCAGCACCTCGGCAATGTCCACGGCCACCACGAGCTCTGCCCCCACCACGGCCACCGGCCCCTCTGCACCCCCCACGGGAACCACCACATTTACCACCTCCTCGGCACCCGCTAGAGAAACCACGAGCTCTGCACCCACCACCAACACCAGCCCCTCTGAACCCACCACGACAGAGTTGAGCACCTCGGCACCCGCCACCACGGCCACCAGCATCCCTGCACCCACCACCCACACCAGCCCCTTGGCACCCACCACGGCCACCAGCGCCCCTGGACCCACCACTTCTCCCAGCACAGCGACTCCCAGCACTGAGCCCACAACCTCCGCACCCACCGTGGCCACCACCGCGCCAACCACGATGGCCACCAGCACCTCTGCAGCGACTACGATGACCTCCAGCCCCCCTGCACCCACCACCATGGCCACCAGCACCCCCGGACCCACCACTTCTCCCAGCACAGCGACTCCCAGCACTGAGCCCACAACCTCCGCACCCACCGTGGCCACCACCGCGCCAACCACGATGGCCACCAGCACCTCTGCAGTGACTACGATGACCTCCAGCCCCCCTGCACCCACCACTATGGCCACCAGCTCCTCTGCAGTGACTACAACGACCTCCAGCCCCCCTGCCCCCACCACAGGCATGACCACATCTGCACCCACCACCCCAGAAACCACGAGCTCTGCACCCACGACACCCACCAGCCCCTCCGCACCCACGAGCTCTGCACCCACCACAGCCACCAGCACTGTCTCTCTCACCACCACCAGCCCCCCTGCACCCAGCACAGGTACAGGGACCTCAGCACCCACCACCACGGCCACCAGCACAGGACCACCCACCACAGCAACCACCAGCACCCCTGCACCCACCACAGGCACCAGCACAGGACCACCCACCACCCACAACAGGACCCCTGTACCCACCACCACGGCCACCAGCAGCCCTGCACCCACCACAGGCACCACCACATCAGCACCCATGAGCTCTGCACCCACCACGGCCACCAGCACCATCTCTCCCACCACCACCAGCCCCCCTGCACCCACCACAGGTACAGGGACCTCAGCACCCACCACCACGGCCACCAGCACCTCTGCAGGGACTACAGTGACCTCCAGCCCCCCTGCACCCACCACCATGGCCACCAGCACCCCTGTGCCTGCCACAGTCACCACCACCGCTGCTCCCACCACCCACACCAGCTCCTCTGCACCCACCACCACGGAACCACCCACCACAGCAACCACCAGCACCCCTGCACCAACCACCACGGCCACCAGCACCCCCAGACCCACCACAGGTACAGGGACCTCAGCACCCACCACCATGGCCAAAAGCACAGGACCACCCACCACAGCAACCACGAGCCCCCCTGCACCCACCACCACGGCCACCAGCACAGGACCACCCACCACAGCAACCACGAGCCCCCCTGCACCCACCACCATGGCCACCAGCACCCCTGCACCCACCACCCCAGAAACCACGAGCTCTGCACCCACGACACCCACCAGCCCCTCCGCACCCACGAGCTCTGCACCCACCACGGCCACCAGCACCGTCTCTCCCACCACCACCAGCCCCCCTGCACCCAGCACAGCTACAGGGACCTCAGCACCCACCACCACGGCCACCAGCACAGGACCACCCACCACAGCAACCACCAGCAGCCCTGCACCCACCACGGGCACCACCACATCAGCACCCATGAGCTCTGCACCCACCACAGCCACCAGCACCGTCTCTCTCACCACCACCAGCCCCCCTGCACCCAGCACGGCTACAGGGACCTCAGCACCCACCACCACGGCCACCAGCACCCCCGGACCCACCACAGGTACAGGGACCACCGCACCCACCACCACGGCCACCAGCACCCCTGCACCCACCACCATGGGACCACCCACCACAACAACCACCAGCACCCCTGCACCCACCACCACGGCCACCAGCGCCCCCAGACCCACCACGGGCACCGCCACATCAGCACCAACGAGCTCTGCACCCACCACGGCCACCAGCACCGTCTCTCCCACCACCACCAGCCCCCCTGCACCCACCACAGGTACAGGGACCTCAGCACCCACCACCACGGCCACCAGCACAGGACCACCCACCACAGCAACCACCAGCAGCCCTGCACCCACCACCACGGGACCACCCACCACAACAACCCCGAGCCCCCCTGCACCCACCCCCATGGCCACCAGCACCCCCGCACCCACCACGGGCACCACCACATCAGCACCCACGAGCTCTGCACCCACCACGGCCACCAGCACCATCTCTCCCACCACCACCAGCCCCCCTGCACCCACCACAGGTACAGGGACCTCAGCACCCACCACCATGGCCACCAGCACCCCTGTGCCTGCCACAGTCACCACCACCGCTGCTCCCACCACCCACACCAGCTCCTCTGCACCCACCACCACGGAACCACCCACCCCAGCAACCACCAGCCCACCTGCACCCACCACCACGGCCACCAGCACCCCCAGACCCACCACTTCTGCCAGCACAGCGACTCCCAGCACTGAGCCCACAACCTCCGCACCCACCGTGGCCACCACCGTGCCAACCACGGTGGCCACCAGCACCTCTGCAGCGACTATGATGACCTCCAGCCCCCCTGCACCCACCACCACAGCCGCCAGCACCCCTGCACCCACCACGGGCACGACCACGCCTGCACCCACCACCCCAGAAACCACGAGCTCTGCGCCCACGACACCCACCAGCCCCTCCGCACCCACGAGCTCTGCACCCACCACGGCCACCAGCACCGTCTCTCCCACCACCACCAGCCCCCCTGCACCCAGCACGGCTACAGGGACCTCAGCACCCACCACCACGGCCACCAGCACAGGACCACCCACCACAGCAACCACCAGCCCCCCTGCACCCACCACCATGGCCACCAGCACCCCTGCACCCACCACCCCAGAAACCACGAGCTCTGCACCCACGACACCCACCAGCCCCTCCGCACCCACGAGCTCTGCACCCACCACGGCCACCAGCACCGTCTCTCCCACCACCACCAGCCCCCCTGCACCCAGCACAGCTACAGGGACCTCAGCACCCACCACCACGGCCACCAGCACAGGACCACCCACCACAGCAACCACCAGCACCCCTGCACCCACCACCACGGGACCACCCACCACAACAACCCCGAGCCCCCCTGCACCCACCCCCATGGCCACCAGCACCCCCGCACCCACCACGGGCACCACCACATCAGCACCCACGAGCTCTGCACCCACCACGGCCACCAGCACCAACTCTCCCACCACCACCAGCCCCCCTGCACCCACCACAGGTACAGGGAGCTCAGCACCCACCACCATGGCCACCAGCACCCCTGTGCCTGCCACAGTCACCACCACCGCTGCACCCACCACCCACACCAGCCCCTCTGCACCGACCACCACACGACCACCCACCACAGCAACCACCAGCACCCCTGCACCCACTACCACAGCCACCAGCACCCCCAGACCCACCACTTCTGCCAGCACAGCGACTCCCAGCACTGAGCCCACAACCTCCGCACCCACCGTGGCCACCACCGTGCCAACCACGGTGGCCACCAGCACCTCTGCAGCGACTACGATGACCTCCAGCACCCCTGCACCCACCACAGGCACGACCACGTCTGCACCCACCACCCCAGAAACCACGAGCTCTGCACCCACGACACCCACCAGCCCCTCCGCACCCACCACCATGGCCACCAGCACCCCTGTGCCTGCCACAGTCACCACCACCGCTGCTCCCACCACTCACACCAGCTCCTCTGCGCCCACCACCACGGAACCACCCACCACAGCAACCACCAGCCCCCCTGCACCCACCACCATGGCCACCAGCACCCCTGCACCCACCACCCCAGAAACCACGAGCTCTGCACCCACGACACCCACCAGCCCCTCCGCACCCACGAGCTCTGCACCCACCACGGCCACCAGCACCGTCTCTCCCACCACCACCAGCCCCCCTGCACCCAGCACAGCTACAGGGACCTCAGCACCCACCACCACGGCCACCAGCACCTCTGCAGGGACTACAGTGACCTCCAGCCCCCCTGCACCCACCACCATGGCCACCAGCACCCCTGTGCCTGCCACAGTCACCACCACCGCTGCTCCCACCACCCACACCAGCTCCTCTGCACCCACCACCACGGAACCACCCACCCCAGCAACCACCAGCACCCCTGCACCAACCACCACGGCCACCAGCACCCCCAGACCCACCACAGGTACAGGGACCTCAGCACCCACCACCATGGCCAAAAGCACAGGACCACCCACCACAGCAACCACGAGCCCCCCTGCACCCACCACCACGGCCACCAGCACCCCCGGACCCACCACAGGTACAGGGACCACCGCACCCACCACCACGGCCACCAGCACAGGACCACCCACCACAGCAACCACCAGCACCCCTGCACCCACCACCACGGCCACCAGCACCCCCAGACCCACCACTTCTGCCAGCACAGCGACTCCCAGCACTGAGCCCACAACCTCCGCACCCACCGTGGCCACCACCGCGTCAACCACAATGGCCACCAGCTCCTCTGCAGCGACTACGATGACCTCCAGCCCCCCTGCACCCACCACCACGGCCACCAGCACCCCCACACCCACCACGGGCACGATCACGTCTGCACCCACCACCCCAGAAACCACGAGCTCTGCGCCCACGACACCCACCAGCCCCTCCGCACCCACGAGCTCTGCACCCACCACGGCCACCAGCACCGTCTCTCCCACCACCACCAGCCCCCCTGCACCCAGCACAGCTACAGGGACCTCAGCACCCACCACCACAGTCACCAGCACAGGACCACCCACCACAGCAACCACCAGCTCCCCTGCACCCACCACAGCCACCAGCACAGGACCACCCACCACCCACACCAGCAGCCCTGCACCCACCACGGGCACCACCACATCAGCACCCACGAGCTCTGCACCCACCATGGCCACCAGCACCCCTGCACCCACCACAGGCACCACCACCGCTACACCCACCACCCCCACCAGCACCCCTGCACCCACCACCACGGGACCACCCACCACAACCACCACCAGCCCCCCTGCACCCACCACCCACACCAGCACCCCCAGACCCACCACTTCTCCCAGCACAGCAACTCCCAGCACTGAGCCCACAACCTCCGCACCCACGGTGGCCACCACCGCGTCAACCACCATGGCTACCAGCACCTCAACTGCCACCCCGACAGCCACCATGGCCACCAGCACCTCAGCTCCCACCACCACAGCCACCATGGCCACCAGAACCTCAACTGCCACCCCGACAGCCACCAGCACCTCAACTACCACCACCACGGCCACGGTGGCCACCAGCACCTCAACTGCTACTCCTACAGCCACCAGCACCTCTGCTCCCACCCCGACAGACACCAGCACCTCAACTGCCACCACCACGGCCACCATGGCCACCAGCACCTCAGCTCCTACCCCGACAGCTACCATGGCTACCAGCAGCTCAACTGCCACACCGACAGCCACCAGCACCTCAGCTCCCTCCACCACGGCCACCATTGCCACCAGCACCTCAGTTCCCACGCCGACAGCCACCATGGCAACCAGCACCTCTGCTCCCACCCCGGCAGCCACCACGGCCACCAGCACCTCAACTGGTACCACCACGACAGCCACCATGGCTGCCAGCATCTCAACTGCCACCCCGACAGCCACCAGCACCTCAGCTCCCTCCACCACGGCCACCATGGCTACCAGTACCTCGGTCCCCACCCCTACAGCCACTATGGCCACCAGCACCTCAGGTCCCACACCAACGGCCACCACGGCCACCAGAACCTCAACTGCCACCCCGAAAGCCACCAGCACCTCAGCTCCCACCCCGACAGCCACCAGCACCTCAGCTCCCACCCCGACAGCCACCAAGGCCACCAGCACCTCAGCTGCCACACCGACAGCCACCAGCTCCTCTGCTCCCACCCCGACAGCCACCATGGCAACCAGCACCTCAACTGGTACCACCACGACAGCCACCATGGCCGCCAGCACCTCAGCTCCCTCCACCACGGCCACCATGGCCGCCAGCACCTCAACTGCCACCCCGACAGCCACCAGCACCTCAGCTCCCTCCACCACGGCCACCATGGCCACCAGCACCTCAACTGCCACCCCAACAGCCACCAGCTCCTCAGCTCCCACCACCATGACCACCAGTACCTCAGTCCCCACCCCTACAGCCACCATGGCCACCACCACTTCCTTGACTAGCACCACGGCAACAGCCACCATTGCCACCAGCACCTCTGCTCCCACACCGACGGCCACCATGGCCACCAGCACCTCAACTGCCACCCCGACAGCCACCATGGCCACCAGCACCTCAGTTCCCACCCCGACAGCCACCAGCACCTCAGCACCCACCCTGACAGCCACCATGGCCACCAGCACCTCAACTCCCACCCCGACAGCCACGAGCACATCATCTCCCACCCCGACAGCCACCATGGCCACCAGCACCCCTGCTCCCACACCAACGGCCACCATGGCCACCAGCACCTCAACTGCGACCCCGACAGCTATCAGCACCTCAACTGCCACCACCACGGCCACCACGGCCACCAGAACCTCAACTGCCACCCCAACAGCCACCAGCACCTCAACTGGTACCACCATGACAGCCACCATGGCCACCAGCACCTCAGCTCCCACCCCGACAGCCACCAGCACCTCAGCTCCCACCCCGACAGCCACCATGGCCACCAGCACCTCAACTCCCACCCCGACAGCCACGAGCACATCGGCTCCCACCCCCACAGCCACCATGGCAACCAGCACCTCTGCTCCCACCCCTACAGCCACCAGCACCTCAACTGCCACACCGACAGCCACCACCACCTCAGCTCCCACCCCGACAGCCACTATGGCCACCAGCACCTCAGTTCCCACCACCACGGCCACCATGGCCACCAGCACCTCAACTGATACCACCACGGCCACCACGGCCACCAGCACCTCAACTGCCACCATCACGGCCACCATGGCAACCAGCACCTCATCTGCTACCCCGACAGATACCAGCACCTCTGCTCCCACCACCACGGCCACCATGGCCACCAGCACCTCAGTTCCCACCCCAACAGCCACCAGCACCTCAGCTCCCACCCCGACAGCCACTATGGCCATCAGCACCTCAACTGCCACCACCACAGCCACCAGCACCTCTGCTCCCACCACCATGACCACGATGGCAACCAGCACCTCATCTCCCACCCCGACAGCCACCATGGCCACCAGCACCTCAGTTCCCACCCCGACAGCCACCATGGCCACCAGCACCTCAACTGCCACGCCGACGGCCACCACGGCCACCAGCACCCCTGCTCCCACACCGACGGCCACCATGGCCACCAGCACCTCAACTGCGACCCCGACAGCTATCAGCACCTCAACTGCCACCACCACGGCCACCACGGCCACCAGAACCTCAACTGCCACCCCAACAGCCACCAGCACCTCAACTGGTACCACCATGACAGCCACCATGGCCACCAGCACCTCAGTTCCCACCCCGACAGCCACCAGCACCTCAGTTCCCACCCCCACGGCCACCATGGCCACCAACACCTCAGCTCCCACCCCAACAGCCACCATGGCCACCAGCACCTCAACTGGTACCACCACAACAGCCACCAGCACCTCAACTCCCACCCCGACAGCCACCACGGCCACCAGCACCTCAACTGGTACCACCACGACAGCCACCATGGCCGCCAGCACCTCAACTGCCACCCCGACAGCCACCAGCACCTCAGCTCCCTCCACCACGGCCACCATGGCCACCAGCACCTCAACTGCCACCCCGACAGCCACCAGCACCTCAGCTCCCTCCACCACGGCCACCATGGCCACCAGTACCTCGGTCCCCACCCCTACAACCACGATGACCACCACCACTTCCATGACTAGCACCACGGCGACCACCACCTCAACTGCCACCCCGACAGCCACCATGGCCACCAGCACCTCAGCTCCCACCCCGACAACCACCATGGCCACCAGAACCTCAACTGCCATCCCAACAGCCACCAGCACCTCAGCTCCCTCCACCATGGCCACCATGGCCACCAGCACCTCAGTTCCCACCCCGACAGCCACCATGGCCACCAGCACGTCAACTCCCACCCCGACAGCCACGAGCACATCAGCTCCCACCCCCACAGCCACCATGGCAACCAGCACCTCTGTTCCCACCCTGACAGCCACCAGCTCCTCAACTCCCACCACCATGGCCACCATGGCCACCAGCACCTCAACTCCCACCCCGACAGCCACCACGGCCACCAGCACCTCAACTGGTACCACCCCGACAGCCACCATGGCCACCAGCACCTCAACTGCCACGCCGACAGCCAGCATGGCCACCAGCACCTCAACTGCCACGCCGACAGCCAGCATGGCCACCAGCACCTCAACTGCCATGCCGACGGCCACCCCGACAGCCACCAGCACCTCAACTGCCACCACCACGGCCACCACGGCCACCAGAACCTCAACTGCCACACCAACAGCCACCAGCACCTCAACTGCCACCACCACAGCCACCATGGCCACCAGCACATCAGTTCCCACCCCGACAGCCACCAGCACCTCAGTTCCCACCCCCACGGCCACCATGGCCACCAACACCTCTGCTCCCACCCCGACAGCCACCATGGCCACCAGCACGTCAACTCCCACCCCGACAGCCACGAGCACATCAGCTCCCACCCCCACAGCCACCATGGCAACCAGCACCTCTGTTCCCACCCTGACAGCCACCAGCTCCTCAACTCCCACCACCATGGCCACCATGGCCACCAGCACCTCAACTCCCACCCCGACAGCCACCACGGCCACCAGCACCTCAACTGGTACCACCCCGACAGCCACCATGGCCACCAGCACCTCAACTGCCACGCCGACAGCCACCATGACCACCAGCACCTCAACTGCCATGCCGACGGCCACCCCGACAGCCACCAGCACCTCAACTGCCACCACCACGGCCACCACGGCCACCAGCACATCAGTTCCCACCCCGACAGCCACCAGCACCTCAGTTCCCACCCCCACGGCCACCATGGCCACCAACACCTCTGCTCCCACCCCGACAGCCACCACGGCCACCAGCACCTCAACTGGTACCACCCCGACAGCCACCACGGCCACCAGCACCTCAACTGGTACCACCCCGACATCCACCATGGCCACCAGCACCTCAACTGGTACCACCATGACATCCACCATGGCTGCCAGCACCTCAGCTGCCACCCCGACAGCCACCAGCACCTCAGCTCCCTCCACCACGGCCACCATGGCTACCAGTACCTCGGTCCCCACCCCTACAGCCACTATGGCCACCAGCACCTCAGGTCCCACACCAACGGCCACCACGGCCACCAGAACCTCAACTGCCACCCCGAAAGCCACCAGCACCTCAGCTCCCACCCCGACAGCCACCAGCACCTCAGCTCCCACCCCGACAGCCACCAAGGCTGCCAGCACCTCAGCTGCCACACCGACAGCCACCAGCTCCTCTGCTCCCACCCCGACAGCCACCATGGCAACCAGCACCTCAACTGGTACCACCACGACAGCCACCATGGCCGCCAGCACCTCAGCTCCCTCCACCACGGCCACCATGGCCACCAGCACCTCAACTGCCACCCCAACAGCCACCAGCTCCTCAGCTCCCACCACCATGACCACCAGTACCTCAGTCCCCACCCCTACAGCCACCATGGCCACCACCACTTCCTTGACTAGCACCACGGCAACAGCCACCATTGCCACCAGCACCTCTGCTCCCACACCGACGGCCACCACGGCCACCAGCACCTCAACTGCCACCCCGACAGCCACCATGGCCACCAGCACCTCAGCTCCCACCCCGACAGCCACCAGCACCTCAGCTCCCACCCCGACAGCCACCATGGCCACCAGCACCTCAACTCCCACCCCGACAGCCACGAGCACATCGGCTCCCACCCCCACAGCCACCATGGCAACCAGCACCTCTGCTCCCACCCCTACAGCCACCAGCACCTCAACTGCCACACCGACAGCCACCACCACCTCAGCTCCCACCCCGACAGCCACTATGGCCACCAGAACCTCAGTTCCCACCACCACGGCCACCATGGCCACCAGCACCTCAACTGATACCACCACGGCCACCACGGCCACCAGCACCTCAACTGCCACCATCACGGCCACCATGGCAACCAGCACCTCATCTGCTACCCCGACAGATACCAGCACCTCTGCTCCCACCACCACGGCCACCATGGCCACCAGCACCTCAGTTCCCACCCCAACAGCCACCAGCACCTCAGCTCCCACCCCGACAGCCACTATGGCCATCAGCACCTCAACTGCCACCACCACAGCCACCAGCACCTCTGCTCCCACCACCATGACCACGATGGCAACCAGCACCTCATCTCCCACCCCGACAGCCACCATGGCCACCAGCACCTCAGTTCCCACCCCGACAGCCACCATGGCCACCAGCACCTCAACTGCCACGCCGACGGCCACCACGGCCACCAGCACCCCTGCTCCCACACCGACGGCCACCATGGCCACCAGCACCTCAACTGCGACCCCGACAGCTATCAGCACCTCAACTGCCACCACCACGGCCACCACGGCCACCAGAACCTCAACTGCCACCCCAACAGCCACCAGCACCTCAACTGGTACCACCATGACAGCCACCATGGCCACCAGCACCTCAGTTCCCACCCCGACAGCCACCAGCACCTCAGTTCCCACCCCCACGGCCACCATGGCCACCAACACCTCAGCTCCCACACCGACGGCCACCATGGCCACCAGCACCTCAACTGCGACCCCGACAGCTATCAGCACCTCAACTGCCACCACCACGGCCACCACGGCCACCAGCACCTCAACTGGTACCACCACGACAGCCACCATGGCCGCCAGCACCTCAACTGCCACCCCGACAGCCACCAGCACCTCAGCTCCCTCCACCACGGCCACCATGGCCACCAGTACCTCGGTCCCCACCCCTACAACCACGATGACCACCACCACTTCCATGACTAGCACCACGGCGACCACCACCTCAACTGCCACCCCGACAGCCACCATGGCCACCAGCACCTCAGCTCCCACCCCGACAACCACCATGGCCACCAGAACCTCAACTGCCACCCCAACAGCCACCAGCACCTCAGCTCCCTCCACCATGGCCACCATGGCCACCAGCACCTCAGTTCCCACCCCTGCAGCCACGATGGCCACCAGCACGTCAACTCCCACCCCGACAGCCACGAGCACATCAGCTCCCACCCCCACAGCCACCATGGCAACCAGCACCTCAACTGGTACCACCCCGACAGCCACCATGGCCACCAGCACCTCAACTGCCACCCCGACAGCCACCAGCACCTCAGCTCCCTCCACCACGGCCACCATGGCCACCAGTACCTCGGTCCCCACCCCTACAGCCACTATGGCCACCAGCACCTCAGGTCCCACACCAACGGCCACCACGGCCACCAGAACCTCAACTGCCACCCCGAAAGCCACCAGCACCTCAGCTCCCACCCCGACAGCCACCAGCACCTCAGCTCCCACCCCGACAGCCACCAAGGCTGCCAGCACCTCAGCTGCCACACCGACAGCCACCAGCTCCTCTGCTCCCACCCCGACAGCCACCATGGCAACCAGCACCTCAACTGGTACCACCACGACAGCCACCATGGCCGCCAGCACCTCAGCTCCCTCCTCCACGGCCACCATGGCCGCCAGCACCTCAACTGCCACCCCGACAGCCACCAGCACCTCAGCTCCCTCCACCACGGCCACCATGGCCACCAGCACCTCAACTGCCACCCCAACAGCCACCAGCTCCTCAGCTCCCTCCACCACGGCCACCATGGCCACCAGTACCTCGGTCCCCACCCCTACAACCACGATGACCACCACCACTTCCATGACTAGCACCACGGCGACCACCACCTCAACTGCCACCCCGACAGCCACCATGGCCACCAGCACCTCAGCTCCCACCCCGACAACCACCATGGCCACCAGAACCTCAACTGCCACCCCAACAGCCACCAGCACCTCAGCTCCCTCCACCATGGCCACCATGGCCACCAGCACCTCAGTTCCCACCCCTGCAGCCACCATGGCCACCAGCACGTCAACTCCCACCCCGACAGCCACGAGCACATCAGCTCCCACCCCCACAGCCACCATGGCAACCAGCACCTCTGTTCCCACCCTGACAGCCACCAGCTCCTCAACTCCCACCACCATGGCCACCATGGCCACCAGCACCTCAACTCCCACCCCGACAGCCACCACGGCCACCAGCACCTCAACTGGTACCACCCCGACAGCCACCATGGCCACCAGCACCTCAACTGCCACGCCGACAGCCACCATGGCCACCAGCACCTCAACTGCCATGCCGACGGCCACCCCGACAGCCACCAGCACCTCAACTGCCACCACCACGGCCACCACGGCCACCAGAACCTCAACTGCCACACCAACAGCCACCAGCACCTCAACTGCCACCACCACAGCCACCATGGCCACCAGCACATCAGTTCCCACCCCGACAGCCACCAGCACCTCAGTTCCCACCCCCACGGCCACCATGGCCACCAACACCTCTGCCTCCACCCCGACAGCCACCACGGCCACCAGCACCTCAACTGGTACCACCCCGACAGCCACCACGGCCACCAGCACCTCAACTGGTACCACCCCGACAGCCACCATGGCCACCAGCACCTCAACTGGTACCACCCCGACAGCCACCAGCACCTCAACTCCCACCCCGACAGCCACCACGGCCACCAGCACCTCAACTGGTACCACCCCGACAGCCACCATGGCCACCAGCACCTCAACTGGTACCACCACGACATCCACCATGGCTGCCAGCACCTCAGCTGCCACCCCGACAGCCACCAGCACTTCAGCTCCCTCCACCACGGCCTCCATGGCCACCAGTACCTCGGTCCCCACCCCTACAGCCATGATGACCACCACCACTTCCATGACTAGCACCACGGCGACCTCCACCTCAACTGACACCCCAACAGCCACCAGCACCTCAGCTCCCGCCACCACGACCACCATGGCCACCAGCACATCAAGTGCCACACCGACAGCCACCAGCTCCTCAGCTCCCACCACCATGACCACCGTCGCAACCGGCACCTCAACTGCCACCCTCACAACCAGCAGCACCTCTGCTCCCACCACCATGACCACCAGTACCTCAGTCCCCACCCCTACAGCCACCATGGCCACCACCACTTCCTTGACTAGCACCACGGCAACAGCCACCATGGCCACCAGCACCTCTGCTCCCACACCGACGGCCACCACGGCCACCAGCACCTCAACTGCCACCCCGACAGCCACCATGGCCACCAGCACCTCAGTTCCCACCCCGACAGCCACCAGCACCTCAACTGCCACCACCACGGCCACCATGGCCACCAGCACCTCAACTGCCACTCCGACAGCCGCCAGCTCCTCTGCTCCCACCACCACGGTCACCATGGCCACCAGCACCTCAGCTCCCACCCCGACAGCCACGATGACCACCACCACTTCCATGACTAGCACCACGGCGACCACCACCTCAACTGCCACCCTGACAGCCACCAGCACCTCTGCTCCCACCACCACGGCCACCAAGGCCACCAGCACCTCAGTTCCCACCCCGACAGCCACGAGCACCTCAGCTCCCACCCCTGCAGCCACTATGGCCACCAGCACCTCAGCTCCCACCCCAACAGCCACCATGGCCACCAGCACCTCAACTGCCACCCCGACAGCTACCAGCACCTCAGATCCCACCACCACGGCCACCATGGCCACCAGCACCTCAATTCCCACCCCGACAGCCACCAGCACCTCAACTGATACCACCACGGCCACCATGGCCACCAGCACCTCAACTGCCACACCGACAGCCACCAGCTCCTCTGCTCCCACCACCACGGCCACCATGGCCACCAACACCTCTGCTCCTACTACCATGACCACGATGGCCACCAGCACCTCAGTCCCCACCTTGACAGCCACCATGGCAACCAGCACTTCAACTGGTACCACCACGACAGCCACCATGGCCAGCAGCACCTCAACTGCCACCCCGACAGCCACCATGGCCAGCAGCACCTCAACTGCCACCCCGACAGCCACCAGCACCTCAGCTCCCACCCCAACAGCCACCATGGCCACCAGCACCTTAACTGCCACGCCAACGGCCACCACGGCCACCAGCACCTCAACTGCCACCCCGACAGCCACCAGCACCTCAACTGCCACCCCGACAGCCACCACGGCCACCAGCACCTCAACTGGTACCACCACGACAGCCACCATGGCCAGCAGCACCTCAACTGCCACCCCTACAGCCACCAGCACCTCTGCTCCCACCACCACGGCCACCATGGCCACCAGCACCTCAGCTCCCACCCTGACAACCACTATGGCCACCAGCACCTCAGCTCCCACCCCAACAGCCACCATGGCCACCAGCACCTCAACTGCCACGCCGACGGCCACCACGGCCACCAGCACCGCTGCTCCCACACCGACGGCCACCACGGCCACCAGCACCGCAACTGCCACCCCGACAGCCACCAGCACCTCAACTGCCACCACCACGGCCACCATGGCCACCAGCACCTCAGTTACCACCCCGACAGCCACCAGCTCCTCTGCTCCCACCACCACGGCCACCATGGCCACCAGCACTTCAACTGGTACCACCATGACAGCCACCATGGCCACCAGCACCTCAACTGCCACCCCGACAGCCACCATGGCCAGCAGCACCTCAACTGCCACCCCGACAGCCACCATGGCCAGCAGCACCTCAACTGCCACCCCGACAGCCACCAGCACCTCAGCTCCCACCCCAACAGCCACCATGGCCACCAGCACCTTAACTGCCACGCCGACGGCCACCACGGCCACCAGCACCTCAACTGCCACCCCGACAGCCACCACGGCCACCAGCACCTCAACTGGTACCACCACGACAGCCACCATGGCCAGCAGCACCTCAACTGCCACCCCTACAGCCACCAGCACCTCTGCTCCCACCACCACGGCCACCATGGCCACCAGCACCTCAGCTCCCACCCCGACAGCCACTATGGCCACCAGCACCTCAGCTCCCACCCCAACAGCCACCATGGCCACCAGCACCTCAACTGCCACGCCGACGGCCACCACGGCCACCAGCACCGCTGCTCCCACACCGACGGCCACCACGGCCACCAGCACCGCAACTGCCACCCCGACAGCCACCAGCACCTCAACTGCCACCACCACGGCCACCATGGCCACCAGCACCTCAGTTACCACCCCGACAGCCACCAGCTCCTCTGCTCCCACCACCACGGCCACCATGGCCACCAGCACTTCAACTGGTACCACCACGACAGCCACCACGGCCACCAGCACCTCAACTGCCACCCCGACAGCCACCATGGCCAGCAGCACCTCAACTGCCACCCCGACAGCCACCAGCACCTCAGCTCCCACCCCAACAGCCACCATGGCCACCAGCACCTTAACTGCCACGCCGACGGCCACCACGGCCACCAGCACCTCAACTGCCACCCCGACAGCCACCAGCACCTCAACTGCCACCCCGACAGCCACCAGCACCTCTGCTCCCACCACCATGGCCAGCATGGCAACCAGCACCTCAACTGGTACCACCACGATGGACACCATGGCCACCAGCACATCAACTGCCACCCCGACAGCCACCAGCTCCTCAGCTCCCACCCCGACAGCCACCACCACCTCAACTCCCACCCCGACAGCCACCACGGCCACCAGCACCTCAACTGGTACCACCCCGACAGCCACCATGGCCACCAACACCTCAACTGGTACCACCCCGACAGCCACGAGCACATCAGCTCCCACCCCCACAGCCACCATGGCAACCAGCACCTCTGCTCCCACTCCTACATCCACCAGCACCTCAACTGCCACCCCAACAGCCACCAGCACCTCAACTGCCACACCGACAGCCACCACGGCCACCAGCACCTCAACTGCCACCACCACAGCCACCAGCACCTCAACTGCCACACCGACAGCCACCAGCTCCTCTGCTCCCACCACCACGGCCACCATGGCCACCAACACCTCTGCTCCCACCCCGACAGCCACCATGGCAACCAGCACCTCAACTGGTACCACCCTGACAGCCACCAGCACCTCAACTGCCACCACCACAGCCACCATGGCCACCAGCACATCAGCTCCCATCCCGACAGCCACCAGCACCTCAGCTCCCACCCCGACAGCCACCAGCACCTCAGCTCCCACCCCGACAGCCACCACGGCCACCAGCACCTCAGTTCCAACCCCAACAGCCACCAGCACCTCAGCTCCCACCCCGACAGCCACCAGCACCTCAGCTCCCACCACCCCGTCCACCACGCCAACCACCACCTCCACGACCATGACCTCCACGACCACCACCAGCACCACAACGACGACGACGACCACCACCACCACCACCCCCAAGGTCACCACGCGCCCACCCCCCACCACCACTCCAGGTACGTTCAATCCCATTTTTACTCCCCCCCGCAGAGGCCGAATTCCCCCTTTCTCCATCCCGCCTCCCTCGTTCTTCCCTAGGGAATTGCGGGTAGCGGCGGTGAGTGGGTGGACGGCCACTGCCAGTGCTTCCCTGGTTTCACGGGCGACCGGTGCGAACACGTCGAGGACACCATCGACACGAACGCTGGTAGGAAACCCTCGTTGGCTTCATCCGGGCCGGGACAATATTCCCCTGGGGAATTGCTTCGGGGCGGGGTGGGGACCACGGACAAGCCGAGAGCGACCCACGTGCCACGCTCTCCCTAACTTGGGTCAGGGTTGGGGTGGGGGGCAGTCCCACAGCACCCACAAAACGCGGGCTCAGGGAGGGGGTGACGGGGTGTATCGACCACCCGGAGCGGGACAGGACCCGGATCCGCTTACCGGGAATGGGGGCAACAGGTGCCACCGGGAGCCGGGCTCAGCGGTTGACCACCCTCAAGAGAGCTCAACCAAACTTTGGTGGGGGGGTGGGCTGAGCTTAAATACGGGCGGAGAGGGTGCAAACCCTAAGTGAGGCTAATTAGGCTAACGAAGGCTCGTTAGCACCTTAACGAGCTCGAGTGGTGGGGTCAACTCCAGAGGAGGAGACGGCCCGGTGAGCTCTGGCTCGCTTCCGTCGGCACAAACCCTACAGCCGCGGCGTCACGTGGCGATACGGGGTGGGGTCTCCCGTTGGGAAAGTTGGGGGGGGGGGGGGGGGCTGTCTTCATCTCCTGGTCTTGACCTGCATCCCATCCCCCTCCCCATCATCCCCCAAAAGTGACCAACGGGACGGTGCAAGCGGAGCTACGGATCAGCAACCGGGAATTCACCCAAGAGCTCCAAAATTCCAGCTCTCCCGCCTACGTGGACTTTGTGGAGGCCTTCAAGAAGCAGGTAAAGGGGCGTGGGGAGGGGGCTTGGCCCTACGTGGGGGGCGTGGAAGGGGGTGACGTGCGCCGTTGGGCCCCCAAAAGGTGTCCCACGGGTGCCACGGGACCCAGGGGATCCTCTGCGTGATCTGCGGGAGGTGTGCGGGGGTATTTTGGGGCGGAAAGACCTAAAACGAGGGAAATCCAAGAGGATGGGGGTCCTGGGGTGGGCGGGTGTCCCCCCACCCACCTTAGAGACCCCCCGTCTCTTCCAGATGGACGTGGTCTACAGCAACATTCAAGGCTACCAGGGCATCGAGGTCCTGCGCCTGAGGTGAGCGCCGGGGCGGGGTTGGGGAGGGGGCTGCGGAAAAAAACGGGGCGGATGCCCCCAACCGTCCCGTTTTTTTCCGTGGGACGGGGTCCGTTTTCCATCCAGGAAGGGGAGCGTGGTGGTGGATCACCTGGTCATCGTCTCCTTGGCGGTGAATTCCCAAAGCCAAGAGGCGTTGGACAACATCACGGCGAACCTGAAGGCGGAGATCGAGGCGGCGGCGGCGGTGCAGAACTGCACCGACGGTAACATCGCCCCCCAACCCCGCTCCCCCCACCGGCGAGCCCCTCGGGAACGTTGGCCCATCCATCCAAAAAAAATCAAAACCCCTGGAAGGGGATGGGGGGGCGGGGCACGGTTTTCCATGTCTCCCCGTTTTTGTAGACGAGCTCTGCTTCAACACGTCCCAACTGATGGTCAACAAGACCGTGGTCAACTTTGACCCGGACGGTGAGGAAATCGGGGTGACCCCCCACCCCGGGAAGAACCAAATATGGGGTTCTCAATGACCCCTCCCCCTCCACACCACCCCCCCCGCCCTGAACTCAACCTCCTCCCTTTCCAGATTACTGCCGGAAGAACGTTCCAGAAGGATTCCAGGAGTATTTCTACCCCAACCTGACGAGTTCGGGGTTCTACTGCGTCACCAACTGCACCCCCAACGCTGCCGGCACCATCGACTGCCACAAGGGGAAGTGCCGCGTCACCCGGAGCGGCCCGCAGTGCTTGTAAGGGAGCAGGGACACCCGCCCCCCCCCCCCCCCCCCGCCCCTCCTCCCCAAAAAACACCCGGCCCACCCGCATCACGCCCCAACGGGGTAACTCTGCGCCGGGCTCCGAGCCCTCCTCCCCATGGAAACGGGGCGAAACCGCTCGATTCGGGCGAGACCGTGCTCCAAACCGCATCCAGCCATGCCAGGGCAACGCCATGGCCGACTCCAAGCTCTGGTCTCCATGGAAACAGGCTGAGATTCCCTGGATTTGGGCAAGGTCTTGCTCCAACCCTCCTGGGGCCCCTCCGTGCCCATCTCCAGGCTCTTCTCCCCATGGAAACGGGCTGAAAAAACCCTTGGATTTGGGCAAGACCTTGCTCCAAGCCTCCTGGGGCCCCTCCATGCCCATCTCCAGGCTCTTCTCCCCATGGAAATGGGCTGAAAACCCTTGGATTTGGGCAAGGTCCTGCTCCAACCCACCTGGGGCCCCTCCGTGCCCATTTCCAGGCTCTTCTCCCATGGAAACGGGCTGAAAACCCTTGGATTTGGGCAAGGTCTTGCTCCAAGCCTCCTGGGGCCCCTCCATGCCCATCTCCAGGCTCTTCTCCCCATGGAAATGGGCTGAAAACCCTTGGATTTGGGCAAGGTCTTGCTCCAACCCACCTGGGGCCCCTCCGTGCCCATTTCCAGGCTCTTCTCCCCATGGAAATGGGCTGAAAACCCTTGGATTTGGGCAAGGTCCTGCTCCAACCCTCCTGGGGCCCCTCCATGCCCATCTCCAGGCTCTTCTCCCCATGGAAATGGGCTGAAAACCCTTGGATTTGGGCAAGGTCTTGCTCCAACCCACCTGGGGCCCCTCCATGCCCACCCCCAGGCTCTTCTCCCCATGGAAATGGGCTGAAAACCCTTGGATTTGGGCAAGGTCTTGCTCCAACCCTCCTGGGGCCCCTCCGTGCCCATCTCCAGGCTCTTCTCCCCATGGAAATGGGCTGAAAACCCTTGGATTTGGGCAAGGTCTTGCTCCAACCCACCTGGGACCCCTCCATGCCCACGTCCAAGCTCTTCTCCCCATGGAAACGGGCCGAAAACGCTACATTTTGGGCAAATTCTCGCTCCAAGCAGGGCTTGAGCTTACAAAAATGGGTCGGGGGTTGCTCCCATTGGTTTGGGGGGGGGGGAGGGGGGTCCCAGCTCCGTGTTCACCCCCCCCCCCTCCCCCCTCCCCAGCTGCGACGAGACGGAGCTGTACTGGTACCAAGACCGTCGGTGCAAGAGCCGCGTCAGCAAGTTGGCCGTGGGGTTGGGCGTGGCCGTGGCCACTTTGGCCGTGGCCGTGGCCGTCCTGGCCACCTTCCTCTTCCGGGCACGTCGGTTCCCGTCGCTTTACAGGTGGGGGAGGGGCCCCCGTGGGGGGGGGGGGGGGGGGGGGAGGGGCGTCGTGTGCCAGGGTGGTCCGCAGGGGGGGGGGGACGTTCGTCGAGGCGTTGATGAGACTCAACGCGGGCGACGCCCGGGGGGTCCCGGTTTTTTGGGGTGGGGTGGGGGGCTGTGGGTCTTCGGGGTGGGGGTGGGAGGGGTCTAAATTTAGGGTGTTGACCCCCAAAATGTGCCCCTCGCCCCCCTCCCCCCCCCCCCAGAATCTCCAGCACCCAGAAGACGATGGACCAGTGGTACGAGGACATGGCCGAGAGCTGGAGCATCCCGGGAAGTTTCACCTTCCGGAACCAAGGTGGGGGGAGAGGGGGGGGGTTGAGGGGGGGGAGGAGTCGACACACCCCCCCCCCCTTTCCTTGGGATTTAGGGACCCTCTTCGTGACCCCCTCCCCATCCCACCCCCCCACAGGCGCCCGGCAGGACGACAGCTTCCGGGTCAACCTCGAATCCGTGGACACGTCGGCGCCGGTGAGCGGGATCCCCCCCTCCCCCCCCCCCCCTCCCCCCCCGCCCCTCCCCCACTCCGGGGGGGTCACGGGGCAGTGAGGAGACCCCCCTCCCCAACATTTTGATGACACGCCCCCCCCCCCCCCCCCCCCCCCCCCTTATTTCGGCAGGTCCAGGTCCCGCGGCCGGAGCGGTTCTTCACGGAGCTCTGAGGGAGGGGGGAGGGGGGGCGTTGGGGGGGAGGGGGAGGGGCACCCACCCCTGTGGGCGAGCCTGGACCCCCCCCCTCTTGGGTGGGGGGAGGGGGTTGAACCCCCAAATTGGGCGGGGGGAGGGGGAGGGGGCGGTCCCCGTTCTTGTATGCACTTTTTAAGGTCGTGACCCACCCCCCCCCCCAAGCTTCCAGGTCATGACCCCCACTTTGGGGATGATGACGTCACTGCCGCGTGACGTCACACCCGTTGGCACTTTTGGGTCGTGACCTCCTCGCTCCCCCCAGGGTCACGGCCCCCCTCCCCCCCTGTTCCCCCCCCCCCCCCCCCCAAAAGGAGGGGCTGGACCCCCTCGTCGCATTAAAGGCAATGGCAAGGCGCTGGGAGAGACCATCGGGGGGGGGGGGAGGGGGTTTTGGGGTGAATTCAGGTGATTTTGGGTCAGACTGAGGGGTTGGGGGGGGTCTGGGGGATTTGGGGGGGTCCGAGGGGGTTTTGGGGTGAATTCAGGTGATTTTGGGTCAGTCTGAGGGCTTGGGGGGTCCGAGGGGGTTTTGGGGTGAATTCAGGTGATTTTGGGTCAGTCTGAGGGTTTGGGGGGTCCGAGGGGGTTTTGGGGTGAATTCAGGTGATTTTGGGTCAGTCTGAGGGGTTGGGGGGGTCTGGGGGATTCGGGGGGGTCCGAGGGGATTTGGGGTGAATTCAGGAGATTTTGGGTCAGTCTGAGGGTTTGGGGGGGTCTGGGGGATTGTGGGGGGGTCCGAGGGGGGTTTGGGGTGAATTCAGGTGATTTTGGGTCAGTCTGAGGGTTTGGGGGGGTCTGGGGATTGTGGGGGGGTCCGAGGGGGTTTTGGGGTGAATTCAGGTGATTTTGGGTCAGTCTGAGGGGTTGGGGGGGGTCTGGGGGATTTGGGGGGTCCGAGGGGGTTTTGGGGTGAATTCAGGTGATTTTGGGTCAGTCTGAGGGGTTGGGGGGGTCTGGGGGATTTGGGGGGGTCCGAGGGTGTTTTGGGGTGAATTCAGGTGATTTTGGGTCAGTCTGAGGGTTTGGGGGGGTCTGGGGGATGTGGGGAGGGTCCGAGGGGGTTTTGGGGTGAATTCAGGTGATTTTGGGTCAGTCTGAGGGGTTGGGGGGGTCTGGGGGATTTGGGGGGGTCCGAGGGGATTTTGGGGTGAATTCAGGTGATTTTGGGTCAGTCTGAGGGTTTGGGGGGGTCTGGGGGATTTGGGGGATGTATCCACGTGGATTTTGGGGTGAATTCAGGTGGTTTAGGGTCTGGGGAGGTTTTGGGGTGAAACTGGGGAAGCTTGGGGTGGATCCATGCGGATTTTGGGGTGAATCCACGTGATTTTGGGTCACATTGAAGTTTTGGGGTGAATCCCAAAGGTTTGGGGTCGGTTTGGAGGAATCCCAGGAATTTTGGGGTGAGTTCACGTGGTTTTGGGTCTGGGGGAGGGTTTGGGGTGAAACTGGAGAATTTTGGGGTGGATCCGTGTGGATTTTGGGGTGAATCCTCACGATTTTGGGTCGGGGGGGGGAGGTTTTGGGGCACAGGGACAGTTTTGGGTGGATGCGTGTGGATTTTGGGGTGAATCCTCACGATTTTGGGTC
>JAQBHY010000112.1:0-53251 GCA_027574665.1 Rhynochetos jubatus
CGTGGGCCTTGGGGAGGGGGTCGCTAACCCCCTTTGCGTCGGCGGCAGGTGGAGAAGCATTTCCGGGACGCGGAGAGCCAGAAGGTCCTGCAGCGTTCCAAGCCCAGCAGACACAGAAGGAGCCCCCCCTGTCGTCCTGAGGACCCCCCCCCCCATCAGCCAGGCACCGGGTCGGGTGGGGGGGGGGCGGCGGCGGGTGGCGAGCGCTCGGCTTTTACGTCTTTTTGGGGGGGGGGGGGGGGGGGGGTGTTGTTTTGGTTTTTCCCACCCCACCCCCTTCTCGTTTTCGGGGGGGTGTTTGCCGCCGGCCGGGCTGGCGGGCGGGCGGCTCGGCCGATTCCAGACCGTTAGAACGTTCCAGAAATTCCAGAAAAGAGAATAATTGAAAGCTGACGCATCACCTGACTAACGGACTTTCCTTTCTCCTGCCCCCCCCCCCTTTCCTTCCCACCCCCCCCGCCCCCTGGACGGGGTCCCCTCGCCCCCCTCTCTGCCTCCCCCATGGGAAAATCCCCCCCTCCCGCCCCCCCCAACCCCAAAGGTGGACGCCCTGCCGGGGGGGGGGGGGGCCCAGCCGGGACCCTCACCCCACCCCCCCCGCCGCCCCGGCTTTAGTTTTTGGTTTGAATGGTCTGATTTTTCGTACTTTCAGAGGAAGGTGTTGGATGGAAGCGGGGGGGTGGGCTCGGAACCCCCCCCGGCCCCAGGGAGCCCTGGGGGGGGGCGGGGTGTTGGGAAAGCGGGGGTGGGGAGCTGAGACCTCTGCCTGCTCCCCCCCCCCCCCGGCACCCGCCGCCTGGGGGTCGTTTCCCCTCCTTTTCCTTCTTGGTTTGAATCTTTCCCCCTTTTTGGCTTTTTTCTAAATACCTTCTGATTTTCTCTTTTTTTTTTTAATTTATTAAAAGAGAGAAAATGGAAATTTATTTTCTCTTTTTCTAAATTTTTTCCTTTTCATTTGTAAAAATACGTTTTTTAAAACATTTCTTTTCTCTTTTTCTAAATTTTAATTTTCTCTTTTCTAAATGAATTTCATTTTCCCCGTTTAAAGAGAAATTTAGAAAAAAGAAAACATTAATTTATTTAAAAAAGGAAATTAAAATCTATTCACTTTCCTCTTTTACTCCAAATTTAATTTTCCCTCTCTTTTCCTCCAAATAAATTTTAATTTTCCCTTTTTTCTACGTTTATTTTAAAAAGAGAGAAAATTAATTTATTAAAAAAGGAAATTAAAATTATTCATTTTCCCTTTTTCTCCCAATAAATTTTGATTTTTTTCCCTCTCTTTCTCCCAATAAATTTGATTTTTCCCTTTTCTCCCAATAATTTTGATTTTTCCCTTTTTCTCCCAATAAATTTTGATTTTTCCCTTTTTCTCCCAATAAATTTTGATTTTTCCCTTTTTCTCCAATAAATTTTGATTTTTCCCTTTTTCTCCCAATAAATTTTGATTTTTCCCTTTTTCTCCCAATAAATTTTGATTTTTCCCTTTTTCTCCCAATAAATTTTGATTTTTTCCCTCTTTTTCTCCCAATAAATTTGATTTTTTTCCCTCTTTTTCTCCAATAAATTTGATTTTTTTCCCTCTTTTTCTCCCAATAAATTTTGATTTTTTTCCCTCTTTTTCTCCCAATAAAATTTTATTTTTTTTCCCTTTTTCTCCCAATAAAATTTGATTTTTTTCCCTCTTTTTCTCCCAATAAATTTTGATTTTTCCCTTTTTCTCCCAATAAATTTTGATTTTTTTTCCTTTTTCTCCCAATAAATTTTGATTTTTCCCTTTTTCTCCCAATAAATTTTGATTTTCTCTCTTTCTCCCCACACATTTTGGGGTTCTCTCTCGTTCCTCCCCACACATTTTGGGGTTCCCACCCCCCCAGTTCCCCTCTCGCCGCCCCCCCGCTTGGTGTGGGCTCGGCGGTGCCGTCCAGGCCCTGCCTTTCCCCTTCCCAGGGTTAAAAAACAACAACAACAACAAAAAGAAAAACAAAAAGTTCCAAAAAAAGGCGAATTTTTTAGTCTTGTTTAGCGAAACCAATAAAACCCGAATTTTTTTAACCATCACCCGTCTCTGTGCGCCCGGGGGGGGGCGGGGCTTGGCCGGGGGGCGGGGCTTGGCGCGGGTGCGTAGTGGAGGCGGAGGGGGCGGGGACTTCCGGCGCGGGGCGGGGTTCCGGCGGGGCGGGCCTGGGGAGCGATGGGCGGCGGGCCGCGGGTGGCGGCGGCGGGGCGCTGCGGTTGCTGACGGCGGGCGGGCGGCGTCCTGCTGACCCGCTTCCCCTTCTGGCACTGCTTCAGCGGGCTGCTGCTCTGCGCCGAGCGCGCCGACGGCCGCCGGTGCGGGCGGGGGGGGCTGGGGGGAGGCCCAGGGAGGCTGCGGCGGGCCTGGGGCGTGGGGGGGGGGGGGGTGGGTGTGTGGGAGGCTGGGGGTGGGGGGGCTGGGGCTACAAGCGCCTGGGATATGGGGGGGCTGGGGGAGTCCTGGGGGGGGCTGGGGAGTCCCAGGGGGGCTGCGGTGGGCCTGGGGCTGGGAGGGGCGCTGGGGGGGTGTGAGCTTGGGGGGGGGGCTGGGGCTGTGAGGGCCTGGAATGGGGTAGGCTGGGGGGGTCCTGGGGGGGCTGGGGGAGACCCAGGGGGGCTGGGGGTGGGGCTGCTGGGGGGTCCTGGGGGGGCTGGGGGAGACCCAGGGGGGCTGGGGGTGGGGCTGAGGCTCTGAGGGCCTGGGGTGGGGGGTCCGTGGGGGCTGGGGCTACAAGGGCCTGGGATATGGGGGGGCTGGGGGAGTCCCAGAGGGGCTGGGGTGGGCCTGGGGCTGGGAGGGCCTGGGATGGGTGCAGGCTGGAGGGTCCGGAGGGGGCTGGGGGAGGCTGGGTGTGGTGCAGGCTGGGGGGTCCTGGGATGTGTGAGGGGCTGGGGAGGGGGCCTGGGGCTGGGGGGGACCTGGAATGTGGGGGGGGGCTGGGGGAGTCCCAGGGGCGCTGGGGAGGGCCTGGGGGCTGGGTGTTGGGCTGGGGGGGGCCTGGGATGTGTGAGGGGCTGGGGAGGGGGCCTGGGTGGCTGTGGGGTTGGGGGCAGCCTGAGGGGGCTGCAGGGGCCTGGGGCTGGGGGGGGGCCCAGGGGGGCTGGGGGGGCCTGGGGAACGGGGGGTGGGGGTCCTGGGGGGTGTGTGGGACTGGGGAGGGGGGGACAGGAGGGCTGGGATGGGTGGCGGCCGGGGGTCTTGAGGTAGGGATGGGGCTGGGGGGAGCTGATGAAGTGGGGAAGGGGAGGCTCCTGGGGCCAACGTGGGGGAGCTCCTGGGATAAACGTGGGGCTGGGGGGGGGGGGGGGGGGGCGGGGTGAGCCACACACACCTGTCTAGGGCTGGGCGGTGGGCAGCTGGGGGTCAGGGGCTGGAGCTGTCCCCCCCACACCCCCCACCTCCAGGAAGCCGGACATCCCGTGCCCTACCTGTACGTGGACATGGGGGTGGCCGTGCTCTGCGCCAGCTTCATGTCCCTTCGTGGGTGAAGCGGCGCTGGTTCGCGCTGGGCGCCGCGCTCCAGCTGGCCGTGGCCACCTACGCCGCCCACGTCGGCGGCCACGGCCACTACGGCGACTGGCTGAAGGTGAGACCCCCGCCCCCCCCCCGCTCTCTGCCCGTGGGTCAGCCGGCCTTGGAGGGGGTGGGTGTGTGTGTGTGTGTGGTGTGTGCGCGCCCTGACCCCGTGCCCCCCCCCGGGCAGGTTCGGATGTACTCTCCCGCACCGTCGCCGTCATCGGGGGCTTCCTCATCCTGGCGAGCGGCGCCGGCGAGCTGTACCGGCAGAAACCCCGCAGCCGCGCCCTGCAGTCCACGGGGCAGGTCTTCCTCGGCATCTACCTCATCTGCCAGGTACGCGGGGGGGGCTGGGGGGCTGGGGGGGCACCCTGCCGCCCTCCCGGGGGGCACCGGGCACAGGGCAGGTCTTCCTCGGCATCTACCTCATCTGCCAAGTATGTGGGGGGGCTGGGGGGGGGCCCTGCCGCCTCCGGGGGGCACCGGGCACGGGGCAGGTCTTCCTCGGCATCTACCTCATCTGCCAAGTATGTGGGGGGGCTGGGGGGGGGCCCTGCCGCCCTCCGGGGGGCACCGGGCACGGGGCAGGTCTTCCTCGGCATCTACCTCATCTGCCAAGTATGTGGGGGGGCTGGGGGGGGGCCCTGCCGCCCTCCGGGGGGCACCGGGCACGGGGCAGGTCTTCCTTGGCATCTACCTCATCTGCCAGGTATGTGGGGGGGCTGGGGGGGGGCCCTGCCGCCCTCTGGGGGGCTGGGCACAGGGCAGGTCTTTCCTCGGCATCTACCTCATCTGCCAGGTACGCGGGGGGGCTGGGGGGGGCGCCCTGCCGCCCTCTGGGGGGCTGGGCACAGGGCAGGTCTTCCTCAGCATCTACCTCATACTGCCAGGTATGTGGGGGGGCTGGGGGGGGGCCCTGCCGGCCCTCCCGGGGGGCACCGGGCACAGGGCAGGTCTTCCTCGGCATCTACCTCATCTGCCAGGTATGGGGGGGGGCCGGGGGGCTGGGGGTGGGGGGGCGCCCTGCCGCCCTCTGGGGGGCTGGGCACAGGGCAGGTCTTCCTCGGCATCTACCTCATCTGCCAGGTACGCGGGGGGGCTGGGGGGGGGCCCTGCCACCTTCCAGGGGGCACCGGGCACGGGGCAGGTCTTCCTTGGCATCTACCTCAATCTGCCAGGTACGCGGGGGGGCCGGGGGGCTGGGGGGGGGGGGGGACCCTGCCGCCCTCCCGGGACGGGGTCCGGGCATGGTTCGCGTGCCCACCGCCCGCAACCCCTGCCCCGCGCGAGGGCGGCGGTGGAGAGCGCCCGCCCGGGGGGGAGCGCGGGTACTGCCCCTGTGTGCTACTCCCCGTGCAATTTACTCCCCCTGTGCACTACTCCCTGTGCAATTTACTCCCCGTGTGCACTACTCCCCGTGCTCTTTACTCCCCGTGTGTGGTACTCCCATGTGCAGTACTCCCCGTACGCAGTACTCCCCGTGTGTGGTACTCCCCCTACACTTTACTCCCCCTACACACAGTACTCCTCACACATGGTACTCCCTGTGCACTTTACTCCCCGTGCGCGGTACTCCCATGTGCAGTACTCCCCGTACACGGTACTCCCCGTGTGCACTACTCCCCATGCACTTTACTCCCTGTGTGCAGTTACTCCCATGTGCAGTACTCCCATGTGTGGTACTCCCCCTACGCTTTACTCCCCATACACGCAGTACTCATACACAGTACTCCCCATACGCTTTACTCCCCGTACTCAGTGCTCCCCATACACACAGCGTACTCCCTGTAGGCAGTACTCACACACACAGTACCTCCCCGTGGGCACTACTCCCTGTACTCGGTGCTCCCCGTAGGCAGTACTCCTCACACACACAGTACTCCCTGTAGGCAGTACTCCCCCCCCCCCACAGTACTCCCCGTGGGCACTACTCCCTGTACTCAGTGCTCCCCGTACGCAGTACTCCTCACACACAGAGTACTCCCCGTGGGCAGTACTCCCTGTGCTCAGTGCTCCTTGTGTGTGGTACTCCCCGTACTTGGTACTCCCCATACGCAGTACTCCCCGTACGCAGTACTCCCTGTACGTGGTACTCCCTCTACACAGAGCACTCCGCACACTCAGTACTCACTGTACTCCCTGTACTCACTACTCCCCACATTCACTACTCCCTGTACTCCCCACACTCACTACTCCCTTTACTCATTACTCCCCACGCTCACTACTCCCCACACTCACTACTGCCTGTACTCCCCACACTCCCTCCTCCCCACACTCCCTACTCCCCACACTCACTACTCCCTACTCCCCACGCTCTCTACTCCCTGTACTCCCCACACCCACTACTCCCCACACTCCCACACTCCCACTCCCCACGCTCCCTTACTCCCCACACTCTGTACTCCCACACTCTCTACTCCCTGTACTCACTACTCCCACACTCCCCCCCACTCTCTACTCCCCACTCTCTGTACTCCCCACACTCCCCACACCCCACACTCCCTACTCCCTGTACTCTCTACTCCCCACTCCCCACACTCTGTACTCCCCACACTCCCCACACTCTCTACTCCCTTGTACTCCCTACACTCTCTACTCCCTGTACTCCCTACACTCACTCCCCACACTCCCTACTCCCCTGTACTCACTTACTCCCCACACGTTCTGTACTCCCCACACTCCCCACACTCTCTACTCCCTGTACTCCCTACACTCTCTACTCCCTGTACTCCCTACACTCACTCCCCACACTCCCTACTCCCTGTACTCACTACCTCCCCACTCCCCACGCTCCCTACTCCCTGTACTCTCTACTCCCTACTCCCCACTCCCCACGCTCCCTACTCCACACTCCCCACACTCTCTACTCCCTGTACTCCCTACACTCACTCCCCACACTCCCTACTCCCTGTACTCACTACTCCCTACTCCCCATGCTCCCTACTCCCCACTCCCCGCACTCCCTACCCACACTCCCTACTCCACACTCCCCACGCTCCTACTCCACACTCCCCACGCTCCCTACTCCACACTCCCCGCACTCCCCACACTCTCTACTCCCCACACTCCCTACTCCCTGTACTCACTACTCCCCCCACTCTCTACTCCCCACACCCCACACTCACTCCCCACGCTCCCTACTCCCTGTACTCACTACTCCCCACTCCCCACACTCCCTACTCCCCACTCCCCGCGCTCCCTACTCCTGTACTCCCTACTCCCACTCCCCCACGCTCCCTACTCCCTGTACTCCCTACTCCCCACTCTCCGCACTCCCTACCCCACACTCCCTACTCCACACTCCCACGCTCCCTACTCCACACTCCCCGCACTCCCCACACTCCCTACTCCCTGTACTCACTACTCCCCCACTCTCTACTCCCCACACCCCACACTCACTCCCCACGCTCCCTACTCCCTGTACTCACTACTCCCCCCACTCCCACACTCTACTCCCCCCACTCCCCGTGCTCCCTACTCCCTGTACTCACTACTCCCTACTCCCTGTACTCCCTACTCCCCACTCCCCACGCTCCCTACTCCCTGTACTCCCTACTCCCTACTCACTGTACTCCCTACTCCCCACTCCCCACGCTCCCTACTCCCTGTACTCACTACTCCCCACTCCCCACGCTCCCTACTCCCTGTACTCACTACTCCCCACGCTCCCTACTCCCTGTACTCCCTACTCCCCACTCCCCCACGCTCCCTACTCCCTGTACTCCCTACTCCCCACTCCCCCGCGCTCCCTACTCCCTGTACTCACTACTCCCCACTCCCCACACTCCCTACTCCCTGTACTCCACTACTCCCCACTCCCCACACTCCCTACTCCCCACTCCCCGCGCTCCCTACTCCCTGTACTCCCTACTCCCTGTACTCACTACTCCCTGTACTCACTACTCCCCACTCCCCACACTCCCTACTCCCCACTCCCCACGCTCCCTACTCCCTGTACTCACTACTCCCCACTCCCCGCGCTCCCTACTCCCTGTACTCACTACTCCCCACTCCCCACACTCCCTACTCCCTGTACTCACTACTCCCCACTCCCCACACTCCCTACTCCCTGTACTCACTACTCCCCACGCTCCCTACTCCCTGTACTCCCTACTCCCCACTCCCCACGCTCCCTACTCCCTGTACTCCCTACTCCCCACTCCCCGCGCTCCCTACTCCCTGTACTCACTACTCCCCACTCCCCACACTCCCTACTCCCTGTACTCACTACTCCCCACTCCCCACACTCCCTACTCCCCACTCCCCGCGCTCCCTACTCCCTGTACTCCCTACTCCCTGTACTCACTACTCCCTGTACTCACTACTCCCCACTCCCCACACTCCCTACTCCCCACTCCCCACGCTCCCTACTCCCTGTACTCCCTACTCCCCACTCCCCGCGCTCCCTACTCCCTGTACTCACTACTCCCCACTCCCCACACTCCCTACTCCCTGTACTCACTACTCCCCACTCCCCACACTCCCTACTCCCCACTCCCCGTGCTCCCTACTCCCTGTACTCCCTACTCCCTGTACTCCCTACTCCCTGTACTCACTACTCCCCACTCCCCACACTCCCTACTCCCCACTCCCCGCGCTCCCTACTCCCTGTACTCCCTACTCCCTGTACTCCCTACTCCCTACTCCCTGTACTCCCTACTCCCTACTCCCTGTACTCCCTACTCCCTGTACTCACTACTCCCCACTCCCTGCGCTCCCTACTCCCTGTACTCCCTACTCCCTGTACTCCCTACTCCCCACTCCCCACACTCCCTACTCCCCACTCCCCGCGCTCCCTACTCCCTGTACTCCCTACTCCCCACTCCCCGCGCTCCCTACTCCCTGTACTCCCTACTCCCCACTCCCCGCGCTCCCTACTCCCTGTACTCCCTACTCCCCACTCCCCCTCCCCGTATCCCCCCCCCCGACCCCTCGTGCCCCCCGGGGGCAGGCTTACTCCCTGCAGCACAGCCGGGAGGACCGCCTGGCCTACCTGCACCTCCTGCTGGGGGGGGAGCCGGCCCTCCAGCTGCTCTTCGCGCTCTACGCGCTGCTGGCGCTCGCCTTCCTCTCGGGCTGCGGGGTGCGCGCGGCCGCCCGCGTGCTGGCCGTGCTGCTGCCCCTCGCCAGCCTCCTGGTGGATGCCAACCTGGCCTACTGGCACCGCGCCCGGCCGCGTCGAGTTCTGGAACCAGATGAAGCTCATCGGGCAGAACGTCGGCATCTTCGGAGCCGCCGTCATCCTGGCGACCGACGGCTGAGCCCCCCCCCCGGGCTGGGGGGGGGCTGGGGGGGGGCTGGGGGGGGGCTGGGGGGGTGTACCCCAATAGCCACTATTTATTCTTTTATTTTTGGGGGTCTGGTTTGTAAATATTTGATAATTGGGGGCGGGGGGTGTTGGGGGGGGGGCTCCTGCCTGATGGGGGGTGCCGGCCGCTGTGTGGTGACCCCCCCACCCCATGTTTTCCGCCCCCCCCCGGGGGGGTGTTTTTACTGCTGGGAAATCTTTTACCTCGTCCCCCGGGTGTTCTGGCTCTTGTGTCCGGGGGGGGCCCTGAGGATTTGGGGGGGGGCCCTGAGGATTTGGGGGGGGTGGGTGATGCTGCGTGTTCCCCGCCCGGCGTTGGGAAACTGAGGCGGGGGGGGGAAATGGGGGGGGGGGTGTCCCTGGGGTTGTGCCCTGCCCACACGCTATGGGGGGGGTCTGGCATGGGAGGGGGGGTCTGGGGGGAGGTGTCTGGCGTGGGGGGGGTGTCTGGGGGGGGTGTCTGGGGGGTGTGGGGCCGTGTGTGGCATGGGGGGGGTCGTCTGCCATGGGGGGGTGTCTGGGGGGTGTCTGGCATGATGGGGGGGGTCTGGGGGGTGTGTGGGGCCGTGTGTGGCATGGGGGGGGTCTGACATGGGGGGGGTGTCTGGGGGGTCATCTGGCATGGGGGGGTGATGTCTGGTATGGTGGGAGTCTCTGGGGGGGTGTGGGGGGGAGTCGGCTGGCATGGGGGAGTGTCTGGGGGGTGTCTGGCATGATGGGGGGTGTCTGCCATGGGGGGGGGGGCTGTCGGGAGGGTGTCTGGGGGGTGTCTGCCATGGGGGGGGGGCTGTCGGGGGGGTGTCTCGCATGGAGGAGGGGTGTCAGGGGGGTGTCTGCCATGGTAGGGGGGCTGTCTGGGGGGTGTCTGCCATGGGGGGGGGCTGTCGGGGGGGTGTCTGGCATGATGGGGGGTGTCTGGGGGGTGTCTGCCATGGGGGGGGGGCTGTCGGGGGGGGTGTCTGGCATGATGGGGGGTGTCGGGGGTGTCTGCCATGGTGGGGGGGCTGTCGGGGGGCTGTCTGGGGGGTGTCTGCCATGGGGGGGGGGGGCTGGCAGAGCCCGGCTGTCCCTGCGGGCTGTCTCCTCGCTGTCCCCATCCCGCTGCTCGCCTGGGCTGGCCCGTGCCCCCCCCCAGACCGGCCTGTGCCCCCCCCGCGCCGGGCGGTGGAAAAGCAAACAGGGGCTGATAAGGCCCTTCCGGGGGGGGCGGGGGGACACGTACCCCCTAATGCGCCTCCGGCGGAACCGGGGCCATAAAGCGCGGGGGAGCGGCAGCGCCCTGTTTGCTCTCCTGAGCCTTTCCGCCCCCCCCCGCCCGGGGGGGGGGCTCCTCACCCTCCTGGGACCACCCCCGGGGGGGGCTGCGGGGGGTCCGGGGATAAACCATCAGCCCTAGACCCCCCTCCCTGCCCGCGGGGGGGGGGCACACAGTGCGCACGCCCTGCCCTGGCGCCTCGGGGGGGGGGGGCTATCCCCGGGGTGGGGGGCTGCAGCCGGGCCCCCCCCGGCCGCCGCGCGCGGGGGGGCTCCCGCGGGCTGAGCCATCCGGTGACCTTTGGGAAATCGCTGATTTCCCGGGGGAAATGGTGCAGAAAGCCCCCGCCTCCCGCGTGCCCCCCCCACCCCCCCACCGCGGGGGGGGGCTGCCGCAGGCCCTGGTGGCGGGGGGGGGGGGGGGGGGGGGGCCACGGGGGCTGCCCGGACCCCGATCCCTCCCCCCCGTCGGCTCGGGGACGTGTGTGACAGCGCGGTGACACCGCCACCGCCGCGGGGGGGGGGTCACTCCCAGTCCACGGTGCAGTTGGGGGTTGGGGGGGCTGTGTGTGTCCCCCCCCCGGGCTGGGACCCCCGCGGTGGCACTCGCCGCTCACCGGGGTGATGGCCAGGCCAGGAGTGTGTCCCCGCGACCGTGACGCGCCGCTGTGTCCCCCCCCCCGGGCTGGTGACACCCCCCCCTACGAGCCGTGTCGCCTCCACCCGGCACGGTGACACCCCCCCGTGTCCCCCCCCCCCGGATTTGGGGACCTCCTTCTGCCACCTCCCTCTCCCACCGCCCACGCGGGGGCTTTGCTGGCCCCTTCCTTGGGGAGGGGGACCCGCGGCCCCCCCCCCCCGGCTGGCAGCACGTCCCCGCCAGGTCCCTCCGTGCCTCAGTTTCCCCCCCCCGAGGCGGGGTGATTGCTCCTTAATGCCAAATCCATAACCAATTAGTGCCCCCCCCGCGTGGGGGGCGCAGGGCGGGGAGCGGAGAGGGCAGCGCATCCGTCCCGGGGGGCGGCGACAGCGGTCGATGGCGGGGGGCTGCGGGGGGGCTGCGGGGGGGGCTGCGGTGACAGGGACTGCGGGGGGGGCTGCGGGGGGGCTGCGGTGACAGGGGCTGCGGGGGAGCTGCGGTGACAGGGACTGCGGGGAGGGCTGCGGGGGGGCTGCGGTGGCAGCTCGGTCCCTGCCCTGCTGTCTGGGGAAACTGAGGCAGCTGCCGGCTGTGTCCCTTGCCCTGCGCTGTCACCCGTGTGCTGTCCCATGTCTGTGTCCCGTGTCCCCTGTCCCGTGTCCCCTGTCCCGTGTCCCGTGTCCCATATCGGTGTCCCGTGTCCCCTGTCCCGTGTCCCCTGTCCCCTGTCCCGTGTCCCGTGTCCCATGTCTGTGTCCCCTGTCCCGTGTCCCATGTCCCCTGTCCCCTGTCCCGTGTCCCGTGTCCCATGTCTGTGTCCCGTGTCCCATGTCGGTGTCCTGTGTCCCCTGTTCCGTGTCCCCTGTCCCATGTCTCTGTCCCCTGTCCCGTGTCCCCTGTCCCGTGTCCCCTGTCCCCTGTCCCTTGTCCCGTGTCCCATGTCGGTGTCCCGTGTCCCATGTCGGTGTCCCGTGTCCCCTGTCCCGTGTCCCCTGTCCTCTGTCCCGTGTCCCGTGTCCCATGTCTGTGTCCCGTGTCCCATGTCGGTGTCCTGTGTCCCCTGTCCCGTGTCCCCTGTCCCATGTCTCTGTCCCCTGTCCCCTGTCCCCTGTCCCCTGTCCCTTGTCCCGTGTCCCATGTCGGTGTCCCGTGTCCCATGTCGGTGTCCTGTGTCCCCTGTCCCGTGTCCCCTCTCCCATGTCTGTGTCCCCTGTCCCCTGTCCCGTGTGCTGTGTCACAGCTGCACCGTGTCCCTGTGTGTGGCGGGTGTCCCTGTGTGCCACTGCCGTGTCCCGAGGTTGTCTTGGGGACACACATGCAGCTGCGTGTCACATCCGTGTGCCATGGCTGCGTGTCACACCCATGTCCGTGTGCTGTGGTTGTGTGTCACATCCATGACCATGTGCCATGGCTGCGTGTCACCCTCGTGCCCATGTGCTGTGGCTGGGTGCCACATATGTGTGCCACCTCCATGTGCCATGGCTGCGTGTCACCCCCGTGTCCATGTGGCTGCGTGTCACATCCGTGTCCACGTGCCAGCTCCATGTGCCATGGCTGCATGTCACATCTATGACCGTGTGCCATGCCCATGTGCCACGGCTGCGTGTCACACCCATGCCCGTGTGCCATGGCTGCGTGTCACCCCCATGTCCATGTGCCACCTCCATGTGCCATGGCTGCATGTCACACCCATGCCCGTGTGCCATGGCTGCGTGTCACCCCCGTGTCCCTGTGCCATCTCCATGTGCCACGGCTGCGTGTCACCCCCGTGTCCCTGTGCCACCTCCATGTGCCATGGCTGCGTGTCACCCCCATGTCCCTGTGCCACCTCCATGTGCCATGGCTGCGTGTCACCCCCATGACTGTGTGCCATCTCCATGTGCCACAGCTGCATGTCACCCCCATGTCCCTGTGCCACTTCCATGTGCCATGGCTGCGTGTCACCCCCATGACTGTGTGCCATGGCTGCGTGTCACCCCCATGTCCCTGTGCCACCTCCATGTGCCATGGCTGCGTGTCACCCCCATGTCCCTGTGCCATCTCCATGTGCCATGGCTGCGTGTCACCCCCATGACTGTGTGCCATGGCTGCGTGTCACCCCCATGTCCCTGTGCCACCTCCATGTGCCATGGCTGCATGTCACACCCATGACTGTGTGCCATCTCCATGTGCCACAGCTGCATGTCACCCCCATGTCCCTGTGCCACTTCCATGTGCCATGGCTGTGTGTCACCCCCATGACTGTGTGCCGTGCCCGTGTGCCACGGCTGCGTGTCACCCCCGTGTCCCTGTGCCATCTCCATGTGCCATGGCTGCGTGTCACCCCGGTGGCCGGTGCCGCATGCCACATGCCGTGTCTGTCCGGTGGCCCCGTGCCGTGTCCCCTCCGTGCCCCCCACACTCCGTGTCCTGCACCGCAGCCCCTCGCTGGGGGCTCTGCCCGGGGACGGTGACAAGGTGCTGGCACGTGTCCCCCGGAGCCGGGGGGGGGCTGCCGGGGTCCCGCCGTGCCGGTGGGTCGGTCACGGGCGAGGGAGGAGCTGGCAGCCCCCCCGGAGGGGATAAAACCCCGGCTCGGTGTCCCCGGCGCTGTCACCTCCCGCCTCCTCCACCGTGAGTGCGGGGACAGCGGGGACCGACAGCGCGGGGACGGGGTCTTGGGGGGGTCCCCATGGAGGGGAGGGGCCCCTGGGGGGGCTGGGACCCCTGGGGGGGGGGAGATGATCCCTTGGGGACACGGGTGGGTGTGGGGGTGTGTCCCTTGGGGTGGACTCGGGTCTCTGGGGTCCCTTGGAGATGTCCCCTGGGGACGCTGGGGGTCTCGGGTGGGGGGATGTCCCCTTTGGGAACTGGGGGGGGGGGGTGGTCTCTGGCGTTCCTGGGGGAGATGTGACCCCTTTGGGGACCTGCGGGGGGTGTCCCTGAAGGACCCTGAGAGGGGGATGTCCCTTTGGGGAGACGGGAGGAGGGTCCTGGGGGTCCTGGGGAGGGAGATGGGCCCTTGGGGACATCACGGGGGGGGGGGTCTGGGTGTCTGGGGAAGGGAGGTGGCGCCTTGGGGACATCGAGGGGGTCCTGGGGAGGGAGATGGACCCTTGGGGGCATCGCGGGTGGGGGGGTCTGGGGGTCCTGGGGAAGGACGTGGCCCCTCGGGGACATCGCGGGGTGGGGGGGGGGTATCTGGGGGTCTGGGGAAGGGAGGTGGCACCTTGGGGACATTAGAGGGGGTGTCTGGGGGTCTCGGGGAGGGAAGAGACCCCTTGGGGACATCGGGGGGGTCCCGGGGAGGGAGGTGACCCCTTGGGGACGTCGGGGGGGGGTCTCTGGATGTCCCTGGGAGCGAGATGTCCCCCTGGGGAGGGGGGGTGGTCTCTGGAAGGGAAGTGTCACCGTGAGGAGATGGGGGGGGGTCCCTGGAGGGCGGATGTTCCTTTGGGGGGAGGGGAGAGGTGGGCTGGGGTCCCGCGCCGGGGAGGGACCCATCTCCTTGGGGGGCAGGGGGCGCCACCCCCACCGGGGACGGGATCCTCGGGGGGCGACACCTCTGTGTGCGCAGGGGGACGGGGGGCTTTGGGGGGGGGGGAGGGTGGGCAGAGCCGCTCGGGGGCCGCGCGGGGGGGTTCGGGGTGGGGGTGGGGGGGCGGTGCGGAGCGCTTCCCCTGTGTGTCCCCCCCCACCCCCCCCGCAGATGGTGACGTCCCCGAGGCCGTGGCGCGTGCCGGCGGTGGCCGTGGCGCTGTGCGTCCTGCTGTGCCTGGGCACGCGGGGGGGCGCGTACCCCCCCAAACCCGAGACCCCCGGCGACGCCGCCTCCCCCGAGGAGATGGCCAGGTACTTCTCGGCGCTCCGCCACTACATCAACCTGGTGACACGGCAGAGGTGAGCGGGGGGGGCGGGGGCGGGGGGCGCGGGGGGCGCGGGGGGCGCGGGACCGCCCCGCCGCTCCCCTTTGCACCCCCTGCGGCACGTGCCGCTTGCACACCCGCGTGTATCCCCTCCTGTTTGCACACCCACCTGCCCCGTGTCCCCTTTGCACACCCACCCGTCCCGCTTGCACACCCACCTGTCCCGTGTCCCTTGTCCCTTTTGCACCCCCGTGTCCCCTTTGCACACCCACCTGCCCTGTGTCCCCTTTGCACACCCACCTGTCCCCTTTGCACACCCACCCGTCCCACATGCACATCCCCGTGTCCCGTGTCCCTTGTCCCCTTTGCACCCCCGTGTCCCCTTTGCACACCCACCTGCCCTGTGTCCCCTTTGCACACCCACCTGTCCCACGTCCCCTTTGCGCACCCCCGTGTCCCCTTTGCACTCCCGTATCCCCTTTGCACCCCCACCTGTCCCCTTTGCACACCCACCTGTCCCGCTTGCACACCCCCGTGTCCCGTGTCCCTTGTCCCCTTTGCACCCCCATGTCCCCTTTGCACACCCCCCTGTCCCCTTTGCACACCCACCCGTCCCGCTTGCACACCCACGTGTCCCGTGTCCCCTTTGCACACCCACCTGTCCCACGTCCCCTTTGCACACCCGTGTCCCCGTTGTGCACCCGTGTCCCGTACTCCCTTTGCACACCCACTTGCCACGTGTCCCCTTTGCACCCCCCGTGTCCCATTTACCCACCCCCGTGTCCCCTTTGCACCCCCGTGTCCCCTTTGCATCCCTGTGTCCTGTGTCCCCTTTGCACACCCACTTGCCCCGTGTCCCCTTTGCACACGCGTGTCCCCTTTGCACCCCCCGTGCCCCACAGGTACGGCAAACGCTCCAGCCCCACGGCCGTGGGGTCCGAGCTGCTCCCCGGGACCAGCAGCCACCGGTGAGTGTCCCCCCCACCGCGCCCCCCCCCCCCGGGCTGCACCCCCTCCTACAGCCTGGGTGGGGGTCCCGGGGGTCTCACCGCCCCTGTTCTCACCCCAGCTCTCCCCCCAGGTACGACGATGACCCCGAGTGGTGACCGGCTCCCCCCGCCCCCCAAATCCCCCCCCCGTCCCTCCGTGTCCCCCCACGGGACCCCGGGGCTCGGCCCCAGCCCCCGGCCCCAGCGCCCCCCCCCCCGCGCTGGGAGCGCCGGGGACCCCCAGAGCCCGGCCCGGGGATGCCCGGCTGGGGGGGGCTGTCCCTGTCCCCGCCGCTGTCGGGGGGTCCCGCGGGGTCCACGCACCCCCCCACCGGCGGCAATAAAGAGCACGATCGTGGGCACCCACCCGACTGGGCTGTGGGGGGGGGTGCGGGGGGGGAAGGGAGAGATGGAGGGGTGCGGGGGGGTGAAGAGGGGATGGAGGGGTGCGGGGGGGTGCAGGGGGGATGGAGGGGTGCGGGGGGGATGGAGGGGTGCAGGGGGGATGGAGGGGTGCGGGGGGGTGCAGAGGGGATGGAGGGGTGCGGGGGGGATGGAGGGGTGCGGGGGGGTGCAGGGGGGATGGAGGGGTGCGAGGGGCTGCAGAGGGGATGGAGGGGGGATGGAGGGGTGCAGGGGGGATGGAGGGGTGTGGGGGGGTGCAGGGGGGATGGAGGGGTGCAGGGGGGATGGAGGGGTGCGGGGGGGATGGAGGGGTGCGGGGGGGTGCAGGGGGGATGGAGGGGTGCAGGGGCGATGGAGGGGTGCGGGGGGGTGCAGGGGGGATGGAGGGGGTGCAGAGGGGATGGAGGGGTGCGAGGGGGTGCAGGGGGGGTGCAGGGGCGTGGTTGGAGGGACAGGGGGGTGCAGGGGGGATGGAGGGGTGCGGGGGGGTGCAGGGGGGATGGAGGGGGGTGCAGGGGGGTGGTGGGAGGGACAGGGGGGTGCAGGGGGGATGGAGGGGTGCGGGGGGGTGCAGAGGGGATGGAGGGGGGTGCAGGGAAAGATGGAGGGGTGCGGGGGGCGTGGGAGGGACAGAGGGTGCAGGGGGGTGTAGGGAGAGATGGAGGGGTGCGGGGGGGCGCAGAGGGGATGGAGGGGTGCGGGGGGGACAGAAGGGTGCAGGGGGGTGCAGGGAGAGATGGAAGGGTGCAGGGAGGTGGTGGGAGGGATGGGGGGGTGCGGGGGGGTGCGGGAGGTGCAGGGGGTGAAGCTGGGGGGGGGAATAAGGGATGGAGCACCCACTGGGGTGTGAGGGTGGAGGGGTGGGGAGAGCTGGGGGGGGGGGTTGAGGGTCGGGGAGGGGTAGATGGAGGAGTGGAAGGGGGGGAGGGTCGGGGGGAGGGGAGTGGGGAGGGAGTGGGGTGTGCTGGGTATGGGGGGGGTCGCTGGCAGTGGGTTCTGGGGTGCCCTGGGGGGTGGGTTCCACCATCGTTGGGTGTCGGGGTGCCCTGGGGGGGGCTGCAACGATGGTGAGATTCGTGGGGTGTGGGGGGCACTAGTGGGGGGTGCTGGGGGGCACGGGGTGGGGGGGTCTGGGGTGCGCTGGCTCTAGGGGTGCAGTGCCGGGGGGGGGGGGGCACTGGGTGGGGGTGCAGTGCCGGGGGGGGGGGGGCTGGCATCTGCCCTGGGGTCCCTGCAGGACCCCGACGCCGCACCCTTCACCCCCCCGTCCCTCTGCCTGCCCCCCCCCTCCCCCCAGCCTCCAGCCCCCTCCCCCCGTCCGTCTGTCCATCCGTGGGGACAGGATGCTCTGGGGACAGACACCGGACACCCCGGCCCGTGCCCTCAGCCCCCCCGGGACCCCCCCCCCGGCCCAGGGTCAAACATTAACCAGGGCTGCGCGAGGGGCCAGCTGTCCCTGTCGCCCCCCCTCCCGATGGCCCCTGTCACCCCCGATGGCCCCTGTGTCCCCCCCCGGCCACCTGGCCACAGGTGCTGCGTGGCAGGGTGACATCAGCTCGGGGGACGGGGGATATAAGGGCCAGCGCGCCGTGTCACCGGTGTCACCCGCGGCAGCGTCCCCCGTGTCCCCCCGTCTCGCCGTGTCCCCGTGCCACCACCCGTGGAAGCAGGTGAGCGGGGCTGGGGTCTCGTCCCCACCGGGGGGACAGGGCTGGGGGGTGGCAGTGCCCGTGCTGGGGGACATGGGGGGGTGCAGAGGGACAGCGAGCGTGTGCACGAACGGGGCGTGCAAAGGGGGTGGGGGTGCGTGTGAACAGGGTGTGCAAGGGTGTGTGTGATCAGGGTGTGCAAGGGTGTGTGTGCGTGTGAATGGGGTGTGCAAGGGGTGTGTGTGAACAGGGTGTGCAAGGGGCTGTGTGTGCGTGTGAACAGGGTGTGTATGGGGGTGTGTGCGTGTGAACAGGGTGTGCACGGTGTGTGTGCTTGTGAACAGGGTGTGCAAGGGGTGTGTGTGAACAGGGTGTGCAAGGGGTGTGTGCGTGTGAACAGGGTGTGCAAGGGGTGTGTGTGTGAACAGGGTGTGCAAGGGGCTGTGTGTGCATGTGAACAGGGTGTGCACGGGGTGTGTGTGTGTGTGAACAGGGTGTGCATGTGCGTGTGAACAGGGTGTGCACGGGGGTGTGTGTGAACAGGGTGTATGTGTGAACAGGGTGTGCACGGGGGTGTGCGTGTGAACAGGGTGTGCAAGGGGGTGTGTGTGAACAGGGTGTATGTGTGAACAGGGTGTGCAAGGGGCTGTGTGTGCATGTGAACAGGGTGTGCACGGGGTGTGCGTGCGTGTGAACAGGGTGTGCACGGGGGGTGTGTGTGTGCGTGTGAACAGGGTGTGCAAGGGGCTGTGTGTGCATGTGAACAGGGTGTGCACAGGGTGTGCAAGGGGCTGTGTGTGCGTGTGAACAGGGTGTGCACGGGGGGTGTGTGTGTGCGTGTGAACAGGGTGTGCAAGGGGCTGTGTGTGCATGTGAACAGGGTGTGCACAGGGTGTGCGTGAACAAGGTGTGCACGGTGTGTGTGCTTGTGAACAGGGTGTGCAAGGGGCTGTGTGTGCGTGTGAACAGGGTGTGCACGGGGGTGTGCATGTGAACAGGGTGTGCAAGGGGCTGTGTGTGCATGTGAACAGGGTGTGCAAGGGGTGTGTGTGTGAACAGGGTGTGCAAGGGTGTGTGTGCGTGTGAATGGGGTGTGCAAGGTGTGTGTGTGAACAGGGTGTGCAAGGGGCTGTGTGTGCATGTGAACAGGGTGTGCGTGAACAGGGTGTGCAAGAGGCTGTGTGTGCATGTGAATGGGGTGTGTGCGTGTGAACCGGGTGTGCATGGGGGTGTGTGTGAACAGGGTGTGCACGGTGTGTGTGCTTGTGAACAGGGTGTGCAAGGGGCTGTGTGTGCATGTGAACAGGGTGTGCAAGGGGTGTGTGTGTGAACAGGGTGTGCACAGGTGTGTGTGAACAGGGTGTGCAAGGGGGGTGTGTGTGAACAGGGTGTGCAAGAGGCTGTGTGTGCATGTGAATGGGGTGTGTGCGTGTGAACAGGGTGTGCATGGGGGTGTGTGTGAACAGGGTGTGCACGGGGTGTGTGCTTGTGAACAGGGTGTGCAAGGGGCTGTGTGTGTGAACAGGGTGTGCAAGGTGTGTGTGCGTGTGAACAGGGTGTGCAAGGGGCTGTATGTGCATGTGAACAGGGTGTGCACGGGGGTATGTGTGAACAGGGTGTGCAAGGTGTGTGTGCGTGTGAACAGGGTGTGCACGGGGTGTGTGTGCGTGTGAACAGGGTGTGCAAGGGGCTGTGTGTGCATGTGAACAGGGTGTGCAAGGGGTGTGTGTGAACAGGGTGTGCACGGGGGGTGTGCATGTGAATGGGGGGTATGCGTGTGATCAGAGTGTGCACACGTGTGTGTGTGTGTGTGCTGGGTGGTGTGCACATGTGTGTGCATGCACGTGCTGGGTGGTGTGCACGCACACGTGTGCGTGCAAGTGCTGGGTGCTGTGCACACGTGTGTGTGTGTGTGTGTGTGTGTGTGTGTGCAGCCAGGTGGTGTGTGTGCCATGCACACGTGTGTGCATGTGCATGCGTGTGTGTGCAGCAGGTGTTGTGCACACGTGTGTGTGTGTGCATGCGTGTGTGCATGCAGCAGATGTGCACACGTGTGTGTGTACATGTGTGCGTGTGCATGCGTGTGCATGTGCAGCGGGTGCTGTGCCCACTGGTGTGTGTGTGCATGTGTGCGTGTGCACGCGTGTGCGCGCAGCGGGTGCTGTGCCCGCCGTGGTGGGCCGCGGTGCCACCCGCAGGGCCTGAGGCCGCGGTGTGGGGCGCAGCCATGGCCCCCCGCTGCCCCCCCGTGCTGCTGCTGGCCTGCGCGCTGCTGCTGGCGGGGCGCCCCGGCGCTGCGGCCCCCGCGCAACCCACCTACCCCGGGGACGACGCGCCCGTCGAGGACCTGCTGCGCTTCTACAACGACCTGCAGCAGTACCTCAACGTGGTCACGCGGCACCGGTGAGCGGCGGCCTGGCGCGGCGGCGGGACCCCCGCGACCCCTGCGACACGCGGCCCCCGCACCCTGCCCCCTCTCGCGCGGCGCTCCCTGGCACGGCGCGGTCACCTGCTGCAACCGGATCGGTGTTGCAGCGCGCTCCCCATAGCAGCGTGCTCCCCATTGCATCCTGCTCCCCATAGCAGCGCGCTCCCCATAGCATTGCGCTCCCCATAGCAGTGTGCTCCCCATAGCAGCGCGCTCCCTGTTGCAGCACTCTCCTTTGCTGCATGCTCCCCGTAGCAGCGCGCTCCCCGTAGCATCGTGCTCCCCGTTGCATCCTGCTCCCCATAGCAGCGGGCTCCCCATAGCAATGCGCTCCCCATGGCATTGCGCTCCCCATGGCAGCGCGCTCCCCATAGCATCCTGCTCCCCGTTGCAGCATGCTCCCCATAGCAGCGCGCTCCCCATAGCATTGCGCTCCCCATAGCAGCGTGCTCCCCGTTGCATCCTGCTCCCCGTTGCAGCGCGCTCCCCGTTGCAGCGTGCTCCCCACAGCATCACGCTCCCTGTTGCAGCGTGCTCCCCCTAGCATTGTGCTCCCCGTTGCAGCACTCTGCTGCATGCTCCCCATGGCAGCGCGCTCCCCATGGCAGCATGCTCCCCATAGCAGTGTGCTCCCCATAGCATCGTGCTCCCTGTTGCAGCACTCTCCTTTGCTGCATGCTCCCCGTTGCAGCACGCTCCCTGTTGCAGCACTCCCCACTGCAGCGCGCTCCCCGTTGCCGCATGCTCCCATTGCATCACACTCCCTATTACAGCGCATTCCCTGTTGCAGCGCGCTCCCCGCTGCAGCACTCTGCTGCATGCTCCCCGTTGCATTGCTCTCCCTGTTGTATTCTGCTCCCCGTTGCATTCTGCTCCCCGTTGCATTGCTCTCCCTGTTGTATTCTGCTCCCCGTTGCATTCTGCTCCCTGTTGTATTCTGCTCCCCGTTGCATTCTGCTCCCCGTTGCATTCTGCTCCCTGTTGCATTCTGCTCCCTGTTGCAGCACTCTCCCTGTTGCATTCTGCTCCCTGTTGTATTCTGCTCCCCGTTGTATTCTGCTCCCTGTTGCATTCTGCTCCCCGTTGCAGCGCGCTCCCTGCTGCGGTGCATTCCCCGCTGCAGCAAGGCATTCCCCCTTGCAACATGCTCCTGACTGCAACGCTCCCCGCTGCAGCGCGCCCCCCCTTGCAGCGCGCCCCCCTGCTGCAACCAGCTCCCTCCCGCAACGACCTGCCCCATTGCTGCCCCCCCCGCTGCCCCATTGCTGCCCCCCCCGGTGGCAGCACGCTCCCCATCGCACCCCACTGCCCCATTGCTGCCCCCCCCCGCACCCCGCTGCCCCCCCCGGTGGCAGCACGCTCCCCATCGCACCCCACTGCCCCATTGCTGCCCCCCCTGCACCCCGCTGCCCCCCCCCGGTGGCAGCACGCTCCCCATCGCACCCCACTGCCCCATTGCTGCCCCCTCCCGCACCCCGCTGCCCCCCCCCGGTGGCAGCACGCTCCCCATCGCGCCCCGCTGCCCCATTGCTGCCCCCCCCCGGTGGCAGCACGCTCCCCATCGCACCCCACTGCCCCATTGCTGCCCCCTCCCGCACCCCGCTGCCCCCCCCCGGTGGCAGCACGCTCCCCATCGCACCCCACTGCCCCATTGCTGCCCCCCCCCGGTGGCAGCACGCTCCCCATCGCGCCCCGCTGCCCCATTGCTGCCCCCCCCCGCACCCCGCTGCCCCCCCCCGGTGGCAGCACGCTCCCCATCGCACCCCACTGCCCCATTGCTGCCCCCTCCCGCACCCCGCTGCCCCCCCCCGGTGGCAGCACGCTCCCCATCGCGCCCCGCTGCCCCATTGCTGCCCCCCCCCGGTGGCAGCACGCTCCCCATCGCACCCCACTGCCCCATTGCTGCCCCCCCCCGGTGGCAGCACGCTCCCCATCGCGCCCCGCTGCCCCATTGCTGCCCCCCCCCGGTGGCAGCACGCTCCCCATCGCACCCCACTGCCCCATTGCTGCCCCCCCCCGGTGGCAGCACGCTCCCCATCGCGCCCCGCTGCCCCATTGCTGCCCCCCCCCGCACCCCGCTGCCCCCCCCGGTGGCAGCACGCTCCCCATCGCACCCCACTGCCCCATTGCTGCCCCCCCCCCGGTGGCAGCACGCTCCCCATCGCGCCCCGCTGCCCCATTGCTGCCCCCCCCCGCACCCCGCTGCCCCCCCCGGTGGCAGCACGCTCCCCATCGCGCCCCGCTGCCCCCTCCCACCCCGCTCTCCGTATCAACACGCTGCCCCCCTGCTCACTGCCCCCCCCCAGCCGCCCCCCCCCGCTCGCTGCAGCCGGCCCCCCCCGGTAACGTGCTCCCCCCGCAGGTACGGGAAGCGGTCGGGCCGGGTGCTGTGCCAGGAGCCCCTCGGCGCCGTGGGGTGCTGAGCCCCCAGGTGAGGGGGGGGGCTGCGCTGGAGGGGGGGGGCTGTGCTGGAGGGGGGGGCTGGGGGCCGGATGTTGGGTGAACCCTCCCAGGTCCACCCGTGCCTCAGTTTCCCCAGTGGGTGCCAGCCTGGGTGGAGGCGGGGGAGTCCCGGGGGGGGGGGGTGGTGCTGGGGTCTGACCCCCCCTCTTGCTGCAGGGACATCGCCGGGGACGTGCGGGTGAAGAGGAGCCCAGCGGGGTGCAGCCCCCCCGCCCCCCCCCCAATAAACCCCCTGCAGCCACCTCCTGCCTCCGCCTGCTCGGGGCTTAGGGCATCGGGGGGGGCACTGGGGCTGGGGGTGCTGGGACTGGGGACACGGGGGGCACTGGGGCTGGTACTGGGGACACTGGGGGTGATGGGGCTGGGGACACGGGGAAAACTGGGGGTGCTGGTACTGGGGACACTGGGGACACGGGCTGGGGACACTGGCGATGCTGGGACTGGGGATGCTGAGACTGGGGACACTGGGGATGCTGGGCCTGGGGACACTGGGGACACTGGGGATGCTGGGCCTGGGGATGCTGGGGATACTGGGGATGTTGGCGGCACTGGGGACACTGGGGACACTGGTGATGCTGGGACTGCGGATGCTGGGCCTGGGGACACTGGGGACACTGGGGATGCTGGGCCTGGGGACACTGGGGATACTGGGGATGCTGGCGGCACTGGGGACACTGGGGATACTGGGGATGCTGGCGGCACTGGGGACACTGGGGACACTGGTGATGCTGGGACTGCGGATGCTGGGCCTGGGGACACTGGGGACACTGGGGATGCTGGACCTGGGGACACTGGGGACACTGGGGATGCTGGGCCTGGGGACACTGGGGATACTGGGGATGCTGGCGGCACTGGGGACACTGGGGACACTGGTGATGCTGGGACTGCGGATGCTGGGCCTGGGGACACTGGGGACACTGGGGATGCTGGGCCTGGGGACACTGGGGATACTGGGGATGCTGGCGGCACTGGGGACACTGGGGACACTGGGGATGCTGGTGCTGGGGACACTGGGGATGCTGGGGATGCTGAGACTGGGGACACTGGGGACACGGGCTGGGGACACTGGCAATGCTGGTGCTGGGGATGCTGGGGACACTGGAGGTGATGGTACTAGGGATGCTGGGGTCACTGGGAACACTGGGAGTGCTGGTGCTGGGGACACTGGGGATGCTGGGGATGCTGAGACTGGGGATGCTGGTGGCACTGGGGACACTGGGGACACTGGCGATGCTGGTGCTGGGGATGCTGGGGACACTGGAGGTGATGGTACTAGGGATGCTGGGGTCACTGGGAACACTGGGAGTGCTGGTGCTGGGGACACTGGGGACACTGGGGATGCTGGGCCTGGGGACACTGGGGATACTGGGGATGCTGAGACTGGGGATGCTGACGGCACTGGGGACACTGGCGATGCTGGGACTGGGGATGCTGGTGGCACTGGGGACACTGGGGACACTGGGGATGCTGGTGCTGGCGGCACTGGGGACACTGGCGATGCTGGGACTGGGGATGCTGGTGGCACTGGGGACACTGGGGACACTGGGGATGCTGGTGCTGGGGACACTGGGGACACTGGATGTGATGGTACTGGGGATGCTGGGGTCACTGGGGACACTGGGGGTGTCTGTGCTGGGGACACTGGCACTGGTTGTGCTGGGCACCGTGGAGACACTGGTGCTGGGGACACTGGGAATACTGGTGCGGAGGGCACTGGGGATGGCGGGATGCTGGTGCTGGGGACACTGGGAACACTGGCAATGCTGGTACTGGGGATGCTGCCAGCACTGGGAACACTGGGACTACTTGTAGTGGGGACACTGGGGACACTGGAGGTGCTTGTACTGGGGACACTGGGGACACTGGTGCTGGGGACACTGGGCACACTGGGAATACTGGTGTGGAGGGCACTGGGGATGGCGGGATGCTGGGACTGGGGACACTGGGGACACGGGCTGGGGACAGTGGCGATGCTGGGACTGGGGACACGGACCCCCCCGTGCACGAGGGCGCCTGAGCGCGTGGCCACCGCACGCCTGCGCGGCTGTGCCCGTCCCCGCGGGGCCGCCCCCGCGTGTCCGGCCGTGCCCGCAGCACCCACCGCCCGCGATGCCGGCGGCCGCCCCCAGCTCCGCCGCGGGTGAGCGCTGCCCCCCTCCCTCCCCCCCCCGGGCACGCGGGCGGGTGCACGAGCCCCCCCGTGGGGGCGGCAGGCGCGGGGCGCGCACACGCGTGTGCACGGGGGATCCTCAGGCCTGGCACCACGCGTGTGCAAGGAGGGGGGGGGTGGGGGGGGTGCCGGTGCGGGGGGGCGCTGCAGGGATGGGAGGGGGAGGGGGCTGCACGGGTGGGGACCTGCCCGCGCGTGTGCGTGTGCCGGTGAGCGTGCACACGCGCGGGGCTCGGTCCCTTTAATTCTGCGGGCCGCCCCCCCCCCCCCCGCGCTGCGCTCCCCGTTCGGCCCCCCCCCGGTTGCCATGGCAACGGCGCGGCCCCGCATCCCCCCGCACCCCTCCCGCCCCCTTAAAGGGGCCGAACCCTCGCTCTTCCCCCTCCCCGAGCCGCGGGAGGCTGCGCGCGGAGGGGGGGGCTCCCACGGGTGAGCGCGCACGGGGGAGCGGGTGTGCACGCGCGTGTGCAAGCAGGGGTGAGCAGGCCCGGGGGTGGGTGGGGTGGGGGGGGGGGACTGTGCATCCGCGAGGGGGCACGCGCGGGGGTCGCCCCCGTGGGTTTGCACGCGAGGGTGAGCATGCACGGGGCGCGCGCATGCGCGGAGGAACACGAGCGTGTCAGCGCGCGTGCACGCGTGGGTGTGCACGCGCGTGTAAGCGCGCACAGCTACGCGCGCCGGCGGGTGCTCGGGAGCGCGCGCGCCCACCCACGCGCTCTCCCCCGGGCACGCGTGCGTGCAACACGCCCCGGGCTGCGCGTGCCCGCGCGTGGGTCTCCACACCGTGCACGAGCGTGTGTGAGCGCGCACAGGTGTGTGTGTGCGCTCCCCCACCCGCGGCCGCTCGCCGGGGCGTGCACGCGCGTGTCAGCACACCCACGGACACGCGCGTGTGCAAGGGGTTGGCACGCGCGAGGACCGGCGTAGCGTCACCGGGGTCGCGTGCGCGCGCGTGTCGTGGCCCCCGGTGGGCAAGACCCGGGGGGGGTGGGGTGGGGTGGGGAGACCCACGCGGGGCCGGTGCGCGGGCGGGGGGGGGGGAGGCGCGGGCGGGGGCCGCGGTACCCGGATCTTGGAGGGGCGGGGGGGGGGGGGCAGCGGGAGGCCCAGCTCCGCCGCCCGTAGCCATGAGCGGCCCCGGCGGAGGGTCCCCGCCGCCCGCCCCCGCCCCCGCCATCGCCCCCCTGGGCCCCCAAGGTAGGGGGGGCGGCCTTGGGGGTGGGGCGGGGGGGGGGGGATGCCACGCAGGGGGCCGGGGTGAGCACGGGGGGCTTGGGGAGGGGGCGTTTTGAGCTGGTGGCGGGGAGATGGGGGACCGGGGGGGGGGTGTCTCTTGGGGCATGCTGTGACCCCCAGATATTGGGGGTGGGGGCTGGATTGCACCCCCTCCCCCCGCGGCTGCATCCCGAGCATCCCCCGCCGTTGCAGCCGCTCCTGCTTGTGGGGCAGCACCGATGCATTGCCCCCCCCCCGCACTGCCCCCCCCCGCACTGCGCCCCCCCATTGCACCGCCCCCCCCTTGCACTGCCCCCCCCGGTTACATTGGCCCCCCCCCCCATCGCATTGCATCACCCCCGTTGCATTGTACCCCCCCTTTAATTGCACTGCGGCCCCCTCCCCCCCCCCCCCGGCTCTATCGCCCCCCCATTATTTGCCGTGGACCCCCCCCTCATTTGCCATGCACCCCCCAGCTGCTGCATGCCCCCCCCCGCCCCCCAGTGCTTGTGGTCCCTCGGTGGGGGAAACTGAGGCCGGGGTGGGGGGAGCGAGGTGCTGGGGGGCTGCGAAGCCCCCCCCATCCAGGCAGCGGGACCGCACTGGGGGCCACATCCGTGTGTCTGTCCTTCCTGCAGGACAAAAGGGGGGGGTCCCAGGGGACCCCTACACCGTCCCCCCATGCCCTGCCGGGTCCCTCAATGGGGGGGGGGGGGGGGGGCTAGGCTGGGGGGGGTGGGGGGGGGCACAGGGACCTCCAGCTGTATTGGACTGTCACCCAAGTGGCTGCTCTGTCCCCCCCGTGTCCCTGTGTCCCCCCCGTGTCCCCCCCGTGCCCCCCCCCCCAGCCATGCAGCAGGTCCTGGATAACCTGATGGGGGCCCCCGGCACCCCGGGGGCGGCCGACCTGGACCTCATCTTCCTCCGCGGCATCATGGAGAGCCCCATAGTGAGGTCCCTGGCCAAGGTACGGGGACACGGGGGGACACCGCGCCCCCCCGGCCCCCCCCCGGCGGGTGGCAGCGAGCGGGGACACGGGCGGAGGGGCCGGGGGCACGGGGAGGGTGGGGGGCGCGTGTGTGGGGGCACGTTGACGGGCGCAGCCGTGGGCCCGCGTCGCGTGGAAGAGGCGCGTGTGGATGCACGGGCGTGCATGGACGTGGTGTGCACGCGTGTGCGCGCGTGTGCGCATGGAGGCACGGCTGCACGTGTGTGCGAGTGCATGATGCATGCTTGCACATACGTGTGTGCATGCACGGCTGTACGCTTGCGGGTGTCTGTGCTTACACGTGTGTGTCTGTGCATGCGTGTACACTTGCACATGTGTGTGCATGGAGGCACGGCTGCACGTGTGTGCGAGTGCATGATGCATGCTTGCACATACGTGTGTGCATGCACGGCTGTACGCTTGGTTGTGTCTGTGCATGCGTGTGCACTTGCACGTGTGTCTGTGTGCGTGTGCGCTCACACGTGTGTGTCTGTGCATGCGTGTACGCTTGCACGTGTGTGTGCATGATGCATGCTTGCACATACGTGTGTGCATGCACGGCTGTACGCTTGCGTGTGTCTGTGCATGCGTGTGCGCTTGCACGTGTGTGTGCATGGATGCAGGGCTGCATGTGTGTGCATGATGCATGCTTGCACATACGTGTGTGCATGCATGGATGTACGCTTGCGTGTGTCTGTGCGTGTGTGTGCGCTCACACGTGTGTCTGTGCATGCATGTACACTTGCACACGTGTGTCTGTGCATGCTCCATGCTCGTGTGTGCTTCGCTGTGTGTGCTCTTGCGTGTGCATGCTCACACGTGTGCGTTCAGGCGTGTGGCCTCACGTGTGTGTGTGCGCTCCTGTATGTGTGCTTGTACATGTGCGTGCTCATGTGTGTGCGTGTACGTGTGCTCGTGTGTGCCTGCTTGTACATGTGTGTGCTGGTGTGTGTGCATGCATGCTCATGCATGCGTGTGTGCCCATGAGTATGTGCTCATGTGTGTACACTCCGTGTGTGTGTGTGCTCATGCGTGTGCATTCATGCACCTGTGTGTGCTCATGCGTGTGCACTCATGCGTGTGCACTCATGCGTGTGCGTGCTCATGCGTGTGCATTCATGGGTGTGCACTCGTGTGCCTGCTCGTGTGTGCATTCATGCGTGCGTGTGCACGTGTGCGCACTCGTGTGTGCGCTCTCATGTGTGTGCGTGCTCACGCGTGTGTGCCTGCCCATGCGTGTGCAATCATGCGTGTGCGTGCTCACGCGTGTGCGTGGGGCCGCGCCACCGCCCCCCCCCCCCCCCCCCCGCAGCGGGAGCAGCCGCCGGGGTTATCAGCGAGCGGGTGGGCGATGCGGGGGGGTCCCTAATCCCCCTGCCCCGCCCCCCCCAGGCCCACGAGCGGCTGGAGGAGACGAAGCTGGAGGCGGTGGGGGACAACAACGTGGCGCTGGCGCGGGACATCCTGCGGGACCTGGGGCGGCTGGCGGGGCAGGACGGGGCGGCCGCCGAGCTGGCGCGCATCCTGCGCGAGCCCCACTTCCAGGTGGGCGCGCGGCCACGCGTGTGCCGGGGCGGGCGCGATGGGTTACCCGCCCCCCCCCCCCCCCCACGCTCCCCCCTACCGCGTGTTGCAGTCCCTCCTGGAGACCCACGACTCGGTGGCCTCCAAGAGCTACGAGACCCCCCCGGCCAGCCCCGGCCTGGACGCGGGGCTCAGCGCCCAGCCCGTGCCCCCCGACGCCGTGCGCATGGTGGGCATCCGCAAGACCGACGGCGAGAACCTGGTGAGCCCCCCCCGGGGGGGGCTGGGGGTGTCACTGGGTGCTGGGGGTGTCGCTGGGGGTGTCCCAGGGTGCTGGGGGTCATGGCAGGGGTGTCGCTGGGGACATTCCTGGGTGCTGGGGTGTCGCTGGGGGTGTCGCTGGGTGCTGGGGGTGTCACTGGGGGTGTTGCTGGGGGTGTCACTGGGTGCTGGGGGTCATTGCAGGGGTGTCACTGGGGACATTCCTGGGTGCTGGGGGTGTTGCTGGGGGTGTCACTGGGCGCTGGGGGTCATGGCAGGGGATGTCACTGGGTGCTGGGGGTGTCGCTGGGGGTGTCGCTGGGTGCTGGGGGTGTTGCTGGGGGTGTCACTGGGCGCTGGGGGTCATTGCAGGGTGCTGGGGACATTCCTGGGTGCCGGGGGCGTTGCTGGGGGTGTCACTGGGTGCTGGGGGTGTTGCTGGGGGTGTCCCAGGGTGCTGGGGGTCATGGCAGGGGGTGTCGCTGGGGACATTCCTGGGTGCTGGGGTGTCGCTGGGGGTGTCGCTGGGTGCTGGGGGTGTCACTGGGTGCTGGGGGTGTCACTGGGGGTGTTGCTGGGGTTGTCACTGGGTGCTGGGGGTCATTGCAAGGGTGTCACTGGGGGTGTTGCTGGGGGTGTCACTGGGTGCTGGGGGTCATTGCAGGGGTGTCACTGGGGACATTCCTGGGTGCTGGGGGTGTCGCTGGGGGTGTCCCAGGGTGCTGGGGGCATTGCTGGGGTGTTGCTGGGGCATTACTGGGCGCTGAGGGTCTTGCTGGGGGTGTCACTGGGTGCTGGGGGTGTTGCTGGGGGTGTTGCTGGGTGCTGGGGGTGTTGCCGGGGGTGTTGCCGGGGGTGTTGCTGGGGGGGTCTCTGGGTGCCGGGGGTGTTGCTGGGGGTGTTGCTAGGGGGGTCTCTGGGTGCCGGGGGTGTTGCTGGGGGTGTTGCTGGGGGGGTCTCTGGGTGCCGGGGGTGTTGCTGGGGCATTCCTGGGTGTATTGCGGGGTGCTGGGGACATTGGGGGTGCCCCCGGGTGCTGGAACATCGCAGGGTGCGGGTGGTGTTGCTGGGACATTGGGGGTGCTGGGGACACTTGGGGGGTGCTGGGGACACTGGGGACATGGCAGGGTGCTGGGGACATTACTGCGGTGACCGGAGGGTGCCGGCTGGGTGCCGTGGGGCTGCGCTGTGGGGCTGACGTGCTGCTGCGCCACCCAGGGGGTGACGTTCCGGGTGGAGCGGGGGGAGCTGGTCATCGCCCGCATCCTGCACGGGGGGATGGTGGCGCAGCAGGGGCTGCTGCACGTGGGGGACGTCATCCGGGAGGTGAACGGGCGGGCGGTGGGCTGCGACCCCCGCGCGCTGCAGGACAGCCTGCGCCAGGCGCGCGGCAGCGTCCTCCTCAAGATCCTGCCCAGCTACCAGGAGCCACACCCGCCGCGGCAGGTACCGCCACGCCCCCGCCACGCCCCGTGCCACACCCAGTGCCACACCCTGTGCCATACCCAGTGTCCCACACACCCCGTGCCACACCCCATGCCCCACACACCCGGTGCCACGCCCTGTGCAATACCCCGAGCCACACCCTGTGCCCCCACACGGTGCCACGCCCTGTGCCACACCCCATGCCATGCCCCGAGCCACACCCAGTGCTCCACACACCCAGTGCCATGCCCCAAGCCACAGCCTGTGCCCCATACACCCGGTGCCACGCCCCGAGCCACGCCCTGAGCCACACCCAGTGCCACACCATGTCCCACACACCCAGTGCCACTCCCAGTATCACACCCTGTGCCCCACACACCCTGTGCCCCACACACCCTGTGCCATGCCCCGTGCCACACCCAGTGCCCCACACACCCAGTGCCACGCCCCCAAGCCACAGCCTGTGCCCCATACACCCAGTGCCACGCCCCGAACCACGCCCCGAGCCACGCCCAGTGCCACACCATGTCCCACACACCCAGTGCCACGCCCAGTGCCACACCTCATATCACACCCTGTGCCCCACACACCCTGTGCCACGCCCTGTGCCACACCCTGCCCCGAGCTCCACCCCCGAACCACTCCCAGTGCCACTCCCCAAGCCACACCCTGTGCCCCACACACCCCCTGTGCCACGCCCCGAGCCCCGCCCCAGCCACACCCGATGCCCCACACCTACTGTTCCACGCCCTGAGACACACCATGCGCCCCACACCTGTGTCCCGCCCCCTGCCCGCAGCTCCCCAGTCCCCTGTCCTGCGCTACCGCCCCACACTCAGGGTGTCCCCACACCCGGGGTGTCCCCACGCCCGGGGTGTCCCCATGCCACCCTGCCCTGTGCCCCACATCCCCCTGTCCCCCTGCCCATGGCCCACGTGCCTCATCTCCTCATGTCCCCCATGAGCTCCACAGCCCCCCAGACCCCGTGTCCCCATGTATCCCATGGGCCCCCTGGACCCTGTGTCCCCATGTGCCCCATGGACCCCATGACCCCCCAGACCCCGTGTCCCCAAGTGTCCCCTGAGCCCCCTGGACCCTGTGTCCCCATGTCCCCCATGGACCCCACAGCCCCCAAACCCCGTTGTCCCCAAGCGTCCCTTGAACCCCCTGGATCCCATGGACCCCATGACCCCCCAGACCCCATGTCCCCATGTGTCCCTTGAGCCCCCTGGACCCTGTGTCCCCATGTCCCCCATGGACCCCATGACCCCCCAGACCCCATATGTCCCATGAGCCCCCCAACCCCCTGTCCCCCTGCCCATGGCCCTGCGCACCGGTAGGGACTTGCCCCCCCCCGTGCCCACGTGCCCCGTGGCTAGCGGGACCCCGGTGTCCCCCCGCTGTCACTGCGAGGGCACCCAGCTGCGGTGTCACCTGCGCTGTCCCCGCCCCCACCCTGTCCCCATCCCCACAGCAGGACCCGGGTGCCAAAGGGCGCCAAGGGGTGCCAAAGGGCGCCTTGTGTCCCCCCCCGCCCCCCCGCCGCGTGCCAGCCGGGCACAGGCGCCTCCTGTCACCCAGCCTCCCCGGGGACAAAGCAGCGCTGTCACTGCCTCCCCGCCCCCGCGCGCGTCCCCACGCGGGGCTGTCCCCACGCGGGGCTGTCCCCACGGCACCCCGCTCCGCGCAGGGGTCCCGCGTGCCAGCGCCCGCGTGCGCGCCGCGGCCCCCCCACGCCCCATGTGTGCCATCGCGGGGGCGCTGGGCGCGTGCCTGGGCCTGTGCGTGGGCCTGGGGCTGTGCGTGGGGGTCGCCGCGGGGGCCCTGTGGGGCGCGGTGGTAGCCGCCGGGGCCGCCTGCGTGTGCGTGGGTGCTGCGCGTGCCTGGCTGCGGCGGGGGGCGGGGGGGGGCGGCGGCTAGCGGGGCGCACACGCTCCTGCCTCGCCCGCCGGCACGTTGGGGAAACTGAGGCACGGGCTGGCGGCGCGCGGGAGATGCAGAGGGGGGAGCTCGGGTGGCCGGTAGCTGACCCCCCCCGGTTCTGCTGACCCCCCCCCGGGTCCCCAGGTCTTTGTCAAGTGTCACTTCGACTACGACCCGGCCGCCGACAGCCTCATCCCCTGCAGGGAGGCCGGGCTCAGCTTCGCCGCCGGAGACCTCCTGCAGATCGTCAACCAGGACGACCCCAACTGGTGGCAGGTCGGGAGGGGGTGTGGGGGGGGGGCGACACACACACGGGGATGGGGTGTGGGGGGGTCCCGGACCTTTGTCCCACTCCTGGGGGTCCCTCCCCAGCAGTTGGAGTCTGTGGAGGTCAGGGGGATGCTGGAGCTGGAGGGGTCACTGTGGGGTTTGGGAGGGGGAGTGGGGGGGTCGTTGGGAGATGGGGGTGGCCCTGGAGATGGGGTGGGTCTCTAGAGATGGGAGGGGGTTGCTGGGAGATGAGGGGGGGTCCCTGGAAATGGGGTGGGTCCCTGGGAGCTAGGTGGGAACCCTGGAGATGGAGGGGGTCCCTGTGGGGTTTTGGGGGGGTGGTCCTTGAAGCTGGGAGGTTCCCTGGGAGATGGGGAGGGTCCCTGGAGCTGGGGGAGGGGGTCACTGGAGATGGGGAGGGTCCCTGGAGATGGGGGGAGTCCTGTGGGGTTTTGGGGGGGTCCTTGAAGCTGGGAGGTTCCCTGGGAGATGGGGAGGGTCCCTGGAGCTGGGGGAGGGGGTCCCTGAAGATGGGGGGTCCCTGGGAGATGAGGGGGGGTCCCTGGAGCTAGGGTGGCTCCCTGAGAGCTAGGTAGGAACCCTGGAGATGGGGGGCGGGGGGCCCTGTGGGGTTTGGGGGGGTTTCTGGGAGATGAAGGGAGTCACTGGAGATGGGGGGGGTGTCCCCAGAAGGTGGGGGGTTCACTGGAAACTAGAGGGGTCCCTGGAGATGGGGGGAGGGGTGTGCTGGGAGATGGGGGTCTTCGCTGGGGGTTGGGGTGGGTCCTGGAAACTGGGAGTGTCCCTGGGAGTTGGGGGTCACCTTGGAGATGGGGGGGTGCCGGGGGGGTGGGTGGGGGCCCCTGGAGGTGGGGAAGGTCCCTGGCAACTGGGGAGGGTCCCTGGAAGCTGGGGGGTCCCTGGGAGCTGGGGGGCGTTTCTGTGGGGCTGGGTGTCCCTGGGAGCTGGGGTGTCCCTGTGGGGCTGGGGGGGTCCCCACGTGCGGGGCTGTCCCCCCAGGCGTGCCACGTGGAGGGGGGCAGCGCGGGGCTGGTGCCCAGCCAGCTGCTGGAGGAGAAGCGCAAGGCCTTCGTCAGGCGGGACGGGGAGGTGGCCCCCGGCTCGGGTACGGACCCCCCAGCCCTCGGCGGGGACAGGGCCCTGGGGCGGCGGCGGGCAGGGGGACACGTCCCGAGGGGGACCACGGCGGGTGGCAATGTCCCCATCGCCCCATGGTGATGTCCCCATCCCTGGGTGACGCCCCCGCGGCAGGTCCCCAGCTCCCAGGGTGACGTCCCCATCCCTGGGGCACTGCCCCCACAGCAGGTCCCCAGCTCCCAGGGTGACGTCCCCATGGCGCTGCCCCAGTGGCAGGTCCCCAACTCCCAGGGTGACGTCCCCATGGTGCCACCCCCACGGCAAGTCCCCAGCTCCCAGGGTGACGTCCCCATGGCGCCTGCCCCAGTGGCAGGTCCCCAACTCCCAGGGTGACATCCCCATGGCACTGCCCCGGTGGCAGGTCCCCAGCTCCCAGGGTGACGTCCCCATAGCACCTGCCCCAGTGGCAGGTCCCCAACTCCCAGGGTGACGTCCCCATGGCGCTGCCCCAGTGGCAGGTCCCCAACTCCCAGGGTGACGTCCCCATGGTGCCGCCCCCACAGCAAATCCCCAGCTCCCAGGGTGACGTCCCCATGGTGCCGCCCCTGTGGCAGGTCCCCAGCTCCCAGGGTGACGTCCCCATGGCGCCGCCCCAGTGGCAGGTCCCCAACTCCCAGGGTGACATCCCCATGACGCTGCCCCAGTGACAAGTGCTGGTACCCATGGCACTGTCCCCGTGCCACGGCACTGTCCCTGTCCCCGTCCCCAGCTCAGCCAGCCCCCGTGCCCTCGGCAGGGGCCCTGTGTGGCAGCCTCAGCGGGAAGAGGAAGAAGAGGATGATGTACCTGACGACGAAGAACGCGGGTGAGTGTCCCCCCGTCGCCTTCCCCCAGGGAAGGGGGGACGGTCCCCAAGCCGTGCCCGTGGCAGGCTGGTGGTGGCACCTCACGGGATGGGGTGCCACGGGGTCCCCTTGGCACCCAGCTTGGGGTCCTCCGGCGGGTGACAGCCCTGTCCCCCGCCCAGAGTTCGACCGGCACGAGCTGCTGATCTACGAGGAGGTGGCGCGCGTGCCGCCCTTCCGCCGCCGGACGCTGGTGCTGCTGGGTGCCCAGGGCGTGGGGCGCCGCAGCCTCAAGAACAAGCTCATCATGTCCGATCAGGCGCGCTACGGGACCACCGTCCCCTGTGAGTGGCCCCGCGAGCGTCACCGGCCCTCACCAGCGTCGCTATCCCCTGCAAGTGTCCCTGTCCCCTGCCAGCATCGTCATGCCCACGAGCCACTGTCCTCGTGAGCTTCCCTGTCCCCTGAGAGCATCCCCTGGGAGAATCCCTGTCCCCTGGGTGTATCCCTGTCCCCTGGGAGAATCCCTGTCCCCTGCAAGTGTCCCTGTCCCCTGGGAACATCCCTGTCCCCTGCCAGCGTCCCTGTCCCCTGGGAGCATCCCTGTCCCCTGGCAGCATCCCTGTCCCCCGGGTGTATCCTTGTCCCCTGGGAGAATCCCTGTCCCCTGCAAGTGTCCCTGTCCCCTGGGAACATCCCTGTCCCCTGCCAGCGTCCCTGTCCCCTGGGAGCATCCCTGTCCCCTGCCAGCATCCCTGTCCCCCGGGTGTATCCCTGTTCCCTGGGAGCATCCCTGTCCCCTGCCAGCATCCCTGACCCATGGGAGCATCCCTGTAACCCACCAGCATCCCTGTCCCCTGGGAGAATCCCTGTCCCCTGCCAGCATCCCTGTCCCCTGGGTGTATCCCTGTCCCCTGAGAGAATCCCTGTCCCCTGCCAGCATCCCTGTCCCCTGCCAGCATCCCTCTCCACTGCCAGCATCACTGTGCCTTGTGAGCATCCCTGTCCCCTGGGTGTATCCCTGTCCCCTGCCAGCATCCCTGTCCCCTGCAAGTGTCCCTGTCCCCTGGGTGTCCCTGTCCCCTGGGAGAATCCCTGTCCCCTGCCAGCATCCCTGTCCCCGGGGTGTATCCCTGTCCCCTGGGAGCATCCCTGTGCCCTGCCAGCATCCCTGTGCCCTGGAAACATCCCTGTCCCCTGGGAGAGCTTCCCTGCCCCCACCAAACCCCCATCCCCAGCGCACCCCAACCTGCCCAGCGCCGGGCCATCGCACCCCCGGGCGCGCGGCTGTCCCGGTGGGCCGCGTGTGCCCCCCCGGGGCGGGACTGAGACGGGGCCCGTCGCGGGACAGACACGTCGCGGAAGCCGAAGGAGAGCGAGAAGGACGGGCAGGGGTACCGCTTCGTGTCGCGGGGGGAGATGGAGGCCGACATCAAGGCCGGGCGGTACCTGGAGCACGGCGAGTACGAGGGCAACCTCTACGGCACCAGGATCGACTCCATCCACGCCGTGGTGGACACCGGCAAGATGTGCATCCTGGACGTCAACCCCCAGGTAGGGGACACGGCGGGGGGACGCGCACAGCGAGGGGGCAGCCCTCCCCACCCCCCATCCGTGTCTCAGCACCGTCCTCTCCCACCCAGGCAGTGAAGGTGCTGAGAACGGCTGAATTCGTGCCGTATGTGGTCTTCATCGAAGCCCCCGGCGCCGAGACGCTGCGGGCCATGAACCGGGCGGCGCTGGAGAGCGGCGTGGCCACCAAGCAGCTCACGGTAGGTGCCCCCCGCCCCCCTCCCGGGGGTAAGGCGGCGCGGACGGCGAGGTACACGCGTGCGGGGAGCGATGGGGAAACTGAGGCAGGGCTGTGCGGGGCAGGAGGCGGAGGCCAGGCGGACGGTGGAGGAGAGCGGCCGGATCCAGCGCGGCTACGGCCACTACTTCGACCTCAGCCTGACCAACGACGACCTGGAGCGCACCTTCGGGCGGCTGCGGGACGCCATGGACCGCCTGCGCGCCCAGCCCCAGTGGGTGCCCGTCAGCTGGGTCTACTAGTGCCCCGCCCCCTAACTGCCAGCCCTGGGGAGGGGTCCACACCACCCCCACCCACCCCTCAGCCTGGCCAGGGGGGCTGCAGGGGGAGGAGAGGGGTGTTGTGCTCCCCTGTACTCTGTCACCCACCGGTGTGATGAGTTTGCTGTGCTCAGCGCTGGGGGGGGGGGGGGCTGGGTCTTGGCAGAGACCCCTCCCCACCTTCAGCCAAGCGTGGCTCCTCTCTCCCTTCTGCCCAGCCCCAGACTTTTTGGGAGGGGGGGCAAGCAGCCAGTGGGGTCCCATGGGGGGGGCAGCCCCCCCCGCTCCATGCCCAGCACCCACAGCTATTCACTGCCAAAACCTCACCCCCTCCCCGTGTTACCCCGGGGGCCTGTGCCCCCCCCCCAGCGCGGGATGCTACACGGGGAGGATGGGGTCCTCATAGCCCTGTGCCTCAGTTTCCCCATGGGGATGCTCACTCCATCCCATGGCAGCGCATGGGTCCGGGACCCCCAGGGCTGAGGGGGTGGGCTGAGGGGGGTGGTCCCACCCAGCCCCACAAGCTGCCGTGGACCCAGGCGTTACCCCACCCCCAGGCTGTGACCCCCGGCGACCCCCTTTCACCCTTACCAGGCTGGGGGGGTCCCCTTCTGTCCCTTGTGCCCCCCATCATCCCTTCCCAGGTAGCAATAACCCCCCGAGACCCCTCCTGCCCTTAATTAACCCTTTAATTAACTCCGGGGAGGGGGGCGTGGCGGTGGTGGGGGACTCTTCATGCCCCGGGGTCCCCCCGCCATGGCCCCCCCCATCCCCAGTTGCTCCTTTTTGGTACTTTGCTGTGACTTTTATTAAAGGAGAGAAAAACAGGGAGTTTGTCCCGGGAGGGGGGGGCTGGGGTACCCCGGGGGGGGGGTTCATGGTGTCACCGTGTCACCCGTGTCACCTCTGCCCCACGCTGCCCCTCCCCCCCCCGGTGCTGGTGGGTTTTTTCTCTACAAACCAGTGTTTTGCCCCATTTGGGTGCCTGGGGGGAGGGGGGGGGGGGGGGCCGGGTGTGCACGTGCGTGTGCACGCGCGGCTCTATTTGGGGCTGGGGGTGCTGGGGGTGGCGGGGGGATGTTGGGGGAGGGGGTGGTGTCTGGGGTCGTGTTGTGCGTGCGCGTGGGTGTGACATTGCACGCGCACGCCCTTACTTGGTGCTGCCGGGAGGGGTCAGCAGAGCTGCAGGCAGCGGGGGGGGGGGTGGGAGGGGGTGCGGGTGTGTGTTTGCACGGCGGGTGGGCGTATGGGTGTGCAAGCGCGTGTTTGCAGAGGCGGGTGTGCGCGTGTCAGCCGGTGTGCGCGCAGATGGCTTGCGCGGGTGCGCACGCGCTTCCTCGCACGAGCGTGGGCGTGCACGCCTGCGCGTGCACCACCCGCACGCCCCTCTGCCTCCTGCACGCGCGTGTGCACCACCCGCACGCGCGTGCACACACGCGGCCACCTCAGGGCCTGGCCGTGGCCCGCCATGTCCCAGCACTGCCACCAAAGGGTTGGGGGGGGGGGCATGCCTGCCCCCGGGACCCCCTGCTTCCTGGGGTGCACGCGACTGTAGGGTGCTGTGGCTGTAAGGAGCCAGCGCTGCGAGGAGCCGTGACCATGAGCTCCTGCGGCTGAGGAGCCGTGAACTCCTGTGGCTGAGAGGCCGTGGCTATAAGGAGCCGTGACCATGAGCTCCTGTGGCTGAGGAGCCTTGGCTACGAGCTCCTGTGGCTATGAGGAGCTGTGGCTATAAGGAGCCGTGAACTCCTGTGGCTGAGGAGCCATGGCTATAAGGAGCCGTGGCTATGAGGAGCCGTGGCTGTAAGGAGCTGTGGCTATGAGCTCCTGTGGCTATGAGGAGCCGTGACTATGAGGAGCCGTGGCTATGAGGAGCCATGGCTGTAAGAGGCCGTGGCTATGAGGAGCCGTGGCTATGAGGAGCTGTGGCTATAAGAAGCCGTGGCTATGAGCTTCTGTGGCTATAAGGAGCCGTGGCTATAAGGAGCCGTGGCTATGAGCTCCTGTGGCTATGAGGAGCCGTGGCTATGAGGAGCCGTGGCTATAAGGAGCCGTGGCTATGAGGAGCCGTGGCTATGAGCTCCTGTGGCTATAAGGAGCCGTGGCTATGAGGAGCCGTGGCTATAAGGAGCCGTGGCTATAAGGAGCCGTGGCTATGAGCTCCTGTGGCTGAGGAGCCGTGGCTATGAGGAGCTGTGGCTGTAAGAAGCCGTGGCTATGAGGAGCCGTGGCTATGAGGAGCCGTGGCTATGAGGAGCTGTGGCTATGAGCTCCTGTGGCTATGAGGAGCCGTGGCTATGAGGAGCCGTGGCTATGAGGAGCTGTGGCTATGAGCTCCTGTGGCTATAAGAAGCCGTGGCTATGAGGAGCCGTGGCTATAAGGAGCCGTGGCTATAAGGAGCCGTGGCTATGAGCTCCTGTGGCTATAAGAAGCCGTGGCTATAAGGAGCCGTGGCTATGAGCTCCTGTGGCTGTAAGGAGCCGTGGCTATGAGGAGCCGTGGCTATGAGCTCCTGTGGCTGTAAGGTGACACGGCGATAAGCTGCCGTGGCGATCAGCGGGCGATCAGCGGGCGATCAGCCGCTGCGGCTCAGGGCGCCGTGCCCGTAATCTCCTCTAAGCCGCCGGGGCTATAAGGGCCGGGGCTATGGGGCCCGGGGCTATAGGGTGCGCCGTCGGCAGGTGCTGCGCGCGGCGGCAGCCATGTGGGTCACGCTGCTGCTGCTGCTGGCCCTGGGCACGCTGGCGCTGGGGCTGGTGGCCCACCGGCTCCTGGCCCCGGCCGGCAGCCCCTTCGCCCGGCCCCCCCCGGGCCCCCCCCGGCCCCTGGTGACGGAGCCACGCGCCCGTGACAAGGTCCTGAAACGGGGTGAGTTGGGGGGCGGGGGGGGGGGGGGGGGGGGGCCAGGGGTGGGGGCGCCCCCTCGTGCAGGGGCGCTGAGCGCGTGGCCGTGCGCAGGGTTCAGCGCGTGCCGCGTGCCGCCGGCACTGGACGCCGTGGTCATCGGGAGCGGCGTGGGGGGCCTGGCCGCAGCGGGGGCACTGGCCAAGGCGGGCAAGAGGGTGCTGGTGCTGGAGCAGCACGACCAGGCCGGAGGGTGCTGCCACACCTTCCAGGAGCGGGGCAGCGAGTTCGACGTGGGTAAGGGACCCCCGGACCCCCCCCCCGCGCCCCTCGGGCGGCGGGAGCCTGCGGGAGCCTGCGGGAGCCTGCGGGAGCGGGCAGCGCGTGCGGGGGCGGGAGTGCAGCGAGCATGTGGGTGTGAGCAGGTGTGTGCAGGTGGCATGTAGGTGTGAGCAGGTGTGTGCCTGCATGTGTGTGCAGGTGTGAGTGCAGGTGTGTGCCTGCATGTGTGTGCAGGTGTGAGTGCAGGTGTGTGCCTGCATGCGCGTGCAGGCAGTGTGTGCAGGTGTGTGCAGGGGCGTGTGTGCAGGTAACGTGGGTGTGAGCAGGTGTGTGAGTGCAGGTGTGTGCCTGCATGCGCGTGCAGGCAGTGTGTGCAGGCATGCGCAGGCGTGTGCAGGTGTGTGTGCAGGTAACGTAGGTGTGAGCAGGTGTGTGCCTGCATGCGCGTGGAGGCAGCGTGTGCAGGTGTGTGCAGGTGTGTGCAGGCGTGTGTGCATGGGTAACACATAGGTGTGAGCAGGTGTGTGCCTGCACGTGCGTGCAGGTGTGAGTGCAGGTGTGTGCAGGCGTGTGTGTGCAGGTAACATGTAGGTGTGAGCAGGTGTGTGCCTGCATGTGTGTGCAGGCAGCGTGTGTAGGTGTGAGTGCAGGTGTGTGCAGGCGTGTGCAGGGGGCATGTCAGTGTGTGCAGGTGTGTGACTGCAGGTGTGTGCGGGTGTGTAAGTGCAGGTGTGTGCGGGTGTGAGCGCAGGCAGCGTGTACAGGCGTGTGCAGTGCGTGTGCAGGCATGTGCAGGTGTGTAACTACAGGTGTGTGTGGGTGTGAGAGCAGGCAGCGTGTGCAGTGTGTGTGCAGGCGTGTGCAGTGCGTGTGCAGGCGTGTGCAGGTGTGTAACTGCAGGAGTGTGCGGGTGTGAGCGCAGGCAGCGTGTGCAGGCGTGTGCAGGTGTGTAACTGCAGGTGTGTGCGGGTGTGAGCGCAGGCAGCGTGTGCAGTGGGTGTGCAGGTGTGTGACTGCAGGTGTGTGCGGGTGTGAGCGCAGGCAGCGTGTGCAGGCATGTGCAGTGTGTGTGCAGGCGTGTGCAGGTGTGTAACTGCAGGTGCGTGCGGGTGTGAGCGCAGGCAGCGCGTGCTCGCAGCGCGTGTGCCATTCGCACGCGGTACCCACCCCCTTCCCGCGCGGCGTGCGCGCGTGCCCCGGGCCGTGCCGCCCTCAAGGTGACCCTCAGCGCACGCAGCTTAAACGCTTAATCCCCCTCCCCTCCATCTGCCACCCCGGGGGTCTCCCCCGGCCTGTCCGGGGGGGTCAGGCCCGTCGGCGCGCCCCGCAGGCATCCACTACGTGGGGCAGATGCACGAGGGCAGCATGCTGCGCGTGGCGCTGGACCAGCTGACGGACGGGCAGCTGTGCTGGCAGCGCCTGCCCGACCCCTACGACGAGGTGTCCCTGGGCCCCCGGCGCTACCAGCTGCGCGCCGGCAAGGCCGCCTTCGCCGCCGCGCTGGAGGAGCAGTTCCCCGCCGAGCGGGCGGCCATCAGGGAGTTCATGCGGCTCTCCAAGGTGGGGCGGGGGGGGGGCGGGGGCGGCCTTGGGGACACCTTCTGGGGGTGGTGGCGCGTGCCCAGGGTGGGGTCGGGTCAGTTGGGATGGGTCAGCGTGGGGGGTGGGTGGATGGTTGTGGGGAAGGGGCGGTGGGAACGTTGGGGACAAGGGGGATGGGCGTGGTGGGGACACGGTGATGGGCACGGTGGGGACAAGGGTGGTGGGGACACGGACACTGGGCATGGTGGGGACACGGGTGGTGGGGACACGGACACTGGGCATGGTGGGGACACGTGACGGGGATGGTGGGGACATGGGTGGCGGGTGTGGTGGGGAGGGGCAATGGGAACGTTGGGGACAAGGGGGATGGGCGTGGTGGGGACAAGGGTGGTGGGGACACGGACACTGGGCATGGTGGGGACACGTGACAGGGATGATGGGGACACGGGTGGCGGGTGTGGTAGGGAGGGGCAACGGGAACGTTGGGGACAAGGGGATGGGCATGGAGGGGACACGGTGATGGGCATGGTGGGGACAAGGGTGGTGGGGACGCAGACACTGGGTATGGTGGGGACACGTGACGGGGATGGTGGGGACACAGGTACAGGAGGGTCATGGTGGGGACACGTGACGGGGATGGTGGGGACACGGGTGATGGTCATGGTGGGGACAAAAGCCATGGGCATGGTGGGGACACAGGTACAGGATGGGCATGGTGGGGACACGGGTGATGGGGACACAGACACTGGGCATGGTGGGGACATGTGACGGGGTGGTGGGGACACGGATGATGGGTGTGGTGGGGACAAAAGCCGTGGGCATGGTGAGGACACAGGTACAGGATGGGCATGGTGGGGACAAGTGACGGGGATGGTGGGGACACGTGTGGTGGGCATGGTGGGGACGAAAGCCATGGTCAAGGAGGGGACACGGGTGGTGGGACACAGACACTGGGCATGGTGGGGACACGTGACAGGGATCATGGGGACACGGGTGGCGGGTGTGGTGGGGAGGGGCAATGGGAACGTTGGGGACAAGGGGGATGGGCATGGAGGGGACACGGTGACGGTCACGGCGGGGACAAGGGAGACGGACGCGCCGGGGCCGCGCGTGACGGTCCCGTCGGGGACACAGGCGTGTGCGCGCTGGGGACGGCGCCGGGGGTTGTGTCCGGCGCCCGGGGGGGTGACAGGCCGGTGCCGGCGCAGGTGGCCTCGCGGCACGTGGGGCTGCTGGCGGTGCTGAAGCTGGTGCCGCGCTGGGCGGCCGCCCTGCTGCTCCGCACCGGCCTCCTGCACCGCCTCTCGCCCGTCTTCCGCATGGCGGCCACCAGCCACAGCGAGGCCGTGGCCCGCCTCACCGCCGACCCCGACCTGCGCGCCCTGCTCAGCTACCTCTTCTACGGTCAGGGGCCTGTCGCGACAGGGAGGGGCCTGTCGCGATAGGGGAGGGCACCGTTGCGATAGAGGAGGACCAGGTCGTGATGGGGGGGGGGGAGGCACCGTCAGGATAGGGGAGTGCGCCGTGGCGATGGGGGAGGGATGTGTTGCAATAGGAGGGCTGTGTCGTGATAGGGGAGGGCCGTGTCATGGTAAAGGAAGGCCGTGTCATGATAGGGGGGCACCATTGCGATAGGGGAGGGCTGTGTTGCAAGGGAGAGGGCTGTATCGTGATGGGGAGGGCTGTATTGTGATAGGAAAGGGCTGTGTCATGATGGGGAGGGCTGTGTCGCAATAGGGCAGGCTGTGTCACGATACAGGAGGCCTATGTTGCAAAAGGCGAGGACTGTATTATGATAGGGGAAGGTTGTGTCGTGATAGGGGGGGGGCCATGTCATGACAGGGAGTGGCATCATCATGATGGGGGAGAGCTGTGTTGCAAGGGGGAGGGCTGTATCGTGATGGGGGGGCTGTATCACAATGGGGAGAGCAGTGTTGCAATAGGGCAGGCTGTGTCACGACACAGGGGGGCCCACGTTGCGAAAGTCAAGGGCTGTATCGTGACAGAAACAGACCGTGTCACGATAGGGGAGGGCCGTATCGCGGTCGGGGAGGTGGTGTCACGATAGGGGAGGGCTATCGCGTCCTCGGCATCCCCCCCACCCGCGTCCCCAGGCACGGCCCCGCGGGACTCCAGCTTCCTGGTGAACGTGCTGATGGTGCACCACTACCAGCGGGGGGCCTGGTACCCGCGGGGGGGCGCCAGCGAGATCGCCTTCCACGCCGTGCCCGTCATCGAGCGCGCGGGGGGGGCCGTGCTGGTGCGCGCCCCCGTCACCCGCATCCTCGTCTCCCCCGACGGCGCCGCCGTGGGTGAGCGCCGACCCCTCCCCCGCCCCGGACCCAGCCCCCCCCCCCCCCCAGCCGTGGGGGCAGGGTGGCAGCCCCCTCACACCCCTCCCCACCCACCCACCCCCCACGCAGGGGTGGCGGTGCGGGGGGGCCCGGAGCGGGGGGAGGTGCAGATCTTCGCCCCCCGCGTCATCTCCGACGCCGGCACCTTCAACACCTTCGGCCGCCTCCTGCCGCCCCCGCTCCGCGCCCACCCAGGTACCGCCGGCCCGGCCCCACGGCCCCACGGCCCCGCTGTCCCCAGTGTCCCTGCTGTCCCCAGTGTCCCTGCTGTCCCCACATCCCCGGTGTCCCCAGCACTCTGCTGTCCCCAGCATCCCGCTGTCCCCACGGCCCCAGTGTCCCCAGTGTCCCCAGCACCCCGCTGTCCCCAGTGTCCCTGGTGTCCCCAGCACTCTGCTGTCCCCAGCATCCCGCTGTCCCCACGGCCCCAGTGTCCCCACTGTCCCCAGCACCCCGCTGTCCCCAGTGTCCCTGGTGTCCCCAGCACTCTGCTGTCCCCAGCATCCCGCTGTCCCCACGGCCCCAGTGGCCCCACTGTCCCCTGTGTCCCCGCTGTCCCCAGCATCCCGCTGTCCCCAGTGTCCCCACTGTCCCCACATCCCCGGTGTCCCCAGCACTCTGCTGTCCCCAGCATCCCACTGTCCCCAATGTCCCCGGTGTCCCCACATCCCCAGTGTCCCCAGCACTCTGCTGTCCCCAGCATCCCGCTGTCCCCACGGCCCCAGTGTCCCCGCTGTCCCCAGTGTCCCTGCTGTCCCCAGCACTCTGCTGTCCCCAGCACCCTGCTGTCCCCAGTGTCCCCGGTGTCCCTGGTGTCCCCAGCACCCCGCTGTCCCCAGTGTCCCTGGTGTCCCCAGTGTCCCCAGCACCCCGGTGTCCCCACATCCCTGGTGTCCCCAACATCCTGCTGTCCCCAGCGTCCCTGGTGTCCCCACATCCCTGGTGTCCCCAGCATGCCCATGTCCCCAGCATCCCTGTGTCCCTGGTGTCCCCAGCATTCCTTGTATTACTGGTGTCCACAGCATCCCTCTGTCCCCATGTCCTCAGTGTCCCATTGTCCCTGGTGTCCCCACATTCCCATGATGTCTGTGTCACTGGCATGCCCAGTGTCCCCAGCATCCCTGTGCCCTCGGTGTCCCCAGTGTCCCCACAGCCCCAGCATCCCTTTATTCCTGCTGTCCCCAGTATCCCTAGCATCACTGCTGTCCCCAGCATCCCTGCATTCCATGTCCCCATTGTCCCTGGTGTCCCCGCATCCCCACATTCCCATCTCTCCCGTGCCCCTGGTGTCCCCAGCATCCCCAGCATCCCTGGCATCCCCATGTCCCTGATGTCCCCAGTGTCCCCAGCATCCCCAGTAACCACAGCATCCCTGTGTCCCTGGTGTCCCCAGCATCCCTGTGCCCCCGTGTCCCTGATGTCCCCAATGTCCCCAGCATCCCTGTGCCCCCATGTCCCTGGTGTCCCCAGTGTTCCCGCTGTCCCTGTGTCCCCACATTCCCCTCACACCTGTGTCCCCTGCATCCCCATGTCCCTGGTGTCCCCAGCATCCCCGTGTCCTTGGTGTCCCCAGTGTCCCCAGCATCCCTGTGCTCCCATGTCGCTGGTGTCCCCAGCATCCCCATGTCCCTGGTGTCCCCAGTGTCCCCAGCATCCCTGTGCTCCCATGTCGCTGGTGTCCCCAGCATCCCCGTGTCCCTGGTGTCCCCAGTGTCCCCAGCATCCCTGTGCCCCCATGTCGCTGGTGTCCCCAGCATCCCCGTGTCCCTGGTGTCCCCAGTGTCCCCACAGCCCCAGCATCCCTTTATTCCTGCTGTCCCCAGTATCCCTAGCATCACTGCTGTCCCCAGCATCCCTGCATTCCATGTCCCCATTGTCCCTGGTGTCCCCGCATCCCCACATTCCCATCTCTCCCGTGCCCCTGGTGTCCCCAGCATCCCCAGCATCCCTGGCATCCCCATGTCCCTGATGTCCCCAGTGTCCCCAGCATCCCCAGTAACCACAGCATCCCTGTGTCCCTGGTGTCCCCAGCATCCCTGTGCCCCCGTGTCCCTGATGTCCCCAATGTCCCCAGCATCCCTGTGCCCCCATGTCCCTGGTGTCCCCAGTGTTCCCGCTGTCCCTGTGTCCCCACATTCCCCTCACACCTGTGTCCCCTGCATCCCCATGTCCCTGGTGTCCCCAGCATCCCCGTGTCCTTGGTGTCCCCAGTGTCCCCAGCATCCCTGTGCTCCCATGTCGCTGGTGTCCCCAGCATCCCCATGTCCCTGGTGTCCCCAGTGTCCCCAGCATCCCTGTGCTCCCATGTCGCTGGTGTCCCCAGCATCCCCGTGTCCCTGGTGTCCCCAGTGTCCCCAGCATCCCTGTGCCCCCATGTCGCTGGTGTCCCCAGCATCCCCGTGTCCCTGGTGTCCCCAGTGTCCCCAGCATCCCTGTGCCCCCATGTCCCTGGTGTCCCCAGTGTTCCCACTGTCCCTGTGTCCCTACATTCCCATCACACTTGTGTCCCCCGCATCCCCATGTCCCTGGTGTCCCCAGCATCCCCGTGTCCCTGGTGTCCCCAGCATCTCCGTGTCCCTGGTGTCCCCAGCATCCCTGTGCTCCCATGTCGCTGGTGTCCCCAGCATCCCCGTGTCCCTGGTGTCCCCAGTGTCCCCAGCATCCTTGTGCCCCCATGTCGCTGGTGTCCCCAGCATCCCCGTGTCCCTGGTGTCCCCAGTGTCCCCAGCATCCCTGTGCCCCCATGTCGCTGGTGTCCCCAGCATCCCTGTGCCCCCACATTCCCATCACCCCTGTGTCCCCCGCATCCCCATGTCCCCAACATCCCCACCATCCCCATGTCCCTGATGTCCCCGATGTCCCCATCGTCCCCACAGCCCCATCGTCCCCATCATCCCCGTGTCCCTGCCATCCCCGTGTCCCCCCCCCGGCAGGGACGGGACGTCACGCCGTGCCCCCCCAGGTGTCCGCTCCCGCCTGGCCATGGTGCGGCACGGCATGGGCTCCTTCCTGGTCTTCGTGGGGCTGCGGGGCAGCGCGGCCGAACTGGCCCTGCCGGCCACCAACTTCTGGATCTACCCCCACAACGACCTGGACGCCATGTAAGGGACCCCCCCCCCCCCTACACACCCACCCACCGGGGAGGGGGCAGCCGCGCGGGGTGGGGGTCGGGGGGGTGCACGGTGCTGCCCGCTCTGCCGCAGGATGACCCGCTACGCCGCCCTGCGCCGCGATGACGTCCCCGAAAACCTGGCCATGCTGTTCATCACCTTCCCCGCCGCCAAGGACCCCACCTACGAGCAGCGGCACCCAGGTACGGGCTGGGGGCCCCCCCACGCCCCCCCCCCCGGACTCTTCAGCGCTGATCCGCTCGGCTTTGCAGGCTCAGAGCCTCCTTAATCCCCCCCCCCCCCCCCCCGATGGGATTACGGGGTGGGCGCTGCCGCCGCGTCCCCGGGGTGACACCGGCGTCCCCCGCAATGGGTTGGGGGGGCTGTCCCCGGTTGTTGTGTGCCCCCCACCCCGTCCGCCCCCCACCCCCCCCCCCTCAGGCCGGTCGTGCATGACCATCCTGACCATGGCGCGGTACGAGTGGTTCGAGGAGTGGGCCGGGACGCGCGCCCGGCACCGGGGGCCCGGCTACGAGCGGTACAAGTTGGCCATCGCCCAAGCGCTGCTGGAGCGGGCGCTGCAGCGCTTCCCCCACCTCCGCGACAAGGTGACGGGGGGGGGGGACACCCCCCCCACACACACACCCCACACCCCCCGCGCCCCCCGGCCACGCGGGGCGCACGGTGCGGATGGGGGCATGGGGGAAGGGGGTGCACGGTGGGGTGGGGGTGCCCCGTGGGAATGGGGGCGCACAGTAGGAATGGGGGCGCACAGTGGGGCACGGATGGGGTGGGGGTGCCCCGTGGGAATGGGGCGCACAGTAGGAATGGGGCGCACAGTGGGGCACGGATGGGGTTGGGGTGCCCCGTGGGAATGGGGTGCGCAGTGGGGATGGGATTGGGGTGCCCCATGGGAATGGGGGTGCGCAGTGGGGGTGGGATTGGGTTGGGGTGCCCCGTGGGAATGGGGTGTGCAGTGGGGATGGGGTTGGGGTTGGGGTGCCCTGTGGGAATGGGGTGCGCAGTGGGGATGGGATTGGGGTGCCCCGTGGCAATGGGGTGTGCAGTGGGGCAAGGGTGCGGGTGTCCCATGGAATGGGGTGCACAGTGGGGATGGGGTGGGGTTGGGGTGCCCCGTGGCAATGGGGTGTGCAGTGGGGCAGGGGTGGGGGTGCCCCATGGGAATGGGGTGCACAATGGGGCATGGATGGGATTGGGGTGCCCCATGGAAATGGGGTGCACAGTGGGGATGGGGTTGGGGTGCCCCATGGGAATGGGATGTGCAGTGGGGCAGGGGTGTGGGTGTCCCATGGGAATGGGGTGCACAATGGGGCATGGATGGGTTTGGGGTGCCCCATGGAAATGGGGTGCACAGTGGGGATGGGGTGGGGTTGGGGTGCCCCGTGGCAATGGGGTGTGCAGTGGGGCAGGGGTGGGGGTGCCCCATGGGAATGGGGTGCACAATGGGGCATGGATGGGATTGGGGCGCCCCGTGGGAATGGGGTGCACAGTGGGGACGGGGTGGGGTTGGGGTGTGTCCCATGGGAGTGGGGTGCGCAGTGGGGATGGGGGTGGGGTTGGGGTGCCCCGTGGCAATGGGGTGTGCAGTGGGAATAGGGTGAGGTTGGGGTGCCCCATGGGAATGGGGTGTGCAGTGGGGCATGGATAGATTTGGGGTGCCCCATGGGAATGGGGTGCGCGGTGGGGAATGGGTAGCCTGCGGATTTGGGGCACCCAAGCGGGGTTGGGGTGCCCAGTGGGAATAGGGTGCCCTGTGGGTGCCCCATGGCGGAATGGGGTGCCCTATGGGGCAGGGTGCTCTGGGTGGGTTTGGGGTGCCCCTTGGGGTCCCCACTGGGTACACCCCCCAATGTCACAGGGTGTCCCGTGGGTTGGGGCGCCCAGCGGGGACAGGGGGGCCCTGCACGGGGTGGGCCACCCCCCCGGGACCCCTGCATGGGGTGGGGGCCCCCCCCCAGTTACGTTTGGGGCTGGTGTGGTGGGACCTGCCGTTTGGTGGGAGGCGTCTACCTGTGCCCCTGTGCACCCCCCCACCCTCGACACCCCCTGAGCCCCCCGCACGAGCCCCCCCACGCCCCCCAACACCCCCTGAGCCCCCGCACGAGGCCCCCCCATGCCCCCCAACACCCCCTGAGCCCCCGCACGAGGCCCCCCATGCACCCTGGCACCCCCTGAGCCCCTCCACGAGCCCCCCCACACCCCCCGACACCCCCTGAGCCCCCCCACGAACCCCCCATGCCCCCTGACACCCCCTGAAACTCCACACGAGCCCCCCCATGCCCCCCGACTCCCCCTGAGCCCCCCACGAGCCCCCCTATGCCCCCCCCGACACCCTCTGAGCCCCCCCCACTCTCCCCAACACCCCCTGAGCCCCCCCCATGATCCCCCCATGCACCCCTCCATGCCCCCCCGAACCCCCTGAGCCCCCCCATGACCCCCCCCCACCCCCGACACCCCCTGAGACCCCCCCCCGAGCCCCCCCCACGCCCCCCGACACCCCCTGAGCCCCCCCATGAACCCCCCACACACCCCAACACCCCCTGAGACCCCCCCGAGCCCCCCCACGCTCCCCAACACACCCATGAGCCCCCCCCATGCACCCCCCCACGCACCCCCCACGCACCCCGACACCCCCTGAAACCCCCATGACCCCCCCCACGCCCCCCGACACCCCCTGAGACCCCCCCGAGCCCCCCCACGCCCCCCAACACCCCATGAGCCCCCCCATGCACCCCCCGCGCACCCCCCCACGCCCCCCAACACCCCCTGAGCCCCCCCATGACCCCCCCCACACACCCCCCGACACCCCCTGAGGACCCCCTCCCCGAGCCCCCCCACGCCCCCCCGACACCCCCTGAGCCCCCCCATGACCCCCCCCACACCCCGACACCCCCCTGAGACCCCCTCCCCGAGCCCCCCCACGCCCCCCGACACCCCCTGAGCCCCCCCATGACCCCCCACACACACCCCGACACCCCCTGAGACCCCCTCCCCGAGCCCCCCACGTCCCCCGACACCCCCTGAGCCCCCCCATGACCTCCCCCACACCCCGACACCCCCTGAGACCCCCCCCGAGCCCCCCCACGCCCCCCCGACACCCCCTGAGCCCCCCCATGACCCCCCCCCCACGCCCCCCGACACTCCCCGAGCCCCCCACGTCCCCCGACACCCCCTAAGCCTCCCATGACCCCCGCAGACACACCCCGACCCCCCTCCCGAGCCCCCCCCACGCCCCTCGACACCCCCTGAGCCCCCCCCCCGGGCAGGTGGCGTTCGTGGAGGCGGCGTCGCCCCTCACCAACCAGCACTACCTGGCCGCCCCCCGGGGGGAGATGTACGGGGCCGAGCACGACGTGGGCCGCTTCAGCCCGGCCGTGGTGGCCGCCATGAGGGCCGAGACCCCCGTGAAGAACCTCTACCTGACGGGTGAGGGTCCCGGCCCCCCCCCCCCCCACCCCAGGCTGCGCGCGGCGTCCCGGGGGCTGGCCCGCGGCGGGGGGGCGCTGTGCCGTGGGGTGGCCGGGTGCCCCCCCGCGTGGCCCCACGGCGGCCTGGCCCCCAGGGCAGGACGTGTTCAGCTGCGGGCTGGCGGGGGCGCTGCACGGGGGGCTGCTCTGCGCCTCCGCCCTCCTGGGCCGCCCGCTCCAACCTCGACCTGCTGCTCCTCAAGAGGAAGATCAAGCGGGGCCGGGGGGCGGCACGCGGCGTGAGGGGGGGGGAGGGGGGGGGGGGGGGGCGCCCACGGGACACCCATGGGACACCCATGGGACAGCCGGTGTGGGACAGCCGGTGTGGGACACCCCCGCGGGGCAGCCCCGTGCCAGGGGAAGGCCTGTGCCCAGCTCAATAAACCCCCCGAGTCCTGCGGGCCTGGGGCGTGTCTGGGATGGGGGGGATGGGGGGGTGGGGGGGGAGGGGATGGGGTGGGAGGGGGTGGGATGGGGATGGGAGGGGGGGGGGTGGGAGGGGGATGGGAGGGGGGTGGGGTGGGGGTGGGGTGGGAGGGGGTGGGATGGGGTGGGGTGGGGTGGGAGGGGGATGGGAGGGGGTGGGAGGGGGATGGGAGGGGGGTGGGGTTGGGGTGGGAGGGGATGGGAGGGGGTGGGGTGGGAGGGGGTGGGAGGGGGTGGGAGGGGGTGGGGTGGGGTGGGAGGGGGTGGGAGGGGGTGGGAGGGGGATGGGAGGGGGTGGGGTGGGAGGGGGTGGGAGGGGGTGGGAGGGGGTGGGGTGGGGTGGGGTGGGAGGGGGGTGGGATGGGGTGGGATGGGGTGGGGTGGGGTGGGAGGGGGATGGGAGGGGGTGGGAGGGGGTGGGGTGGGGTGGGATGGGAGGGGGTGGGGGGGTGGGATGGGGTGGGAGGGGGATGGGAGGGGGGGGTGGGGGGGGGTGGGAGGGGGTAGGAGGGGGTGGGATGGGGGTGGGAGGGGGATGGGGACAGGGGTGAGGATGAGATGAGGCTGGGGATGGGAGAGGGATAAGGATAAGGATAGGGACAGGGATGGGATGAGGATGAGGATGGAAATAGGATGGGGATGAGGATGAGGGGGATGGTGCTGGGTTTGGATGGGGACGAGATGTGGACGGGATGGGGACAGGGATGGGGTGTCCGGCCTGTCACCCACTCCCACCCCCCCCTGGCCATACAGGGTGCACACACAGCGGGGTGGGGGGGCATAGGGGGTGCAGACACCCCTCCAAAACTTCCCCCCCTTCTCTCTCTGAGCCCACCCAGCCCCCCCAAACCACACAGCAGGGACCTTTTACACTTTTCCAACGAATAAATAGAGCCCCCCCCCCACCCCACATGTTGGGGGGGGGGGGGGGGGGGGCACAGACCCAGACATCCATGGGGGGCAACACGGATCCGGGTGTCCGGATGGCCCCTCTGGGGCCATCCGGACACCCGGATCCGTGTTGCCCCCCCAACTAGGTGAAGGGGAGGGTTGTCACCGGGTTGTCCTTGGGGGTGGGGGGGGGGCACCCCTAGAAGCTGGTCTGGGGGGCAAAGGGGGGCTGAGCCCCGAGGCCGCGGCCACATTCGGGGCAGGGTCCCTGCGGCAGCGGGTAGAGGGAAGGCTTGGCCGTCACCTAAGGAAGGGGTTGGGGGGCAAGGGTCAGGCTATGGGGCGCCCTCCCCATAGCTCCCCTACACCCTACTGAGCTCCATAGCCCCAGTGTCCATCACCCCATAGCCCCACCCGCCCCATAGCCCCACCACCCCATAGCACCACCACCCCATAACCCCATCACTCACCACCCCATAGCCCCCCCATACCCTACTGAGCCCCATAGCCGCAGTGTCCATCACCCCATAGCCCCACCACCCCATAACCCCTGCACACCACCACCCCATAGGCCCCCCCCATGCCCTACTGAGCCCTATAACCCTGGTATCCATCACCCCATAACCCCACCACCCCATAGCACCACTACCCCATAACCCCACCACTCCATAACCCCATCACTCACCACCCCAGCACCCCATAACCCCAGCACCCACCACCCATAGCCCCCCCCATGCCCTACTGAGCCCCATAGCCCCAGTGCCTAGCCCCACCACCCCAATAGCCCCCCCCATGCCCTACCGAGCCCCACAGCCCCAGTGCCTAGCCCCACCACCCCATAGCCCCCCCCCCGCCCTACTGAGCCCCATAGCCCCAGTGCATAGCCCCACCACCCCATAGCCCCCCCCGTGCCCTACTGAGCCCCATGGCCCCAGTGCATAGCCCCACCACCCCACAGCCCACCCTGTCTCCCCACCTCGCTGTAGGGTGGGGGCTCCATGCCCACGGGGATGGGCGCACCGGGCAGGCTGGGGAGCGCGGGTATGGTGGTCAGCGGGGGGAGCACGGGGCCCTGGGGGTCCTGGTGGGGCGGGGGGGGGCTCGGGGTGGTGGCAGCGCTTGCGGCAGAGGTGCAGCACCGCGAGGAGGACGGTGATGGCTACGAAGATGATGATGATGATGATGAACATGATCCTGGGGACACCGAGAGGCGTGTGCTGGGGGCTGGTAGGTTCCCCCCCCACCCTGGCACCCCTGGGTGCCTGCCCCCCAGCTCCCCCCCCCAGCCCTGTCCACACACCCACAGGGCTCTGGGGCCTCTCCCAGCTCCCTGACCCACAGCGCCCATCACCAGGGGACCCTTCCCAGGCGCAGCACCCAGGCCTCTGCCCCCCGCCCCCCCCACCGCTGCCCCCCGCCCCCCCCGCCCACGCACCCCGGCGTCCCGGCACCCCCCCGGCCCCGCCGTGTCACCCTCCTCGCCGCAGCCGCACTGTGGACCCGGGCGCCCGGGGCACCCCACACCCAGCACCCCACTGCCCCTTTGCACCCCTCCCTGCCCCACTGCGCACTTCGCCCTGGGTGGGGGGGACTCCCGCGGTGCGGCCGCTTTTGGGGAGGGGGGGTTATTGGAGCAAGCTGAGGGTGCTGGCCCTCCGCTGTGGGGTGCTGACCCCCAAATTGGGGTGTGGGGGGGTAAGGTCATCCCCGCTACTGAAATGGGGATCCCCGAGGTGCTGGGGGGGGGGTCGGTGCTTGGTGCTGTTTGGGGGGGGGGGTCATGGCACCCCCCGGGGTACCCCTGGGCTCGGTGATGGGGGTCCCACACTGAGGGGGTGCAGCAGGGCCCCCCCGGAACTGGGTGCTCCTGATGTCCCCCGCTGGGGTGGGCTGGGGGTTGGGGGGGGGTGTTCATCCCCTCATGTCCCCCTTGCTCCCCTCCTTCCCGCAGCCTGTCACCCCCCCCTGCACCCCTCTGTATCCTCCCCCTCCATCCTTCGTGCATCCC
>JAQBHY010000113.1:0-53155 GCA_027574665.1 Rhynochetos jubatus
TAAAGGAAAAAAAACCCCCAAGTGAGGGCCAATCAGAGAAGGCTCCGCCCCTTCCCCGGTCCGGGGGCGGGCCTAGGCCGCCAACGGGCAACCAATGGGAGAGAAAGTCCCGCCCGCTCTGGCACAGCGGCAGCCAATGGCAACGAGCGCGTGGTCTTCGCGGTGGGCGTGGTGAGTGGCCGGCTCTGGGCGTGGCTTTCGCGTGGCCACGCCCCCTCCGGGCAGCACAGAACACTCCAGTCGCAGCAGGGGCGTGGTCCGCGCTGGCCCCGCCCTCAGTGGGCGTCACCCAGCGCTGACCACACCCCTCGAGCACGGTACCGGGGGTGCAGAGTGGTGGGGTGTGGCCTGCGCAGGGCCCCGCCTCCAATAGGCGTCACCCAGCGCTGGCCACACCCCCCGAGCACAGCAGCAGAGCATCCCTGCCGGTGTGGGCGTGGCCTGCCCTGAGCCCGCCCCAATGGGCGTCACCCAGCGCTGGCCACACCCCCGATGGTCGCACACCGGTCTCCACCCTCCACTGGGGGGTGTGTGTCCATTCAGCCACGCCCCTGGAGGCGTGGCCACGCGTGACCACACCCCCTCCTCCCGCAGCAAGGCTCAACGCACCGTCGGGGAGGCCGGGGGGGGAGGGGGCGTGGCCCGCGCCAAACCCCGCCCCTCCAGCTGTCTCCCCATCACACCACACCCACCGGGGGGGCGTGGCGTCGCTTGGCCACACCCCCTCCCGCTTCCAGGGACCAGGCGTTCCAATGGGGGCAGTGGCGTGGAGGGGGCGTGGCATGTCGCCGAGGGGGGGCGTGGCCTGTCGCCGAGGGGGGGCGTGTCCCGCGGCAGGCCCCGCCCCCTCAGAGCAGCAGCTTCCCGTTGCGGTGGATCTTGAGGATCCGGCCCAGGCGCTGCTTGGCCGTCGCCAGCCCCTTTTTGGGGCGTTTTCCTGCCAAAACGGGGGCGCCCGTTAAGCCCCGCCCCCCCCGAGGGACCACCCCACCCCCCTCCGACCCCCCCCCACCCCCAATCTTACCCTGGGCGTTGGCGGCGGGGGCGGGGGGGGGCCGGCGGTGGGTGAGGAAGACCCCCGGGGCCATGGGGGGAGGGGCGCGGCCGGGGGGGGGCACCCCGAAAGGAGAGGGCGCCCCTCCCCCTCCCCCCGCCCCTCCCCCCCCCCCCGGGCGAGCCGTGTACTCGTGATCGGCCAAACTGGGGGGGTACGGGGGGTCCGGGGGGGGGTCCCCGCAGGGCGGGGGAGGGGCGGGGGCGCCCCCAAGCTCCGGGGGGGCGGCGGGGGGGGGGCGGGGCGGGGGGGGAGGGGTCTTCCTCCTCCTCCTCCTCTTCCTCCTCCTCCTCTTCTTTTCCTCCCCTCGGCGGGGGAGGGGGGCGAGGGGGGGCGGCGCTTGGCCGGGCCCTTCCGGCGCTGCAGCTTCCGGTGCTCCTGGGGGGGGGGTGAACCCAAACCTGAGCCCCCCCCCGAGTGACCCCCCCGACCCTGCCCCCAGCCCCCCCAATATCCCCCCTGCAGGCCCCCAACCCCCTCAGACCCACCTGCGGCCCCCCCAAACCCCCCCCCTGCAGCTCCCCAAGCCCCCCAATATCCCTCCAGCCCCCCCTGCAGCCCCCCAATCCCCTCCCCAGCCCCCCCAGCCCCTCCCAAACCCCCCCAACCCCCTCCCCAGGCACCCCAGCCCCTCCCCAGCCCCCCCAATCCCCCACCAGCCCCCTCCCCAACACCCCCTTGCAGCCCCCCAACCCTCTCCCACCCCCCCCAGCCCCCCAAACCCCCACCAGCCCCCCCAATCCCTCCCAGACCCCCCTGCAACCCCCCCAGACCCCTCCCCAGCCCCTCCCAAACCCCCCAGCCACCCTTGCAGCCCCCCAACCCCCTCCCCAGCCCCCCAAACCCCCTCCCAGCCCTTCCCCAGCCCCCCCAATCCCCCCCCAGCCCCTCCCCAGCCCCCCAGCCCCTCCCAAACCCCCCCAACTCCCTCCCCAGGCACCCCAGCCCCTCCCCAGCCCCCCCAATCCCCCCCAGCCCCCCCTGCAGCCCCCCAACCCCCTCCCGAGCCCCCCAATCCCCCCCAGCCCCCCACCAGCCTCCCCCAGCCCCCCAATCCTCCCCAGCCCCCCCAAACCCCCTTCAGCCCCCCCTGCAAGCCCCCAACCTCCTCCCGAGCCCCCCAATCCCCCCAGCCCCCCCCCAGCCCCCCCACCTCCTCCCGAGCCCCCCCAATCCCCCCCATCCCCTCCCCAGCTCCCACCAGCCCCCCACCAGCCTCCCCCAGCCCCTCCCCAGCCCCCACAATACCCCCCCAGCCCCCCCCAATACCCCCCCAACCCCCTCCCCAGGCCCTCCCAAACCCCCCAACCCCCTCCCCAGGCCCCCCCAAGCCCCTCCCCAGCCCCCACAATCCCCCCAAACCCCCCCCAACCCCATCCCCAGCCCCTCCCCAGCCCCCCCAGCCTCCCCCAATCCCCCAATCCCCCCCAGCCCCTCCCAAACCCCCCCAACCCCCTCCCCAGGGCCCCCCAAGCCCCTCCCCAGCCCCCCAAGCCCCCCCCAGCCCCCCCGGCCCCCCACCTGCTGGGCCAGCTTGGCAGCCGCAGCCGCCAGGCCGGTCTCCACCGAGGCCACCCGCGTCCCCTCCCGCACGGGGCGGCTCTGCCGGGGCAGGCTGGGGGTCACCCGCGCTGCAGGGGGGGGGGGGGGGGAAACCGTGGGGGAGGGGCACCCCGCAACCGGGGCACCCCCGCTCCGCAGCACCCTCGGGGGAGCAGCCCCACCCCCCAGAGCCCCCAAACACAGCCCAGCCCCCCCAGGGACCCCCAAACAGAGCCCAGCCCCCCCAACCCCCACGGGGACCCCCCAACACAGCCCAGCCCAGCCCCCCAAACCCCCCCGGGGACCCCCCAACACAGCCCAGCCCCCCCAAACACAGCCCAACCCCCCCGGGGACCCCCCAACACAGCCCAGCCCCCCCCCAAACCTCCCCAAACCCCCCAACACAGCCCAGCCCCCCCAAACCCCCCCAAATGCCCCGGGGACCCCCCAACACAGCCCAGCCCCCCCAATCCCCATGGGGACCCCAAACACAGCCCAGCCCCCCCGGGGACCCCCAAACCCCCCCGGGGACCCCCCAACACAGCCCAGCCCCCCCAACCCCCATGGGGACCCCCAAACACAGCCCAGCCCCCCCAAACCTCCCCAAACCCCCCCAACACAGCCCAGCCCCCCCAACCCCCCCGGGGACCCCCAACACAGCCCAGCCCCCCAAACCTCCCCAAACCCCCCAGGGACCCCCAAACAGAGCCCAGCCCCCCCAACCCCCCCGGGGACCCCCCAACACAGCCCAGCCCCCCCAAACCTCCCCAAACCCCCCCGGGGACCCCCCAACACAGCCCAGCCCCCCCAAACCCCCCGGGGACCCCCAAAACCCAGCCCCTGCTCCCCCAACCCCCCCAAACCCCCCCAGAGACCCCCAACACAGCCCAGCCCCCCAACCCCCCCAAACCCCCCCGGGGACCCCCAAAACCCAGCCCCTGCCTCCCCCCAAACCCTCCTGGGGACCCCCAAACCCCCCTGGGGACCCCCAGAATCCAGCCCCAGCCCCCCCAAATCCCCCTGGGAACCCCCAAACCCCCTCCCAGCCCCCCCCAAACCCCCTCAGGGACCCCCAAAACCCCCCTCCAGCTCCCCCAAAACCACACCCAACCCCCCCAAAACCCCTGGGAACCCCCAAACCCCCCTCCCAGCCCCCTTAGGACCCCCAAACCCCCCTCCAGCGCCCCCCAAACCCACTGGAGACCCCCAAAAACCACTCCCAGCCCCCCCCAAACCCCCTCAGGGACCCCCAAACCCCCCTCCCAGCCCCCTTAGGAACCCCAAACCCCCCCTCCAGCCCCCCCCAAACCCCCTCAGGGACCCCAAACCCCCCCTCCAGCTCCCCAAAACCACACCCAACCCCCCAAAACCCCCTGGGGACCCCCAAACCACCCCCTCAGCCCCTTAGGAACCCAAACCCCCCCCTCCAGCCCCCCCCAAACCACTGGAGACCCCCCAAAACCACTCCCAGCCCCCCCAAACCCCCTCAGGGACCCCCAAACCCCCCCTCCAGCTCCCCCCAAACCCCCTGGGAACCCCCAAATCCCCTCCCAGCCCCCTTAGGAACCCCAAACCCCCCCTCCAGCGCCCCCCAAACCCACTGGAGACCCCCAAAACCCCCTCCAGCTCCCCCCAAACCCCCTGGGAACCCCCAAACCACCCCCCAGCCCCCTTAGGACCCCCAAACCCCCCCTCCAGCGCCCCCCAAACCCACTGGAGACCCCAAAAACCACTCCCAGCCCCCCCCAAACCCCCTTAGGACCCCCAAACCCCCCCTCCAGCCCCCCCCCAACCCCCTCAGGGACCCCCAAACCCCCCCTCCAGCTCCCCCAAAACCACTCCCAGCCCCCCCAAAACCCCCTGGGGACCCCCAAACCACCCCCCCAGCCCCCTTAGGACCCCCAAACCCCCCCTCCAGCCCCCCCAAAACCCCCTCAGGGACCCCCAAACACTCCCCCAACCCCCTTAGGACCCCCAAACCCCCCCTCCAGCCCCCCCAAAACCACACCCAGCCCCCCCAAAACCCCCTGGGAACCCCCAAACCCCCCTCCCAGCCCCCTTAGGACCCCCAAACCCCCCCTCCAGCCCCCCCCAAACCCCCAAACCACCCCCCCCAGCCCCCCCCCCCAAACCTTTGGGGCTCCAGGGGGCGTCGTCGGTGACCTTCTTCTTTTTGGGGAGCGACTTCAGGGCGGGGTCGTCCTCGTCCGACTCCAGGGAGGGGTAAACTGGGCGGGGGGGGGGGTGTGGGTGAGGGGCGGGGCCATAGGGGTGCCCCCCCTCCCCAAAAAAGCACCCACTGTATTCGGCGTCCTTAAAGCAGGCGCCCAGGCTGTCCTGCTCGTCCAGGCTGGCCTCCTCCTCGCTGTCGGTACTTCGGGGGGCGGGGGGCGGCTGGGGGGGGGGCGCGGGAGGACGGCGGACCCCCCCCCCAGAAATGCTAGCTCCGCCCCCGGCCCCCCCCCCCCAATTAGGGGGGTTCAAAGGGGTGCCAGCCGGGAGGTTGGCCATGCAGAGCATCCCCTGGATGGCCTCGCGGGTGCTGGGGGAGGCGGGGGCCTCGCTGCGACGGGGGGAGGGGGCGGCGGGTTGGGGGGGGGCCCCCAAATTAAACACCCACCCCACCCCCCCACACACACCCCCCCGAAACCCCATCGCGGAGGGAACCCCAAAACCCAGCGCTAGACACACACACACACGCCCCCCCCCCACGGCCCCGCAAAGCACACGGGACCCCCCGAAAGCTACTGACCCCCCCCCCCCAAGGGACACCGAGACCCCCCCAGGGACCCCCAAACCCCCCCAGGGACCCCCCCAGGGACCCCGAGACCCCCCAAACCTCCTCTAAGACCCCCCAGGGACCCCCAAACCTCCCCTAAGACCCCCACCCAGGGACCCCAAAACCCCCCAGGGACCCCCCCGGGACCCCAAAATCCCCCAAACCTCCTCTGAGACCCCCCAGGGACCCCAAGACCCCCCCAGGGACCCCCAAACCCCCCAAACCTCCCCTAAGACCCCCCCCAGGGACCCCAAAACCCCCCCAGGGACCCCCCCGGGGACCCCAAAATCCCCCAAACCTCCTCTGAGACCCCCCCAGGGACCCCAAGACCCCCCCAGGGACCCCCAAAGCCCCCAAACCTCCTCTAAGACCCCCCCCAGGGACCCCCCCCGGGGACCCCAAAATCCCCCAGGGACCCCCCGGGGACCCCAAAATCCCTCAAATCTCCTCTGAGACCCCCCAGGGACCCCCCAGGGACCCCAAGACCCCCCAAACCTCCTCTGAGACCCCCCCAGGGACCCCCCCGGGACCCCCCCAGGGATGCCCCCAGGACCCCCAAACCCCCTCTAAGACCCCCCAGGGACCCCCCTAGGGACCCCCCAAACCTCCTCTAAGACCCCCCCCCCCCAGGGACCCCAAAACCCCCCGAGACCCCACTGGGACCCCAAAACCCCCCAAACCTCCTCTAAGACCCCCCCCAGGGACCCCGAGACCCCCCCAAAGGCCCCCCCAACACCCCCCAGCCCCCTAAAAGCCACCGAACCCCCTTAAACTCCCCCCCAAACCTCCTCTAAGACCCCCCCAGGGGCCCCAAGACCTTCCCCCAGGACCCCAAAACCCCCCAAGGCCCCCCCCCCCACCTCCTCTAAGACCCCCCTGTGACCCCAAAACCCCCCAAGACCCCTGAAACCTCCTCTAAACCCCCCCCCCAGAGACCCCAAACCCCCCCCGGCCCCCCCCAAACCTCCCCTAAGCCCCCTCCCACCCCGACACCCACCTGGGACCCCCCCCAAAAGCCTTTGGGACCCCCTCAAATCCCCCCCCCCTCACCCCTCAACTCCCCCCTTTCACCCCCCCGGCCCCCCCCAAACCCCCCAACCCCCCTAAAACCCCACAGTGCCCCCCACCCCCCCGCCAATCCGGGACCCCTCCCAAAACCCACTGCCCCCCTCAAATCCCCCCCCCCCCAACCCCCTCCCACAGCCCCTCCAACTCCTCCCAGGGATCCCAAGACCCCCTCCCCCCCCTCCCAACCCCCCCCCCCCCGGCCCCCCCACCTGAGCTGGGGGTACTCGGACCCCCCCACTTGCCGACTGGCCTTCAGCAGGTCGAGGATCCCGACGGCGCTGCCCCCCGCCCCCCCCTCCTCCTCCTCCGTCGTGTAGTCCTCCTGGGGGGGGGGGGCACGGGGGGGGTGAACCCCAAAATGCTCCCCCCACCCCGCCCCCAACCCGGGAACCCCCCCCCCCAGTGCCCTACAACCCACTCCCAGCCCCCTCCAACACCCCTGGGATCCCCCCCCCCTCAGTGTCCCCCCCACCCCCCCCAAAACCCCACTGGGACCCCTCTAAATCCCCCTGGGCCCCCCCAAATGCCCCCCCCAACCCCCCCAAAATGGCTCTGGGCCCCCCCAAATCCCCCCCAGCCCCCCCCAAACCCCATTGGGACTCCCTCAAATCCCCAGAGACCCCCAGAGCACCCCCAAAACCACACTGGGACCCCTCTAAATCCCCCTGGGCCCCCCCCAAATGCCCCCCCAACCCCCCCAAAACCCCCCCAGCCCCCCCCAAACCCCATTGGGACTCCCTCAAATCCCCAGAGACCCCCCAGAGCGCCCCCAAAACCCCACTGGGACCCCTCTAAATCCCCCTGGGCAACCCCAAATGCCCCCCCAACCCCCCCAAAATCGCTCTGGGCCCCCCCAAATCCCCCCCAGCCCCCCCCAAACCCCATTGGGACTCCCTCAAATCCCCAGAGACCCCCCAGAGCGCCCCCAAAACCCCACTGGGACCCCTCTAAATCCCCCTGGGCAACCCCAAATGCCCCCCCAACCCCCCCAAAACCCCCCCAGCCCCCCCAAACCCCATTGGGACTCCCTCAAATTCCCAGAGACCCCCCCAAAGCACCCCCAAAACCCCACTGGGACCCCTCTAAATCCCCCTGGGCCCCCCCAAATGCCCCCCCCAACCCCCCCAAAATCGCTCTGGGCCTCCCCAAATCCCCCCCCAGCCCCCCCAAACCCCATTGGGGCTCCCTCAAATCCCAGAGACCCCCCAGAGCACCCCCAAAACCCCACTGGGACCCCTCTAAATCCCCCTGGACCCCCCAAATGCCCCCCCAACCCCCCCAAAACCCCCCCAGCCCCCCAAACCCCATTGGGACTCTCTCAAATCCCCAGAGACCCCCCAGAGCGCCCCCAAAACCACACTGGGACCCCTCTAAATCCCCCCAACCCCCCCAAAACCCCCCCAGCCCCCCCAAACCCATTGGGACTCTCTCAAATCCCCAGAGACCCCCCAGAGCACCCCCAAAACCACACTGGGACCCCTCTAAATCCCCCTGGGCAACCCCAAATGCCCCCCCAACCCCGCCCAAAATCGCTCTGGGCCCCCCCAAATCCCCCCCAGCCCCCCCCAAACCCCATTGGACTCTCTCAAATCCCCAGAGACCCCCCAGAGCACCCCCAAAACCCCACTGGGACCCCTCTAAATCCCCCTGGGTCCCCCCAAATGCCCCCCAACCCCCCCAGCCCCCCCCAAACCCCATTGGGACTCTCTCAAATTCCCAGAGACCCCCCCAAAGCACCCCCAAAACCCCACTGGGACCCCTCTAAATCCCCCTGGGCCCCCCCAAATGCCCCCCAAAGCCCCCCAAAATCGCTCTGGGCTCCCCCAAATCCCCCCAGCCCCCCCAAACCCCATTGGGACTCTCTCAAATCCCCAGAGACCCCCCAGAGCGCCCCCAAAACCCCACTGGGACCCCTCTAAATCCCCCTGGGCAACCCCAAATGCCCCCCCAACCCCCCCAAAATCGCTCTGGGCCCCCCAAATCCCCCCCAGCCCCCCCCAAACCCCATTGGGACTCTCTCAAATCCCCAGAGACCCCCCAGAGCACCCCCAAAACCCCACTGGGACCCTCTAAATCCCCCTGGGCCCCCCCAAATGCCCCCCCAACCCCCCAAAACCCCCCCAGCCCCCCCAAACCCATTGGGACTCTCTCAAATCCCCAGAGACCCCCCAGAGCACCCCCAAAACCCCACTGGGACCCCTCTAAATCCCCCTGGGACCCCCCAAATGCCCCCCCCAACCCCCCCAAAATCGCTCTGGGCCCCCCCAAATCCCCCCCAGCCCCCCCCCAAAACCCCATTGGGACTCCCTCAAATTCCCAGAGACCCCCCAGAGCACCCCCAAAACCCCACTGGGACCCCTCTAAATCCCCCTGGGCCCCCCAAATGCCCCCCAACCCCCCCAAAACCCCCCCAGCCCCCCCCAAACCCCATTGGGACTCCCTCAAATTCCCAGAGACCCCCCAGAGCACCCCCAAAACCCCACTGGGACCCCTCTAAATCCCCCTGGGCCCCCCCAAATGCCCCCCCAAAACCCCCCCAGCCCCCCCCAAACCCCATTGGGACTCCCTCAAATCCCCAGAGACCCCCAGAGCGCCCCCAAAACCCCACTGGGACCCCTCTAAATCCCCCTGGGACCCCCCAAATGCCGCCCCCAACCCCCCCAAAACCCCTCTGGGCCCTCCCCAGTGCCCCCCAAACCCCCCCAGGACCCCCCCCCACCCCGTACCTCGATGTCGAAGTCGACCTCCCCCGGCTCCCGCACCCGGTTGGGGTCGGAGCAGGGCTTGGCCCGGGGCAGTTTTCGGGGGAGCCCTGGGGGGGGGGGTGGCAATTTGGGGGGGGGGGTGTCACAAAGGAGTAGGGGGACCCCCCCAGCACCCCCAAAGTGGGATGTGGGGGGCAGGAAGGGGGTTAAGAGGGGATTTGGGGGGGTCAAAGGGGAACGGGGAGGGGTTGGGGGGTCAAGGGGGGGGTCGTGGTGGGGGTTGGGGGTCAAGGGGGGGTCCCCATTTTTGGGGGGGTCATGGGGGACCACCAACCCCCCCACCCAGAGTGGGATTTGGGGGGAGGGGGGGAGATTAAGAGGAGGGGGGGGGGGGCGAAGGGTTATTTTGGGGGGGGTCCAGGGGCAGCCCTGGGAGGGGGGGGGGGCCGGGGGGGGGTTTGGGGGTGCCGGGGGGGGGGGGGGTTAGCTCACGGGGGAGGCGGCGGGGGCCGCGGCGGGGGGGGGTCTCATCGATCTGCAGATCCTCCTCCGAGTCCAGGTCCAGGGGGGGGGTGGGGGGCGAGCGGGGGGGGGGATGGGGGGGGGCGAGACCCCCAACGGGCCCCCGGGCGGCTCCGGCGGGACCTGGGGGGGGGGGGGGGGTTGGGGTTAATTGGGACACCCCCCCCCAGCACCCCAAAACCCCCTCTAAGACCCCCCCAGCCCTATAATAACCCCCCAACCCCCCCCACAGACCCCCCCCAGACCCCAGTCCCCCCCCCCGGACCCCCCCGGACCCCTCACCGGGCGCCGCCATTGGCCAGCAGAATTTGGGGGTCCCCCTCCGAGTCAGGGTCCGTCTCCTCCGGGCTGGAACTGGGGGGGTCAAGCTGGAAGAGGGGGGGGCACCCCAAAATTTAGGAAGGGTGCCCCCCCCCGCTCCCCAAATCCGCACCCCTCCCCCACCCCCCCAACAGGCTCCTCACCTCCTCGTCCTCGTCCAGGGGGGCCGTGGGGGGGGGGGTTGGGGTCCCCCCCTCGTCGGGGGGGCGAGGGGGGAGGGGCGGCTTGCGGGGACCCCCCTTCTTGGCGGGGGGGTCTTTCAAGGGACCCCGGGGGGGGCCGAAGGGGGACCCCGACTTCCCGGCGCTCTGCTGGAAGAGGTCCTGGGGGGGGGGGGGATGGGCGCTCAGCCCCGGGCTCCCAGTGCCCCCCAGTAACCACCAGTGCCCCCCCCAGCCCCTTCAGTGCCCCCCCCCCCCGTGCTCCCCAGCCCCCTCCCAGTTTCTCCCAGTGCCCCCCCCAGCCTCCCCCAGGGCCACCCAGGGCCCCCCCAGACCCCTCCCAGTTTCTCCCAGTGCCCCCCCCAGCCTCCCCCAGGGCCACCCAGGGCCCCCCCAGACCCCTCCCAACACCCCCCAGCCCCCTCCCAGTCCCTCCCAGCACCCCCCAGTCCCTCCCAGTGACACCCAGCCCCCTCCCAGCACCCTCCAGCCCCCTCCCAGTCCCTCCCAGTGGCTCCCAGTCCCCATCCAGCACCCCTCAGCCCCCTCCCAGTGCCCCCCCGCCCCTCCAGTCCCTCCAGCACCCCCCCAGTCCCTCCCAGTGACACCCAGCCCCCTCCCAGCACCCTCCAGCCCCCTCCCAGTCCCTCCCAGTCCCCATCCAGCACCCCTCAGCCCCCTCCCAGTGCCCCCCCCGCTCCTCCAGTCCCTCCCAGCACCCCCCCAGTCCCTCCCAGTGACACCCAGCCCCCTCCCAACACCCCCAGCCCCCTCCCAGTCCCTCCCAGTGGCTCCCAGTCCCCCTCCAGCACCCCCCAGCCCCCTCCCAACACCCCCCAGCCCCCTCCCAGTCCCTCCCAGCACCCCCCCAGTCCTTCCCAGTGACACCCAGCCCCCTCCCAACACCCCCCAGCCCCCTCCCAGTCCCTCCCAGTGGCTCCCAGTGGCCCTCCAGCAACCCCCTGCAACCTCCCAGCACCCCCCCGCCCCCTCCAGTCCCTCCCAGTGGCTCCCAGTCCCCATCCAGCACCCCTCAGCCCCCTCCCAGTGCCCCCCCGCCCCTCCAGTCCCTCCCAGCACCCACCCAGTGACACCCAGCCCCCTCCAACACCCCCAGCCCCCTCCCAGTCCCTCCCAGTAGCTCCCAGTCCCCATCCAGCACCCCCCAGCCCCCTCCCAGAACCCCCCAGCCCCCTCCCAGTGGCTCCCAGTCCCCATCCAGCACCCCCCAGTCCCTCCCAGTCCCTCCCAGTGCCCCCCACCTCCGCCAGCCGAATCTCCTTGGCCAGGTCCCGGATGAGCTGCCCCGGCCGGACGGTTTCGGGGATCTCGTGTTCGTGCTCCCCCAGCACCTTGGGGGGGGGGGAGAGGGGGGGTGAATAAAAACGGGGGGACCCCCCCTCCCACCGAGACACCCCCCCCCCACCAACCTGGGCCCCCCCCGAACCGGGGGGAACCCACAGAAATGAGGGAACCATCCCAAAACACCTCCCGCACCCCCACCCATCCACAGCCCCCCCCACCCCCCACCCCGGGACCCCCAAATCCCCCCCCCCCGGGGTCCCTCCAGGGCCCCCCAAAGTCCCCCAGGGACCCCCCCCAAAATACCAAGCCCCCCCCAAACCTCCTACTGCCCCCCCAAACCTGGCATCACCCACCTCTACTCCCCATTGTACCCCCACAAAGCCCCCCAAACCCCCCTGTAGCCCCCCCAAACCCCACAGGGACCCCCCCCAGCCCCCCTAAATCCCCCAGGGACCCCCCCCAAAATACCAAGCCCCCCCCCAAACCTCCTACTGCCCCCCCCAAACCTGGCATCACCCACCTCTATCCCCCCTTGTACCCCCCCAGAGCCCCCCAAACTCCCCCATAGCACCCCCAAACCCCACCCAGGGACCCCCACAGCCCCCCCAAATCCCCCCTGCAGACCCCCAACCCCCCCCCCGACCCACCAACCTCCCCAAGGGCCCCCCAAAACCTCTTCCCCTCCCCCCAAACCGGGACACACCCACACTATCCCCCCATTACCCCCACAGAGCCCCCCAACCCCCCCCATAGCCCCCCCAAACTCCACAGGGGCCCCCCAGATGCCTCCCCAGCCCCCCCAAATCCCCCAGGGACCCCCCAAAATAACAAGCCTCCCCCAAAACCTCCTACAAGCCCCCCCAAACCTAACATCATCCACCTCTAACCCCCCCTCATACCCCCCAGCCCCCCAAAACCCCCCCATATCCCCCCCAAACCCCCAGCTGCCCCCCCCAGCCCCCCCAAATCCCCAGGGACCCCCCCAAAAATAACAAGCCCCCCCCAAACCTCCTACTGCCCCCCCAAACCTGGCATCATCCACCTTTACTCCCCATTGTACCCCCCCAGAGCCCCCCAAACCCCCCTGTAGCCCCCCCAAACCCCACAGGGATCCCCCCCAGCCCCCCTAAATCCCCCAGGGACCCCCCCCAAAATACCAAGCCCCCCCAAACCTCCTACTGCCCCCCCAAACCTGGCATCATCCACCTTTACTCCCCATTGTACCCCCGCAGAGCCCCCCAAACCCCCCCATATCCCCCCCAAACCCCCACAGGACCCCCCTGGGTGCCCCCCCCAGCCCCCCAAATCCCCCCCCCGGCCCCCCCCCCCACCTCCTTGCGGGTCCAGGCGCGGAAGGCGGCCGTCAGGGCCTTGGCCCCCCGCAGCAGGTAGCCGGCCGGGTGCCGGCGGTTCTCCCGCAGCCCTGGGGGGGGGGGAGGGGGTTGGGGGGGGTGCTATGGGGGACCCCAAAAACTTTGGGGATCCCACCCCCCTCCCGGAAGTGCTGTGGGGGGAGCCCCCCCCACAGGGACAGGTGTGTCATGGGGGGGGGACGCCATGGGAGAGGCCAAAATGAGGGGGGGGACCCCCAGGCTGGGTTTGGGACCACCAGGACCCCCCCCAAATGAGACAGGGGACCCCCAGGCCGGGTTTGGGACCCCCAGGACCCCCCCAAATGAGGCTGGGGACCCCCACACTTGGTTTGGGACCCCCAGGACCCCCCCAAATGAGACGGGGGACCCCCAGGCCGGGTTCGGGACCCCCAGGACCCCCCCGAAATGAGAAGGGGGACCCCCAGGCCAGGTTTGGGACCCCCAGGACCCCCCCAAATGAGAAGGGGGACCCCCAGGCCGGGTTCGGGACCCCCAGGACCCCCCCGAAATGAGAAGGGGGACCCCCAGGCCAGGTTTGGGACCCCCAGGACCCCCCCAAATGAGGCTGGGGACCCCCAGGAACATCCCAAATGAGGCTGGGGACCCCCAGGCCGGATTTGGGACCCCCGAGACCCCCCCAAATGAGAAGAGGGACCCCCAGGCCGGATTTGGGACCCCAAGACCCCCCCAAATTAGAAGGGGGACCCCCAGGCCGGGTCTGGGACCCCCAAGACCCCCCCCAATGAGGCTGGGGACCCCCCCCAAGCCCCCCCCGCGGGGGCCGGGACCCACCTCGGAAGGTGTCGAGCAGGTGCCGCCCCACGTACCAGCAGACGGTCTCGAAGTGGGGGAAGGGCAGGAGGTCGGCCCGGAGCCGCCGCTCCAGCTCGTAGGCCCTGGGGGGGGGCGGGGGGGGGGGGGGCATTGGGGGGGGGGTTGGGGGGTGCCCCACAGCACCCCCATGGTGACCCACGGCCACCCACACCACCCCACCCAGCTTCATGGTGAAGCCCCTCCCACCAAAAAGACCCCCATACCCCCCCACAGCCCCCCCAAACCCCCCCAACCCCCACCCCACCCCACCCCCAGCTCCCACACCCCCTCAAAACCCCCCAAACCCCCTCCCCACGCCACCCCCAGCCCCCGCACCACCCCAAAACCCCTCAAACCCCCTCCCCACGCCACCCCCAGCCCCCACACCCCCCCCAACCCCCCTCAAACCCCCTCCCCACGCCACCCCCAGCCCCCGCACCCCCTCAAAACCCCCCCAAACCCCCTCCCCACGCCACCCCCAGCTCCCGCACCCCCTCAAAACCCCCCCATACCCCCTCCCCACGCTACCCCCAGCCCCCGCACCCCCCCAAAACCCCCTCCCCATGACACCCCCTGGCCCTGCACCCCCCCAAAACCCCCCCAAACCCCCTCCCCACACCACCCCCAGCCCCCGCACCACCCCAAAACCCCCCCAAACCCCCTCCCCACGCCACCCCCAGCTCCCACACCCCCTCAAAACCCCCCAACCCCCTCCCACGCCACCCCCAGCCCCCGCACCCCCCCAAAACCCCCCCAAACCCCCTCCCCACACCACCCCCAGCTCCCACACCCCCTCAAAACCCCCCAAACCCCCTCCCCACGCCACCCCCAGCCCCCGCACCACCCCAAAACCCCCTCAAACCCCCTCCCCACGCCACCCCCAGCCCCCACACCCCCCCCAACCCCCCTCAAACCCCCTCCCCACGCCACCCCCAGCCCCCGCACCCCCTCAAAACCCCCCCAAACCCCCTCCCCACGCCACCCCCAGCTCCCGCACCCCCTCAAAACCCCCCCATACCCCCTCCCCACGCTACCCCCAGCCCCGCACCCCCCCAAAACCCCCTCCCCATGACACCCCCTGGCCCCGCACCCCCCCAAAACCCCCCCAAACCCCCTCCCCACACCACCCCCAGCCCCCGCACCACCCCAAAACCCCCCCAAACCCCCTCCCCACGCCACCCCCAGCTCCCACACCCCCTCAAAACCCCCCAACCCCCTCCCCACGCCACCCCCAGCCCCCGCACCCCCCCAAAACCCCCCCAAACCCCCTCCCCACGCCACCCCCAGCCCCCGCACCCCCTCAAAACCCCCCCAAACCCCCTCCCCACGCCACCCCCAGCCCCACACCCCCCCAAAACCCCCCCAAACCCCCTCCCCACACCACCCCCAGCTCCCACACCCCCTCAAAACCCCCCCAAACCCCCTCCCCACGCCACCCCCAGCCCCCACACCCCCTCGAAACCCCCCCAAAACCCCCTCCCCATGACACCCCCAGGCCCCGCACCCCCCCAAAACCCCCCCCAAACCCCCTCCCCACGCCACCCCAGCCCCCACACCCCCTCAAAACCCCCCCAAACCCCCTCCCCACGCCACCCCCAGCCCCCGCACCACCCCAAAACCCCCCCAAACCCCCCCCACGCCACCCCCAGCCCCCACACCCCCTCAAAACCCCCCAAACCCCCTCCCCACGACACCCCCAGCCCCCGCACCCCCCCAAAACCCCCTCCCCATGACACCCCCAGCCCCCACATCCCCCCAAAACCCCCCCAAACCCCCTCCCCACGCCACCCCCAGCCCCCGCACCCCCTCAAAACCCCCCCAAACCCCCTCCCCACGCCACCCCCAGCCCCCACACCCCCCCAAAACCCCCCCAAACCCCCTCCCCACACCACCCCCAGCTCCCACACCCCCTCAAAACCCCCCCAAACCCCTCCCCACGCCACCCCCAGCCCCCACACCCCCCAAAACCCCCCCAAACCCCCCCCACGCCACCCCCAGCCCCCACACCCCCTCAAAACCCCCCCAAACCCCCTCCCCACGCTACCCCCAGCCCCCGCACCCCCCCAAAACCCCCTCCCATGACACCCCCTGGCCCCGCACCCCCCCAAAACCCCCCCAAACCCCTCCCCACACCACCCCCAGCCCCCGCACCCCCTCAAAACCCCCCCAAACCCCCTCCCCACGCCACCCCCAGCCCCCGCACCCCCTCAAAACCCCCCCAAACCCCCTCCTCACGCCACCCCAGCCCCCGCACCCCCCCAAAACCCCCTCCCCATGACACCCCCAGGCCCCGCACCCCCCCAAAACCCCCCCCAAACCCCCTCCCCACGCCACCCCCAGCCCCCGCACCCCCCCAAACCCCCTCAAACCCCCTCCCACGCCACCCCCAGCCCCCACACCCCCCCCAACCCCCCTCAAACCCCCTCCCCACGCCACCCCCAGCTCCCACACCCCCTCAAAACCCCCCCAAACCCCCTCCTCACGCCACCCCAGCCCCCGCACCCCCCCAAAACCCCCTCCCCATGACACCCCCAGGCCCCGCACCCCCCCAAAACCCCCCCCAAACCCCCTCCCCACGCCACCCCCAGCCCCCGCACCCCCCCAAACCCCTCAAACCCCCTCCCCACGACACCCCCAGCCCCCACACCCCCTCAAAACCCCCCCAAACCCCCTCCCCACGCCACCCCCAGCCCCCGCACCCCCCCAAACCCCCTCCCCACGCCCCCCCCCCAACCCACTTGAGCTGCACGTCGATGTTGAGGCTGTGCAGGAAGTTGCCCCCGAAGGCCAAGGTGTCGACGGGGGTCAGCACGGCGTGGATCCAGCCTGCGGGGGCACGGCGCGGGGCTCAGCGCCGCGGGGGGGGGGATAGGGGGGCCGGGGGGGGGCCGGGGGGGGTCGGGGGGGGGCACGTTACCCGTGGGGATGAAGAGGGTCTGGCCCTGGCGGAGGGGGCAGCGGTAGCAGCGGTCCGCTTGGTCGCCGAAGAAGAGCTCGGCGCGGCGGGGGGAGCAGCTCCAGGCCTCGAAGAGCGCCAGGTTGGCGGCCGTGGGGCGCACCAGGTAGAAGATCTTCTCCCCCTAAGTGTGGGGCGGGCCGGCGGGGGGGGGGGGCGGGGAGGGGGCAGGCCCCGGGGCAGGGGGAGAACCCCAGGAGATGGAAAAGGGACCCGGAGGGGAAGGGGAGGGGTGTGGGGAGCCAGGGGTGAGGCCTGAGTTGGTCCTATGGGGCGTCCGGACCCCCAACTGCCCCCATAGACCCCCCAACTACCCCCTATAGCCCCTCCAGACCCCCAACTGCCCCCACAGACCCCCCCATAGCCCCCCAATTGCCCCCTATAGACCCTCCAGACCCCCAACTACCCCCACAGATCCCCCCATAGCCCCCCAACTGCCCCCTATAGCCCCTCCAGACCCCCAACTGCCCCCACAGACCCCCCGATAGCCCCCCAACTACCCCCTATAGCCCCTCCAGACCCCCAACTGCCCCCACAGACCCCCCGATAGCCCCCCAACTACCCCCTATAGCCCCTCCAGACCCCCAACTGCCCCCACAGACCCCCCAATAGCCCCCCAACTACCCCCTATAGCCCCTCCAGACCCCCAACTGCCCCCACAGACCCCCCAATAGCCCCCCAACTACCCCCTATAGCCCCTCCAGACCCCCAACTGCCCCCACAGACCCCCCAATAGCCCCCCAATTGCCCCCTATAAACCCTCCAGACCCCCAACTGCTCCCACAGACCCCCCCATAGCCCCCCAATTGCCCCCTATAGACCCTCCAGACCCCCAACTGCCCCCACAGACCCCCCCATAGCCCCCCAATTGCCCTCTATAGCCCCTCCAGACCCCCAACTGCCCCCACAGACCCCCCCATAGCCCCCCAACTACCCCCTATAGCCCCTCCAGACCCCCAACTGCCCCCACAGACTCCCCCATAGACCCCCCAACTGCCCCCTATAGCCCCTCCAGGCCCCCAACTGCCCCCCATAGACCCCCCATAGCCCCCCAGACCCCCAACTGCCCCCATAGCCCCCCCATAGCCCCCAGCTTCCTCCTATAGCCCCCCCATAGCCCCTCCAGACCCCCAACTGCCTCCTATAGCCCCCCTACAGCTCCCCCAGACCCCCAACTGCCCCCTCCAGCCCCCCCCTCCCCCCCCCCAGGCTCTCTAGACCCCCAGCTCCACCCATGGGTCCTGTAGGCACCCCACATCACCTCTAATCCCCCTGGACCCCCCCCAAAATTGCTTCTAGGCCCCCTCTACCCCCCCTCCAACCCCCCCCACATCACCTATACCCCCCAAATCCCTCCTCCATCCCCCCAAATCTCCCTTCTAGCCCCCAAATCCCCTCCCATCCCCCAAATCTCCCTCCTCCATCCCTGGACCCCCCCAAAATCCCCTCTAGACTTCCTCTACCCCCCCAAACCCCCCTACATCTCCTATAAACCCCCAAATCTCCCTTCTAGCCCCCCAAATCTCCCTTCTAGCCCCCCAAATCCCCCTCCCATCCCCCCAAATCTCCCTCCTCCATCCCCTGGACCCCTCCAAAATCCCCTCTAGACTTCCTCTACACCCCCAAACCCCCCTACATCCCCTATAAACCCCCAAATCTGCCTTCCAGCCCCCCAGATTCCTCCTCCATCCCCCCAAATCCACTCCCAGCCCCCAAATCCCACCCTCCACCCCGTGGACCCCCCCAAAATCCCCTCTAGACCCCCAATACCCCCCAAACGCCTCCCCACATCACCTATATCCCCAAATCTCCCTTCTAGCCCCCCAAATCCCTCCTCCATCCCCCAAATCCCACTCCCAGCCCCCCAAATCCCACCCTCCACCCCGTGGACCCCCCTAAAATCCCCTCTAGACCCCCTCTATCCCCTCCAAACCCCCCAAATCTCCCTTCTAGCCCCCCAAATCCCTCCTCCATCCCCCCAAATCTCCCTTCTAGCCCCCCAATCCCCCTCCCATCCCCCAAATCTCCCTCCTCCATCCCCTGGACCCCTCCAAAATCCCCTCTAGACTTCCTCTACCCCCCCCCAAACCCCCCTACATCTCCTATAAACCCCCAAATCTGCCTTCCAGCCCCCAGATCCCTCCTCCATCCCCCAAATCCCACTCCCAGCCCCCCAAATCCCACCCTCCACCCCGTGGACCCCCCCAAAATCCCTCTAGACCCCCAATACCCCCCCAAACGCCTCCCCACATCACCTATATCCCCAAATCTCCCTTCTAGCCCCCCAAATCCCCCTCCCATCCCCCAAATCTCCCTTCTCCATCCCCTGGACCCCCCCAAAATCCCTCTAGACTTCCTCTACCCCCCCAAAGCCCCCTACATCCCCTATAAACCCCCAAATCTGCCTTCTAGCCCCCCAGATCCCTCCTCCATCCCCCCAAATCCCCCTCTCAGCCCCCCCAAATCCCACCCTCCACCCCGTGGACCCCCCTAAAATCCCTCTAGACCCCCTCTATCCCCTCCAAACCCCCCAAATCTCCCTTCTAGGCCCCAAGTCCCCCTCCCAGCCCCCCAAATCTCCCTTCTAGCCACCCAAATCCCCCTCTCAGCCCCCCAAATCCCACCCTCCACCCCCTGGACCCCCCAAAATCCCCTCTAGACCCCCAATACCCCCCCAAACGCCTCCCCACATCACCTATATCCCCAAATCCCTCCTCCATCCCCCCAAATCCCACTCCCAGCCCCCCACATCCCACCCTCCACCCCCTGGACCCCCCCAAAATCCCCTCTAGACCCCCTCTATCCCCTCCAAACCCCCCAAATCTCCCTTCTAGCCCCCCAAATCCCCCTCCCAGCCCCCCAAATCCCTCCTCCATCCCCCCAAATCTCCCTTCTAGCCCCCCAAATCCCCCTCCCAGCCCCCCAAACCTACCCCTACACCCCCCCCAGACCCCCCCCCGTACCCGCAAGACGTGGTACCAGGCGGCAGTGCCGCCGCAGGCCACGCGGAAGTCGGTGTAGCCGTGGCGGGCGCCCACCAGGCAGCGTTTCTGCAGGCTGGGCCGCTCCCGCGCCGACTCCCCCGGCCACAGGTTCTCCACCCAGGACAGCTTCCGCACGATGCGCGGCGCCTCCACCAGGTTCGACAGCCTGGGGGGGGGGGGGGCTGGGGGGGTCACACCCGGAGAGGGGGGCACCCCCCTTGGGGGAGGGAACCCCCCTGGGGGGAGGGGAACCCACCACGGGGGGAGGGGAACCCAGGATTGGGGGTGTGGGAGAGGTGGAGGGGGGTGGGGGTGGAGGGGCGGGGAGATTGGGGGGGTCATTGAGAATTTGGGGGGGGTCTTGGGGATTGGGGGTGGCCAGGGGGGGTTGGGGGACATCCACGGGGCCGGGGGGGGCTGGAGGGCGGGGGGGAACCCCCCCGTGGGGTGAGGGGATGCCAGGATTGGGGTGTGGGAGAGGTGGAGGGGGGTGGGGATGGAGGGGGGGGGCAGGTTGGGGGGGGGGTCATTGAGAATTTGGGGGGGTCCTGGGGATTAGGGGGGTCCAGGAGGGGTTGGGGGATGGCTGGAGGGGGGAGGGGACCCCCCCCCGTGGGGTGAGGGACCCCAGGATTGAGGGTGTGAGAGAGGTGGAGGGGGGTGGGGATGGAGAGGGGGGAGATTGGGGGGGTCATTGAGAATTTGGGGGGGGTCCTGGGGATTGGGGGGATCCAGGGGGGTTGGGAGACATCCCCTGGGGGTGTGGGGGGGGCGGGAACCCCCCCTGGAATCAGGAGACCCCAAGACTGGGGCAGATAGGACACATGAAGGGGGGGGGGGATTGGGAATTTGGGGGGGGGACACACACAGAGATCTGGGGGGTCCATGGGGAGGAATTGGGGCTGGGGGGGGGCCACCCAGGGGGTCCCTGGGGCTGGGGGGTGAGCACAGATGTGCCATGGGGCAGGGGGGGGAGACCAGTGCCAGCCAGGGGGTTACTGGGCCATACTGGGAGGTACGGGGGGGGGGGGGCGGCAGGGCACGGGGGGTCGCGGGGGGGCATGGGGGGGTCTCGGGGGGGGCCACCCACCGGGTGTCGGAGACCTCCAGGCCGACGAGGCTGAGCACACGGTCCCGCCGGGGCCCCCCCAGGTAAGCGACGAAGTCCCCCAGGCGCATCCCGCAGCCGGCCTGCCGCCCCGCCTCCACCACCGCCACCACCTTCTCCGCCCCTACGGCCGCCAGCCCCCATGGAGCCCCCACGGACCCCCCAGAGACCCCCCACGGACCCCCACGGACCCCCCCACGGCGAGGGGAGACCCCCACCCCACCCCAACAGCCCCCCACCCCACCCCGCAGCCGCCCCGCCTCCACCACCGCCACCACCTTCTCCGCCCCTACGGCCGCCAGCCCCCATGGAGCCCCCACGGACCCCCCAGAGACCCCCCACGGACCCCCACGGACCCCCCCACGGCGAGGGGAGACCCCCACCCCACCCCACCAGCCCCCCACCCCACCCCGCAGCCGCCCCGCCTCCACCACCGCCACCACCTTCTCCGCCCCTACGGCCGCCAGCCCCCATGGAGCCCCTACGGACCCCCCAGAGACCCCCCACGGACCCCCCCACGGCGAGGGGAGACCCCCACCCCACCCCAACAGCCCCCCATCCCACCCCGCAGCCGCCCCGCCTCCACCACCATCCCCACCCCTACAGCCACCAGCCCCTATGGACCCCCTACGGACCCCCCAGAGACCCCCCAGAGACCCCCACGGACCCCCCCACGGCGAGGGGAGACCCCCACCCCACCCCAACAGCCCCCCACCCCCACCACCTTCCCTACCCCTATGGCTGCCAGCCCCTATGGACCCCCTAGAGACCCCCTAAAGACCCCCAGAGACCCCCACAGCAAGGGGAGACCCCCGCCCTCACCCCGCAGCCAGCCTGCCGCCCCGCCTCCACCACCCCCTGCGCCCCCAGACCCTCCCAGCCCCTATGGATCCCCTAGAGACCCCCTAGAGACCCCCTAGAGACCCCCCATGGACCCTCCCACGGCGAGGGGAGACCCCCACCCCACCCCAACAGCCCCCCACCCCCACCACCTTCCCTACCCCTACGGCCGCCAGCCCCTATGGACCCCCTAGAGACCCCCCAGAGACCCCCACGCCGAGGGGAGACCCCCGCCCTCACCCCACAGCCGGCCTGCCGCCCCGCCTCCACCACCTCCTGCGCCCCCAGACCCTCCCAGCCCCTATGGACCCCCTAGAGACCCCCTAGAGACCCCCCATGGACCCTCCCACGGCGAGGGGAGACCCCCACCCCCACCACCTTCCCCACCCCTACGGCTGCCAGCCCCTATGGACCCCCTAGAGACCCCCTAAAGACCCCCCAGAGACCCCCCAGAGACCCCCACGCCGAGGGGAGACCCCCGCCCTCACCCCGCAGCCGGCCTGCCGCCCCGCCTCCACCACCTCCTGCGCCCCCAGCCCCTCCCAACCCCTATAGCCCCCCCCCCAGCCCCCCCCCCCCCCACTCACCCACGTAGTGCTCGACGTCGCGGGGGGTGAAGGTGGGGGGGGGCAGGGTCATGCCCAGCCCCTCCTTCTTGGCCACCAGGATGGGGAGGCTGAAGGTGGTCTCCTCCAGGAACTCCACCGTCAGCTGGGCCCCGCTGGGGCGCAGCACCACCTCCTCCGCGCTGGTGGGGGGGGGGGGGACACACGCAGCCCCTATAGACCCCCTATAGACACACCCCCCACCCAGACCCCCCCCAGGCCCTACGCGGGCCCCAAGCCCTCCCCCCGCACGACCCCGGAAGGGATTGAGGAGGGGGGGCTGGGGGGGTCTAGGGGGGCTGGTCACCGAGTGGCACGGCCCCTATAGATTCTATAGGGGCTCAGCAAGCTCCCACATCACCCCGACCCCCTATAGATCCTATAGGGCCCGTGACACCCCCCGTAGGGTTGGCACGTGGTCCCCAGCGGGTAACGGAGCTCCCCCCAGCCCTCAACAGGGTTCCCAGGGTCACTCAAGGACTCCCACGGCCCCTATAGATTCTTTAAGGGCCTGGTGAAACTCCCACATCACCTCAACCCCCTATAGATTCTATAGGACCCGTGACACCCCCATAGGGTCAGCACGTGGTCCCCAGCGGGTGACGGAGCTCCCCCCAGCCCTTCGTGGGGCTCCCGGAGTCGCTTAAGGACTCCCACGGCCCCTATAGATTCTATAGGGCCTCAGCAGAGCTCCCACATCACCCCGACCCCCTATAGATCCTATAGGGCCCGTGACACCCCCATAGGGTCGGCACGTGGTCCCCAGCGGGTGACAGAGCTCCCCCCAGCCCTTCGTGGGGCTCCCGGGGTCGCTTAAGGACTCCCACGGCCCCTATAGATTCTATAGGGGCTCAGCAAGCTCCCACATCACCCCGACCCCCTATAGATCCTATAGGGCCCGTGACACCCCCGTAGGGTTGGCACGTGGTCCCCAGCGGGTAACGGAGCTCCCCCCAGCCCTCAACAGGGTTCCCAGGGTCACTCAAGGACTCCCACGACCCCTATAAATTCTATAAGGGCCTGGTAAGACTCCCACGTCACCTCAACCCCCTATAGATTCTATAGGACCCGTGACACCCCCATAGGGTCGGCACGTGGTCCCCAGCGGGTGACGGAGCTCCCCCCAGCCCTTTGTGGGGCTCCCGGGGTCGCTTAAGGACTCCCACGGCCCCTATAGATTCTATAGGGCCTCAGCAGAACTCCCACATCACCCCGACCCCCTATAGATCCTATAGGGCCCGTGACACCCCCATAGGGTCAGCACGTGGTCCCCAGCGGGTGACGGAGCTACCCCCAGCCCTCCATAGGGCTCCCAGGGTCGCTTAAGGACTCCCGCGGCCCCTATAGATCCTATAGCCGGGTGCCTATAGGGACCCCCGGGGCTCCTATCCATCCCATAATAGCCAAGCAAGGCTCCTATATGGCGCCCCACCGGGTGACCGAGCACCTATAGGTGCCATAGTGGCGCGACGGGCGGGGCAGCCCCTATAGCTCCTCCGAGGGCGCCTATAGGGGCACCCCTATAGCGGCTGCGCAGCCCGTACGGCCCCTATAGCGCCCCCTATAGCGCCTCGGCCGCCTCCCTATAACGCCCCAGTAAGCTACAGGGACCCTATAGGGCTGCAACGGGGTTCCCATAGCGCCCCACATAGGGCTCCGCGGGGCCGTATAGCCCCTATAGGGTCCTGAAGCGACCCACCCTATAGGGAGGGGAGACCCCCCCCCTCCCCCCCTGGGCTGCCCCCGGCCCCCTCAAGGCCTGGAGGGCCCCCACGGCACCTATAGCGGCTATGGGGGGGGGTTGGGGGCGCTATGGGGGGGGTTGGGGGGCGGCTATAGGGCCCTCACCTGGGGAACGTACGGCCCCGCAGCTCTCGGACGAAGTGGGCGGAGCCAGTGCGGATGGGGCGCCCCGGCTCCGCCTCCGGAGGTTTCGGGGGGGCGCGGCGACGTTTCACTGCGGGAGAGAGACCCCGGGGCCGGGCACGTATGGATCCATACGGACCCCCGTAACGCCCCCTCCCTCCCCTATAGGGCTGGAAACGGGGAGGGGAATCAGCCCAGCCCCATATGGCCCTATAAAGCCCACCCCTGGTCCTATACGATCCTATAGGGCCCCACGGGACCCAGACCCAGTCCCATATGGCCCTGTAACGCCCTGACCCGGCCCCATAGGGGGACACCAGCCCAGCGACACCCCCCTCCCCATAGGTCCCCGGCCCCCTATGGCTGCGTAAGGTCCAGATCTGGTCTTATACGGCCCAGGGCCCGCCCTGTATGGGCAAGACACGGTCCTATATAGCCCCATATGGCCCTGTATGGGTCACGTGTGGGTCTACACGGGCCGGGCACGGCCCCATATGGGTCTCTATAGGTACCTATGGGTCACATACAGCCCTATACGGGCCGGGCACGGCCCCATATGGGTCTCTATAGGCACCTATGGGTCACATACAGCCCTATACGGGCCGGGCACGGCCCCATATGGGTCTCTATAGGCACCTATGGGTCACATACAGCCCTATACGGGCCGGGCACGGCCCCATATGGGTCTCTATAGGCACCTATGGGTCCCATGCGGCCCTATACGGGCCGGGCACGGCCCCATATGGGTCTCTATAGGCACCTATGGGCCAGGCACAGCCCTATATGGACCTGTAAAACCCCACCCCCGTGACCCCCCCCATCCCCCCCATAGGTCCCTGGCCCCATATAGCTCTATAAGGCCCACATGCAGCCCTGTAGGGCCCGAAAAGGGGCAGAGCTGGTTCTATAGGGCCCAGGTACAGCCCCAGAGGGCCCCATAACGCCCCACCCCAGCCCCGTAAGGCCCCATAGGGCCCGGGTCTGGCCCGATAAGGCCCCATAGGGACCGGGTCTGGCCCCATAGGGTCCTGGTCTGGCCCCACAGGGCCCGGGTCTGGCCCCATAGGGCACCGGTCTGGCCCCACAGGGCACCGGTCTGGCCCCATAATGCCCCACAGGGCACCGGTCTGGCCCCATAATGCCCCACAGGGCACCAGTCTGGCCCCATAATGCCCCACAGGGCACCAGTCTGGCCCCATAGGGTCCCACAGGGCCCCGTAGGGTCTGCATCTGGCCCCATAATGCCCCATAGGGTCCTGGTCTGGCCCCATAGGGCCTGGGTCCGGCCCCATAGGGTCCCGATCTGGCCCCATAGGGTCCCACAGGGCCCGGGTCTGGCCCCATAGGGTCCCACAGGGCCCCATAGAGCCTGGGTCTGGCCCCACAGGGCCCCGGTCTGGCCCCATAGGGCCCCGTAGGGCCCGGGCCCGGCCCCAGAAGGTCCCATAGGGTCCCACAGGGTCCAGGTCTGGCCCCATAATGCCCCATAGGGACCGGGCCTGGCCCCATAGGGTCCCGGTCTGGCCCCATAATGCCCCATAGGGACCGGGTCTGGCCCCACAGGGCCCCGGTCTGGCCCCATAGTGCCCCACAGGGCCCAGCCCATAGCCCCCCAGCCCCCGCACTCACTGACGGAGGGCCCGCGCAGCACCTGGCACTGGGGGCAGTGGTACAGGTCGATCTCGGCCGCCGCCTCCTCCTCCACCCCCACACAGCTGGGGGGAGGGGGACACTGGTCACCCCCGGGACCCCCCCGGGACACCAGGGACCCCCCCGGGGACCCCCCTCCAGCCTCCCAGTAACACCAGCGACCCCCGTCACCCCCCAGGGACCCCCCCCCCAGCCTCCCAGTAACACCAGAGACCCCTCAGGGACCCCAGTCCCCCCCCTAGACACCCCCCAGAGCCCCCCAGTCCCCCCAGAGCTCCCCAGTCCCGCCCAGTCCCCCCCAGTGGCCCCCCAGTCCCCTTCCAGAGCCCCCCAGTCCCTCCCCGTCCCTCCCAGTCCCCTCCCAGAGCCCCCAATTCCCTACGAGGCCCCCAGTCCCTCCCCGTGGCCCCCCAGTCCCCACCAGTTGCCCCCCCAGAGCCCACCATCCCTCCCAGTCGCCCCCCCAGAGGCCCCCAGTCCCTCCCAGAGCCCCCAATTCCCTACCAGAGCCTCCCAGTCCTCCCCAGTGGCCCCCCAGAGCCCCCCAGTCCCTCCCAGTGGCCCCCCAGTCTCCTCCCAGAGCCCCCAATTCCCTACCCGTGGCCCCCCAGTCCCCCCCCAGTCCCCTCCCAGAGCCCCCAATTCCCTACAAGGCCCCCAGTCCCTCCCCGTGGCCCCCCCAGAGCCCCCCCATCCCTCCCAGTCCCTCCCCGTAGCCCCCCAGAGCTCCCCATCCCCCCCAGTGGCCTCCCAGTCTCCTCCCAGAGCCCCCCCATCCCTCCCAGTCTCCTCCCAGAGCCCCCAATTCCCTACCAGAGCCCCCCAGTCCCCCCCAGAGCCCCCCCATCCCTCCCACTTGCCCCCCAGGGCCCCCCAGTCCCTCCCAGTCCCCCCCAGTGGCCCCCCAGTCCCCTTCCAGAGCCCCCCAGTCCCTCCCAGAGCCCTCCAGTCCCCCTCAGTCACCCCCCAGAGCCCCCCAGTCCCTCCCAGAGCCCCCCAGTCCCTCCCCGTGGCCCCCCAGTCCCTCCCAGAGCCCTCCAGTCCCCCTCAGTCACCCCCCAGAGCCCCCCAGTCCCTCCCAGAGCCCCCCAGTCCCTCCCCGTGGCCCCCCAGTCCCTCCCCGTGGCCCCCCAGAGCTCCCCATCCCCCCCAGTGGCCTCCCAGTCTCCTCCCAGAGCCCCCCCATCCCTCCCAGTCCCCTCCCAGAGCCCCCAATTCCCTACAAGGCCCCCAGTCCCTCCCCGTGGCCCCCCCAGAGCCCCCCCATCCCTCCCAGTCCCTCCCCGTAGCCCCCCAGAGCTCCCCATCCCCCCCAGTGGCCTCCCAGTCTCCTCCCAGAGCCCCCCCATCCCTCCCAGTCTCCTCCCAGAGCCCCCAATTCCCTACCAGAGCCCCCCAGTCCCCCCCAGAGCCCCCCCATCCCTCCCACTTGCCCCCCAGGGCCCCCCAGTCCCTCCCAGTCCCCCCCAGTGGCCCCCCAGTCCCCTTCCAGAGCCCCCCAGTCCCTCCCAGAGCCCTCCAGTCCCCCTCAGTCACCCCCCAGAGCCCCCCAGTCCCTCCCAGAGCCCCCCAGTCCCTCCCCGTGGCCCCCCAGTCCCTCCCAGAGCCCTCCAGTCCCCCTCAGTCACCCCCCAGAGCCCCCCAGTCCCTCCCAGAGCCCCCCAGTCCCTCCCCGTGGCCCCCCAGTCCCCCCAGTTGCCCCCCAGAGCTCCCCATCCCCCCCAGTGGCCTCCCAGTCTCCTCCCAGAGCCCCCCCATCCCTCCCAGTCTCCTCCCAGAGCCCCCAATTCCCTACCAGAGCCCCCCAGTCCCCCCCAGAGCCCCCCCATCCCTCCCACTTGCCCCCCAGGGCCCCCCAGTCCCTCCCAGTCCCCCCCAGTGGCCCACCAGTCCCCTTCCAGAGCCCCCCAGTCCCTCCCAGAGCCCTCCAGTCTCCCTCAGTTGCCCCCCAGAGCCCCTCAGTCCCTCCCAGAGCCCCCAATTCCCTCCCCGTGGCCCCCCAGTCCCCCCAGTTGCCCCCCAGAGCTCCCCATCCCTCCCAGTGGCCCCCCAGTGGCCTCCCAGTCCCCTCCCAGAGCCCTCCAGTCCCCCCCAGTTGCCCCCAGTGGCCCCCCAGTCCCCTCCCAGAGCCCCCAATTCCCTACCAGAGCCCTCCAGTCCCCCCCAGTCACCCCCCAGTCCCTCCCAGTCGCCCCCCAGTCCCCTTCCAGAGCCCCCCAGTCGCTCCCAGTGGCCCCCCAGAGCCCCCCAGTCCCTCCCAGTGGCCCCCCAGAGCCCCCCAGTCCCCTCCCAGTGGCCCCCCAGTCCCTCCCAGTGGCCCCCCAGTCCCCTCCCAGTGGCCCCCAGTGGCCCTCCAGTCCCCTCCCAGAGCCCCCCAGTCCCCTCCCAGAGACCCCAGTCCCTCCCCGTGGCCCCCCAGTCCCCCCCCGTGCCCACCTGCCGTGGAACCAGTCCTGGCAGCCGTCGCACTCGATCATGAAGCGGGTGACGTCGTAGGGCAGGCGGCACAGGCAGTACACGGGCACCGAGGCCATGGCCCCCCCCCCCAGCTCCCTCTGCCCCCACAGGGCCCCTCGAGACCCCCTCAGACCCCTAGAGAGCCCCCCAACCCCGGCCCCCAGCCCAGGACATCCGCCCCGCCGCCCGTAAACCCCCTACCCGCGCCCCCCCCTGTGGAACACCCTTTCCTGCCTTATCTATAGGTGACCCCCTGGAGAACACCCCCCCCCCCAGGCGCCCTGCAGGGACTCGGGGGACACAACCCCCCCCCACTGAGCTATAAGGCCCCCCCTGCTCTATAGGGCCTTGGGACACCCCCAAAATGGGTCTATAGGGCCCTGGGACCCCCCTCACGAGGGCCTATGGGGCCCCCCCTGCTCTATAGGGCCCTGGGACCCCCCCCACGAGGGGCTATAGGGCCCCCCCTGCTCTATAGGGTCCTGGGACCCCCCCCACGAGGGGCTATAGGGCCCCCCCTGCTCTATAGGGTCCTGGGACCCCCCCCACGAGGGGCTATAGGGCCCCCCCTGCTCTATAGGGCCCTGGCACCCCCCCCCACGAGGGGCTATAGGGTCCTGGGACCCCCCCCACGAGGGCCTATAGGGCCCCCCCTGCTCTATAGGGCCCTGGGACACCCCCTACAAGGGCCTATAGGGCCCCCCCTGCTCTATAGGGCCCTGGGACCCCCCCCACGAGGGCCTATGGGGCCCCCCCTGCTCTATAGGGCCCTGGGACCCCTCCCACGAGGGGCTATAGGGCCCCCCCTGCTCTATAGGGTCCTGGGACCCCCCACACGAGGGGCTATAGGGCCCCCCCTGCTCTATAGGGCCCTGGCACCCCCCCCACGAGGGGCTATAGGGCCCCCCCTGCTCTATAGGGACCTGGCACCCCCCCCCCACGAGGGGCTATAGGGTCCTGGGACCCCCCCCCACGAGGGGCTATAGGGCCCCCCCCTGCTCTATAGGGACCTGGGACCCCCCCCCACGAGGGGCTATAGGGCCCCCCCCTGCTCTATAGGGACCTGGGACCCCCCCCCACTCTATAGGGACCTGGGACCCCCCCCCACGAGGGGCTATAGGGCCCCCCCTGCTCTATAGGGCCCTTGGACCCCCCCCCCCACGAGGGCCTATGGAGCCCCCCCTGCTCTATAGGGCCCTGGGACCCCCCCCCACGAGGGGCTATAGGGCCCCCCCTGCTCTATAGGGCCCTTGGACCCCCCCCACGAGGGCCTATGGGGCCCCCCCCTGCTCTATAGGGCCCTGGGACCCCCCCCCCCACGAGGGGCTATGGCCCCCCCCGCCCTATAGGGCCCTGGGACCCCCCCCCTCCCCCCAGAAAGGGGGCCTATAGGGCCGCAGGCCCCCTCCAAGCACCCCCAAGGCCCCGGCCCCCCCCCCAAGTGCCTATAGGGCCCCGGACTCCCCTCCCCCGGCCCTATAGGGTCCCCACGCGAGGTCTATAGGGTCCCGGTGCCGGTCCCGTCCCCTCAGAGGGTCCCGGGCTCCCCGCGAGGCCTACGCGTGCCCCCTCCCCCCGCCGCCACCACCCGACTAGGCCGCAGGCCCCAGCGGCCAGGCCCGAGGCCTCCGCCGGCCGTTCCACAGCCACCTCCCGGTTACCACCGCCCGTTCCAGACCCGGGCCCGGTACCGCCGCCGCCGCCGCGGCTCCTGCCCGGCTCCGGCCGCCCGGTAAAGTTTTATTGAGACGCGGAAACGGGGAGGGAGGGGGCGGGGCCCAGGCGCCATTTTGACGGTGCGGCGCCGCCATCTTGAGAAGGGCGAGGGCCGCCATCTTAGGAAGGGCGCGCCCTTCTCGCCTCCCCCATAGGCGGTGCATGGGAGGGTGGGGGCCGCCATCTTGAGGAGGGCGCCGCCATCTTGAGAGTGGCGCCCACCCGCCACGCTTCTATTTTTGTATTTTTAAGAGTTTTTGTTTCTTTTTTTACGTGTTGCGTTTTATAACGATTCTCCCCTCCCAAACCCCATCAAACTAATCTGCCTCCCCCCAAACCCGAACCCCGAAACGCCGCTGGTTGGTGAAGAGGTGAGGTAGATGGGCGGAAAACACGAAGAAATGACCCAAAAAAAGGGCTGGGGGAGGGGTAGTCGGACCAGTATGACCAGTATGCAGCGGAGCGGAGTCGCCAGTAACACCAGTAAGGGCAGCTCCACACCCACCCCCTGCCACGGCGGCGTGAGGGGAATCCCAGGCCTGTGGCGGGTTTTGGGGTGAAATACGGCGAGTTTGGGGTTCCCGGTGGGTTTGAGGGAATGAAAAGGGGGATTTGGGGGTGAATGAGGCGGTGAGCGAGGGGTTGGGGTTCAACCGGTGGCGTTTTGGGGTGAAACGAGGCGGTTTGGGGGCCAAACTTTGGGGTCACCTCATGGGGAGGGGGGCAAAATGGGGGATGGGCCCCTAGAAGTGGTTTTGGGGTGAAATGAGGCGATTTGGGGGCCAAAAGTTAGGGTCACCTCATGGGGAAGAAGGTAAAAACAGTGATAGGCCTCAAAAAGGAATTTTGGGGTGAAAATGAGGTGATTTGGGGGCCAAAACTTGGGATTACATCATGGGGAGGGGGACAAAATGGAGGATGGGCCTCAAAAAGGGATTTTGGGGTGAAATGAGGTGATTTTGGGGCCAAAACTTGGGGTCACCTCATGGGGAGGGGGACAAAATGGGGGATGGGCCGCCAGAAGTGGTTTTGGAGTGAAACGAGGCTGTTTGGGGGCCAAAATTTGGGGTCACCTCATGGGGAAGGGGGAAGGAAGGGTGCTAGACCGCAAAAAGGGATTTTGGGGTGAAATGAGGCGATTTTGGGGCCACAATTTGGGGTTACTTCATGGGGAGGGGGACAAAATGGGGGATAGGCCCAGAGATGTGGTTTTGGGGTGAAATGAGGTGATTTTGGGGCCAAAAGTTGGGGTCACCTCATGGGGAAGAGGGTAAAAACGGTGGTAGGCCTCAAAAAGGGATTTTGGGGTGAAATGAAGCAATTTTGGGGCCAAAACTTGGGATTACATCATGGGGAGGGGGACAAAATGGAGGATGGGCCTCAAAAAGGGATTTTGGGGTGAAATGAGGTGATTTTGGGGCCAAAACTTGGGGTCACCTCATGGGGATGGGGGTAAAAATGGTGCTAGGCCTCAAAAAGGGATTTTGGGGTGAAATGAGGTGATTCTGGGGCCAAAACTTGAGATTACATCATGGGGAGGGTGACAAAATGGAGGATGGGCCCCGAGAAGTGGTTTTGGGGTGAAACGAGGCTGTTTGGGGGCCAAAATTTGGGGTCACCTCATGGGGAAGGGGGTAAAAATGGTGCTAGGCCTCAAAAAGGGATTTTGGGGTGAAATGAGGTGATTTTGGGGCCAAAACTTGGGATTACATCATGGGGAAGAGGGTAAAAATGGTGGTAGGCCTCAAAAAGGGATTTTGGGGTGAAATGAGGTGATTTTGGGGCCAAAACTTGGGGTTACCTCATGGGGAAGGGGAAAGGAAGGGCACTAGGCCTCTAAAAGGGATTTTGGGGTGAAATGAGGCGATTTTGGGGCCACAATTTGGGGTCACCTCATGGGGAGGGGACACAAAATGGCACTAGGCCTCAAAAGGGAGTTTTGGCGTGAAACAAGATGATTTTGGGGCTGAAAATTGGGGGTTACCCTCCGGGGGGGGCAAAATAAGGGGGGTTTAGGGCAAAATGTGAGGTTTTTGGGACAAAATGTGGGGATTTTGGGGGTGAAAACTGGGGTCACCCCATGAGGGGGGTGAATGGGGGCAAGTTTTGGGGTGAAAAGAGGGGATTTGGGGGCGGGGGGAGCACGGCGGTTTTAGGGTACCGGAGGGGGGGGTCCCCAGCGGGAGGGGGCAGCCCCTCCCCCTCCCCGGGGGGGTATTTTGGGGGGGGGCGCCCCCCATTTTGGGGGGGTCGGGCGGGTTCCGCGGGGGGTGGTCGCCCACGTCGAGGTCCCCTGTGGGGAGGAGGGGGGGGGAGGGGGATAAAATGGGGGGGTTAAGTATTGGGGACCCCCCCAGCACCTCGAAAAGGGGGTCTGGGGGGTCTGCTCCCCCCCAGCACCCCAAAAAGGGGGTGCCCCCCCTCTTTTACCTGCGCCCACTCGTCCAGCAGCCGGTGCAGGTCGGGGGTCAGGAGCCCCTTTTTGGGGGGCGCTGGGGGGGGCGTGGGGGGAGCTGAGGGGTCTGGGGGGGCTGTGAGGGGGAGGGGAGGGGGTTATGGGGTGAGTGACCCCCCCCGTACCCCAAAACAGCCCTCTGTGTGATAGGGAGCACCCCAAACCCTCCCAGCACCCCAAAAGCCCCTCCCAGCACGCCAAAAGCCCCCTCCCCACATCCCGGAGCCCCCCAGACCACCCCTTGCACCCCAAAATCCCCCTCCCCAGCCCCCAGAGCACCCCAAAACCCCCTCCCTGCACCCCAAAATCCCCCTCCCCAGCCCCCAGAGCACCCCAAAACCCCCTCCCTGCACCCCAAAATCTCCCCCCCAGACCCTGGAGCATTCCAAGACCCCCCCCTTGAACCCCAAAATTCCCCTCCCCACACCCCAGAACACCCCAAAATCCCCCTCCCCAGCCCCCGGAGCACCCCAAAACCCCCCCTTGGGCCCCCCCAAATCCCTCCCTGCACCCCAACCCCCCCCCCTCGCCCCCCCACAAACCTGTCACCGCTGCACCCCTTCCCCGTCCTCTTCCCTTGGCCCCCCGCAACCTTCGGGGGGATCCCCCTGGGCCGTGATGATACGGGGGTCCCCCGAAATCCCCTGGGGGGGGCCCCCCACATTTTTGGGGACCCCCTCGAGCTGCTTTTAGGGCGCGGAGCCGCCCCTGCAGCTCCCGCAGCTCCTGGTCCTGCTGCGCCCGTAACCTCACCACCTCTTGGATATGCCTGGGGGGTTGGGGGGTGTCAGGGAGGATCCCCCCAAATTTAGGGGGTCCCCCAACCCTCCCCCTTGGCCCCCCCAAACTCACTTTTCCCGCAGCCGTCGCAGTTCCACCCGTAAATCCTCGTTTTCGGGGTCCGTCTCCCCGTCGCTGCTCATGGGGGAGGAGGGGGAGCCGGGGGGGCGGGGAGGGGCTCCTGGGGGGTGGGGGGGGCCCCTCCAAACCCCCCCACTTTCACTTTCGGAGCTGGGATCCCCCCAAGCGCCTTCGGGGTGAGCGGTCGAGTCGGGGTGCTGGGGGGGGGGGGGGCGATAGGAGCCATAGGGAGGGATCTGGAAGTTGGAGGGGGGGGGGGGGCGCTCTGGGGATGTTGGGGGGTCCCAGGGGGGGAGTTTGGGGGTCCCTAGGGGGAGTTTGGGGTCCTAGAGGGGCAGTTTTGGGGGTCCTGGGGGAAACTGGGGGGTCCCAGGGGGTGATTTTGGGGTCCCTGGGGGGCAGTTTTGGGGTTCCAGGGGTTGATTTTGGGGGTCCTGGGGGCAAGTTTGGGGTCCCAGGGGTCAGTTTTGGGGTCCCAGGGGGTGAGTTTGGGGTCCCTGGGGGAGTTTGGGGTCCCTGGGGGGCAGTTTTGGGGTCACAGGGCGTGATTTTGGGGTCCCTGGGGGGCAGTTTTGGGGTCCCAGGGGGTGATTTTGTGGTCCTTGGGGGAGTTTGGGGTCCCTGGGGGGCAGTTTTGGGGTCCCAGGGAGTGATTTTGGGGGTCCTGGGGGGCAAGTTTGGGGTCCCTGGGCAGCAGTTTTGGGGTTCCAGGGGGTGATTTTGGGGTCCCTGGGGGAGTTTGGGGTCCCTGGGGGGCAGTTTTGGGGTCCCAGGGGGTGATTTTGTGGTCCCTGGGGGAGTTTGGGGTCCCGGGGGGGCAGTTTTGGGGTCCCAGGGGGTGATTTTGGGGGTCCTGGGGGCAAGTTTGGGGTCTCAGGGGGGCAGTTTTGGGGTCCCAGGGCGTGATTTTGGGGGTCCTGGGGCTGATTTTGGGGTCCCTGGGGGAGTTTGGGGTCCCTGGGGGGCAGTTTTGGGGGTCCCTGGGGGGACTTTGGGGGTCCCTGGGAGCAACTTTGGGGGTCCCTGAGGCAGTTTTGGGGCTCCCCAGAACAATGGGGGGACCATGCGCCCCCCCCCCGGACCCCCCCCCCCCAAACACCCACCTGGCAGCGCCCCCCCCGGAGGGGGTCCCCGGGGTCCTCCACCTGCCCTGTGGGACAGGCACAGGGGTATAGGGGGGTATAGGGGGTGTGGGGGGGTATAGGGGTCTATAGGGGGCACATAGGGGGTCTATAGGGGGGCATAGGGAGTCTATAGGGGACATAGGGGTGTATAGGGGTCTATAGGGGGCACATAGGGGTCTATAGGGGGACATAGGGGGTCTATAGGGGACACAGGGGTGTATAGGGGTCTATAGGGGGCACATAGGGGGTCTATAGGGGGACATAGGGGGTCTATAGGGGACACAGGGGTGTATAGGGGTCTATAAAGGCACATAGGGGTCTATAGGGACCACAGGGAAGTATATAAGGGGAAGGATGTCTGTGAGGGGGCGTATGTGGGGGGATGTAGAGGGGGAGGTGTATGGGGAGGGGTCGTATAGGGGGTTATATACGGGGAGGGGGACATATGGGGGGTATAGCAGGGGGTACATACATGAGGTAGGCATGGGGGTACGTATGGGGCCGCCCCTACCTGGCCGGGGGGCCACCTGGCCGGGGGGGGGCTGTCGCAGCCGTCGGGCCCACCCCTTGATCTTGCGGCCCCACGTCTTCCTGGCGCCGGGGGGCTTCGGGCGGGGGCCCGGGAAGGCCGGGGGGAAGGGCGCCCCCTCCCCGGCGGGATGGCCCAGGGTCCTCCCCGGGGGGGGCTCCTGCGGAAAGGGGGTGCTGAGCTGCCACCGGCCCCCCACGGTGTGGGGGGAGGGATGGTCATCGATGGTCATTGAGGGACATCAAGGCCTTGGGGTTGGGGACGGTCATCGATGGTCATCGAGGGTCATCGAGACCTTGGGGTTGGGGACACCAAGGCCTTGGTGTTGGGGATGGTCATCGATGGTCATCAAGGGTCATCGAGACCTTGGGGTTGGGGACACCAAGGCCTGGGGGTTGGGGACGGCCATTGATGGTCATCGAGGCCTTGGTGTCAGGGACACCAACGGATTGGGGACGGCCATCGATGGTCATTGAGGGTCATCGAGACCTTGGGGTTGGGGACATGAAGGGGTTGGGGACACCAAGACCTTGAAGTTGGGGATGGTCATTGGTGGTCATTGAGGGACACCAAGGCCATGGGGGTTGGGGACAGTCATCGATGGTCATCGATGGTCATTGAGGCCTTGGGGTTGGGGATGGTCATCGATGGTCATCAAGGGACACCAAGGAGTTGGGGACACCGAGGGGTTGGGGACGGCAAGGCCTTGGGGTTGGGGACAGCCATCGATGGCCATTGAGGGTCATCAAGGTCTTGGGGCTGGGGACACCGAGGGGTTGGGGACACCAATGTCTTGGGGTTGGGGACAGTCGTCAATGGTCATCAAGACCTTGGGGTTGGGGTTTGGGGACACCAAGTGGTTGGGGACGGTCATTGATGGTCATCAAGGGACACTAAGGCCTTGGGGTTGGGGACACCGAGGGGTTGAGGACACCAAGGCCTTGGGGTTGGGGACAGTCATTGATGGTCATCAAGGGACACCAAGGGGTTGGGGATGGCCATCAATGGCCATTGAGGGTCATCAAGGTCTTGGGGTTGGGGACACCAATGTCTTGGGGTTGGGGACAGTCGTCAATGGTCATTGAGACCTTGGGGTTGGGGTTTGGGGACACCAAGTGGTTGGGGATGGTCATTGATGGTCATCAAGGGACACCAAGGAGTTGGGGTTGGGGATGGTCATCAATGGCCCTTGAGGGTCATCAAGGTCTTGGGGTTGGGGACACCGAGGGGTTGGGGACACCGGCCTCCAGCCCTCGTATGAGGCATCGGTCGGGGTCTGGGGACAATCACCTCGGGTCCCCTGGGTGTGTCCTGCTCCCCCGCTGCGGCAACCACGGGCTCTGCTCCTCGGGTGACGTCCAGCTCCAGGGGCGTGGGGACGCCGGTCTCTGCCCCCGGCTGGACGTCCCGCTCGTGAGCTTTGGGGACAACCGCCCCCGGCTGCCCCGCTCCGGCCGTCTCCGGGGCGCCGGTGACACTTGTCCCCGCCCCGTCGGGAACACCGAGGTCACCAGGTTTGGGGACAACCATCTCCAGTCCTTGGGGGCCACCTGGCTCTGAGGGTCCGGTGACCACCATCCCAGGTCCGGTGACAACCATCTCCAGTCCTTGGGGGACACTAAGGTCCTGGGGTCTGGTGGCCACCATCCCAGGTCCTTGAGGGCCACCTGGCTCTGGGGGTCCGTTGACAACCATCCCAGGTCCGGTGACCACCATCCCAGGTCCTTGGGGGCCACCTGGCTCTGGGGGTCTGGTGACAACCATCCCAGACTCAGTGGCCACCATCCCAGCTCCTTGGGGGCCACCTGGCTCTGGGGGTCTGGTGACAACCATCCCAGACTCAGTGGCCACCATCCCAGCTCCTTGGGGGCCACCTGGCTCTGGGGGTCTGGTGACAACCATCCCAGGTCCCTGGGGGCCACCTGGCTCCAGGGGTCCGGTGGCCACCATCTCAGGTCCTTGAGGGCCACCTGGCTCTGGGGATCTGGTGACCACCATCCCGGGTCCAGTGGCCACCATCCCAGGTCCTTGGGTGCCACCTGGCTCCAAGGTTCCGGTGACAACCATCCCGGGTCCTTGGGGGCCACCTGGCTCCGGGGGTCCAGTGGCCACCATCCCAGACTCAGCGGCCACCATCCCAGGTCCTCGAGGGCCACCAACACCCAGGCCGGCGTCGCCGTCGCCACCATGGGCCATCGCTGTGTCTCTCTGCTCGGGTGGGGGTCCCCCAGGTCCTACGAGGAGGTGACACCCACCCCCTCCATATCCATGGGGGTTGCAGGGTGGGGTGACACCCCCCGCCCCTCCCCCCTCCGGTGACCCACCGGTGGCTTCCCGCCGCCTGATGGTCTGGTTGATGCAGAACCTCCAGCGCCCGCCGGGCGACAGCGATTGGTGGGCGCCTTCTGGGGGGCGGGAGAGGGGTGAGGGCGGGGTCACCGCCCCACCCCCCTCGCCCCTCCCCCGCTACTCACCGCCCGACGCCTCCGAAGGTCCAACCTGCGAGGGGCAGGTGGGGGGAGGGGGTCAATGGTTGGGTCAACGGTTGGTCAACAGTTGGGTCAATGGTTGGGTCAATGGTTGGGTCAGTGGTTGGTCAACGGTTGGGTCAGTGGTTGGTCAACGGTTGGGTCAGTGGTTGGGGGTTGGGTCAACGGTTGGTCAATGGTTGGTCAACGGTTGGGTCAACGGTTGGGTCAGTGGTTGGTCAACGGTTGGGTCAGTGGTTGGGGGTTGGGTCAACGGTTGGTCAACGGTTGGGTCAACGGTTGGGTCAATGGTTGGGTCAGTGGTTGGTCAACGGTTGGGTCAGTGGTTGGTCAACGGTTGGGTCAACGGTTGGTCAATGGTTGGGTCAATGGTTGGGTCAACGGTTGGGTCAGTGGTTGGTCAACGGTTGGGTCAACAGTTGGGTCAACGGTTGGGGGTTGGGTCAACGGTTGGGTCAACGGTTGGTCAATGGTTGGGTCAATGGTTGGGTCAACGGTTGGGTCAGTGGTTGGTCAACGGTTGGGTCAACAGTTGGGTCAACGGTTGGGGGTTGGGTCAACGGTTGGGTCAACGGTTGGTCAACGGTTGGGTCAACGGTTGGGTCAATGGTTGGGTCAGTGGTTGGTCAACGGTTGGGTCAGTGGTTGGTCAACGGTTGGGTCAACGGTTGGTCAATGGTTGGGTCAATGGTTGGGTCAACGGTTGGGTCAGTGGTTGGTCAACGGTTGGGTCAACAGTTGGGTCAACGGTTGGGGGTTGGGTCAACGGTTGGGTCAGTGGTTGGTCAACGGTTGGGTCAACGGTTGGGTCAACAGTTGGGTCAAGGGTGGGTCAATGGTTGGGTCAACAGTTGGGTCAACAGTTGGGTCAACGGTTGGTCAACGGTTGGTCAACGGTTGGGTCAATGGTTGGTCAACGGTTGGGTCAAGGGTTGGTCAATAGTTGGTCAACGGTTAGGTCAATGGTTGGTCAATGGTTGGGTCAACAGTTGGGTCAGTGGTTGGTCAATGGTTGGTCAACGGTTGGGTCAACGGTTAGGTCAATGTTTGGTCAACGGTTGGTCAACGGTTGGTCAATAGTTGGGTCAACGGTTGGGTCAAGGGTTGGTGAATGGTTGGTCAATGGTTGGGTCAACGGTTGGGTCAATGGTTGGGTCACCACGGAGGCCGGGGGGGGAGCCACCCGGGGTGGGGGAGGGGCACCTGGGCGTCCGCGGCGGGGTCACCCCGCGCCTGTCTGACCACGTCCCGGAGCTCGGCCACGAATTTCTCCCGGTCCCATTCCAGCACGAAGTTGTCCTCCACCTCGGAAAGGGCCGGGGGGGGGATGGGGGAGATGTTAATAAGGGGGAGGGGGGCTTCGGGGGTCCGGGGAGGGGGGCGTGGGGGGAGGGTCACCATGTAGGTCGCGATGTCCTCGGGGGCATCGCCGTCGGCGTCAAAGCGGAAGGTCACAGTCTTGCCATCGTGGGTCTCCAGTTGGCATTCCACGGTGTTGTTGTCCCCAGGGGGTGACACCTGGACCGTGGGGAGGGGGTCACGGGTTACGGGGTGTCCCCCTCCCCCCACCCCGACCCCCGACCCCCGTGGCGGACCTGGAGGACGGTGAGTTGGAAGCGAGGGAGCCGCTCCGGGCGGGGGCAGGAGGCTCGGCGCTGCCGGCACCGGTCGGGTTTGGAGCCGGGGGGTTCGGGGACAGCGGTGGCCTCAGGGACGCAGAGGAAGGACGTCGGGTCCGGTGCGGTGGGGGCTTCAGGGGTGGGGTCTTCAGGTTGAGGAGAGAGCGGTGGCATCCCGGGGGGCGGTGACAACGCAAGTAGGGGTGGCGTCCCCTCAGTTGGTGGCATCTCCAGAGCTGGCGGCATCCCAGGAGCCAGTGACATCCCAGGAGCCGGTGGCATCCCAGGAGATGGTGGTGGCATCCCAGGAGCAGGTGACATCCCAGGACCTGGTGGTGGCATCCCTGGAGCCAATGACATCCCAGGACCTGGTGGCATTCCAGGAGCTGGTGGTGGCATTCCAGGAGCTGGTGGTGGCATCCCTGGAGCCAGTGGCATCCCAGGAGATGGTGGTGGCATCCCAGGAGCCAATGACATCCCAGGACCTGGTGGCATTCCAGGACCTGGTGGTGGCATTCCAGGAGCCAATGACATCCCAGGACCTGGTGGCATTCCAAGAGCTGGTGGTGGCATCCCTGGAGCCAGTGGCATTCCAGGACCTGGTGGCATCTCAGGACCTGGTGGCATCCCAGGACCTGATGGTGGCATCCCAGGATCCAGTGGCATTCCAGGACCTGGTGGCATCCCAGGAGATGGTGGTGGCATTCCAGGACCTGGTGGTGGCATCCCTGGAGCCAGTGACATCCCAGGACCTGGTGGTGGCATTCCTGCAGCTGGTGGCATTCCAGGACCTGGTGGCATCTCAGGACCTGGTGGCATCCCAGAAGCTGGTTGCATCCCAGAAGCTGGTTGCATCCCAGAAACTGGTGGTGGCATCTCAGGACCTGGTGGCATCCCAGGATCTGGTGACACTCCAGGAGCTGGTGGTGGCATCCCAGGAGCCGGTGACATCCCAGGAGCCAGCGGCATCCCAGGAGATGGTGGTGGCATCCCAGAACCTGGTGGCATCCCAGGAGCCGGTGGCATCCCAGGACCTGGTGGTGGCATCCCTGGAGCCAGTGATATCCCAGGAGTTGGCGGCATCCCAGGACCTGGTGGCATCCCAGGAGCCAGTAGCATTCCAGGAGCCAGTGGCATTCCAGGACCTAGTGGCATCTCATGACCTGGTGGCATCCCAGATACTGGTGGCACTCCAACACCTGGTGGTGGCATCGCCGGAGCCAGTGACATCCCAGGACCTGGTGGTGGCATCTCAGGACCTGGTGGCGGCATCCCTGGAGCCAGTGACATCCCAAGACCTGGTGGTGGCATCTCAGGACCTGGTGGCGGCATCCCTGGAGCCAGTGACATCCCAAGACCTGGTGGTGGCATCCCAGGACCTGGTGGCATCTCTGGACCTGGTGGCATCCCAGGACCTGGTGGTGGCATCCCTGGAGCCACTGACATCCCAAGACCTGGTGGTGGCATCCCCGGAGCCGTCGGCGCCCCGGGAGCCGGCATCACCCATGCCACCGCCGTCACCCCGCAGCTCTGCGTCCCACCGCCGCCAGCTGGCTCCATGCCCACCGTGGTGGCCCCTCCGGTGACGTCCATGGATGTCCCCTCCGCCCCGTAGGTCACCTGTGGGTCAAGGCGCTGCGGTGGGCAGTTGTCCCACCGTCCCCAACCCCCCTACCCCCCGCCACAGTGCGACGGGGACTTACCGACCCCTGCAAGGGGGCGTGATGGCCGCAACCGGGGGGCGTCCCCTCTCGGGGGGGTCCCGGTGCCCCTTGGTAGCCCCCAAGGAGCTGCGCCGCGGCTTCGGCCACCCCAGCGTGACCCTGGGTGATGGTGACATCCGAGGGGACACCGACCTCCCACACCCCGTCGGCCGCTGCGGAACGCCCACGGGTGAGCAAATCGGGGGAGGGGCTGCCAACCGTGGGGTGGACGTCGGGGGTCTCACCGGCGGCAGGGGGCTGCTGCTGGAGCAGTTGCTCCCGGACGTGTTGGTCCACCTCCGTGTCCTCGTTCTCCGGGAACGCCCGACCTTCCGCTTGTTTCTTCTCCTGCCTCTTCCTCACCAGCGCCAACCGGTCCCGGATGGATTTGGCGACGGCTTTGGAGTCGCTCTCGTGGAAGAAGCCGGATTTTACCTGGGGGGGGGAGAAAATAGGGGTTCATGCTCCATTATGGGGTGTCATGGACTCAGGAAGAGGTTCCAGATGGATTTGGGGGACCAACCATGGGGTTCATGCTCAGTTTTAGGGTGTCATTGACGTTGGATGATTTTCCAGATGGATTTGGAGGGGCCAACCATCAAGCTCATGGTCAGTTTTGGGGTGTCATGGACTTGAAAAGAGCTTCCAGATGGATTTGAGGGACCAACCGTTGAGTATTTGGTCAGTTCTGGGGTGTCATGGACTCTGGAAGAGGTTCCAGATGGATTTGAGGGGTCAACCATGAGGTTCAGGATGGATCTTGGGGTGTCAATGACTCGGGAAGAGGTTGCAGATGGATTTGAGGGACCAACCGTTGAGTATTTGGTCAGTTTCGAGGTGTCATGGACATGGGAAGAGGTTCAGGATGGATTTGAAGGGTCAACCATGGGGTTCATGGTCAGTTTTGGGGTGTCAAGGACTCTGGAAGAGGTTCCAGATGGATTTGAGGAGTCAACCATGGGGTCCATAACGGATCTTGGGGTGTCAATGACTTTGGCAGAGCCTCAAGATGGATTTGAGGGGCAACTAGGGGGTTCATGGTCAGTTTTGGGGTGTTGTTGACTCGGGAAGAGGTTCCAGATGGATTTGGGGGGCCAACCATGGGGTTCATGCTCAGTTTTGGGGTGTCATTGATGTTGGATGATGTTCCAGATGGATTTGGAGGGGCCAACCATCAAGCTCATGGTCAATTTTGGGGTGCCGTGGACTTGGGAAGAGCTTCCAGATGGATTTGAGGGGTCAACCTTGGGGTTCAGGATGGATCTTGGGGTGCCAATGACATTGGAAGAAGTTCCAGATGGAAGCGGAGGTGCCAACCATTGAGTATTTGGTCAGTTTTGGGGTGTCATTGGCTTTGGAAGAGGTTCCAGACGAGTTTATGGGACCAAGAGTTGGGTTCATGCTCAGTTTTGGGGTGTCATTGATGTTGGATGATGTTCCAGATGGATTTGAGGGGTCAACCATGGGGTTCATGGTGAGTTTTGGGGTGTCAATGACTCGGGAAGAGGTTGCAGATGGATTTGAGGGACCAACCATTGGGTACTTGGTCAGGTTTGGGGTGTCATGGACTCTGGAAGAGTTTCAGGATGATTTTGTGGGGTCAACGTTGGGGTTCACGGTCAGTTTTGGGGTGTCAATGACGTTGGAGGAGGTTCCAGATGGATTTGGAGGGGTCAACCATGGGGTTCACGGTCAGTTTTGGGGTGTCAATGACGTTGGAGGAGGTTCCAGATGGATTTGGAGGGGTCAACGTTGGGGTTCACGGTCAGTTTTGAGGTGTCAATGACATTGGAGGAGGTTCCAGATGGATTTGAGGGACCGACCGTGGGCTCCAGGATGGATTTCGGGCTGTCAATGACTCAGGAAGAGGTTCCAGATGGATTTTGGGGTCCCCCCCCTGTGAATTTCCCCCCCCCATCCCCCTCCCAGCCACCCTCCCCTCGCTCACCATCTCGTAGGCCACCTCCTCGGGGACGTCGGCCTCCAGGTTGAAGCTGAACTCGATGGCCTCGTTCTCCTTGTGTTTCCCCTTCAACTTCCTGGGATCCTCCACCCGCAACCGAAGCGCCAGGAGCGAATCCAAACCCTCGTCCCCCTCCGCCAGCTCCACCCGTAAACCCGTCTCCTCGGCGAAGAAGGCGTGGCTCAGGAGATCCCGGATCGACAACCTGTCGGCACCGTCGCCGGGACGTTCGAACCCCGTCGCCGGCCGGTACCGCGCCCGACCGTCGTCACCCACCTCTCGGCTTTGTTCTGCCGGATGCAACCCTCGATGATCTCCTTCACCTCCGGATCCGTCACCTTCTGAAAACTGGCCGGTTTGATCCCCTACGGAAAACGACACCCCCCATCAACCCCGCGGTGACCATCCCGTCGCCCGGCCCCGCCCGCCCGGCCCGTTGCCTGTCTCCCGGAAACGCACGTTGGTGACTTTACGGTAGATCTGAGCGGCGTTTTGACACTCGGAGTAGGGATACTCGGACGTTCCCATCTCCAACATGCACATCCCGAAGGCGTAAACGTCCACCGACTCGTCGTAACGTTCCTCGTACATCTCCGGCGCCATGAATTCCGGCGTTCCTACGGGACCGGGGAGGCGACGGGGGCGGTGAGTACCGGGCGCCCCGCACCCGCCGACGGGTTGAAAGGGGGTTGGGGGGGGGGGGGGGGGGTGTGTGCGTTTTCCGGCGCGGAGCGCCTTACCGATGACGCTCTTGGCGAAGGATGTCCTCATGAGGGTGGCCAATCCCAAATCCCCGATTTTAACGGAACCGGTGGGGCCGGTGATGAAGATGTTGTCGCATTTGAGGTCCCGGTGGATGATGGGAGGGGTGCGGGTGTGGAGAAACTGGAGACCCTTCAGGATTTGCCGACACCAGCTCCGTAACACTTTGGGTTTCATCACCTTGAACCTCTTGAGATACCTACAAAAAGGCACACACGCACACACCCCCCCCACCAACCACCACAGGAACCGACCCGCCGTCGCCTTCCCCGCGTTTCGGCCCCCCCCCCGGCATTCCCGCTCCCCGCCTCCGCCCTCGCTCACGTCTTGAGGGTTCCGGATGTCATTAATTCCGTCACGAGGACGATGCATTTCTTCCCCTTGAGGGTGGATTCCCACGAGTCGTAGAAACGGACGATGTTGGGGTGTTGCAACCCCTTCAGCATCTCCGCTTCTTCCTTGAACCGTTGTTCTTCCGTCTTCGTCAACTTCCTGTCCTGGAGAGGAAGACGCCGACGCGTTAAAAACCCGCCCCCCCCCCCCCCCCGCCCTTCCCGCCACGTGCTCTTCCCGTTCCCGGCGGCGGGATTGGCCGGTGGCGAGGAATCGGGGAGGTTTTTTGGGGGCGGTCGTGGAGGAACCCGGCAGCTCGTGACGGGAATTAAGGGATTTGGGAGATAAGCGGAGCGATTCGGGGGGAATCGGAGAAGATTCGGGGGGGGGGGGACACGACCCTGCGGATACGTCGGGAGTTGGAAGGGTTCAACGAGGGAATCGATGAGTTTGAGGGCCCAACGGAGCGGGGTTCAGGGTGGATTTGGGGGTGGCGTTGACCTTGGAAGAGGTTCCAGATGGGTTTGGGGGGTCAACCATTGGGTTCAGGGTGGATTTTGGGGTGTCAAGGACTTGGGAAGAGCCTCAAGATGGATTTGGGGGGCCAACCGTGGGGGTTCACAGTCAGTTTTGGGGAGTCATTGATGTTGGAGGAAGTTCCAGATGGATTTGGGGGGCCAACCGTGGGGTTCATGGCCAGTTTTGGGGTGTCAAGGACTCTGGAAGAGGTTCCAGATGGATTTGGGGGGTCAACCATTGGGTTCAGGGTGAATTTTGGGGTGTCAAGGACTTGGGAAGAGGTTCCAGATGGATTTGAGGGGCAGCGTTGGGGTTCACAGTCAGTTTTGGGGAGTCATTGACGTTGGAGGAAGTTCCAGATGGATTTGGGGGGCCAACCGTGGGGTTCATGGCCAGTTTTGGGGTGTCAAGGACTCTGGAAGAGGTTCCAGATGGATTTGGGGGGTCAACCATTGGGTTCAGGGTGGATTTTGGGGTGTCAAGGACTTGGGAAGAGGTTCCAGATGGATTTGAGGGGCAGCGTTGGGGTTCACAGTCAGCTTTGGGGAGTCATTGACGCTGGAGGAAGTTCCAGATGGATTTGGGGGGCCAACCGTGGGGTTCATGGCCAGTTTTGGGGTGTCAAGGACTCTGGAAGAGGTTCCAGATGGATTTGGGGGGTCAACCATTGGGTTCAGGGTGGATTTTGGGGTGTCAAGGACTTGGGAAGAGGTTCCAGATGGATTTGAGGGGCAGCGTTGGGGTTCACAGTCAGCTTTGGGGAGTCATTGACGCTGGAGGAAGTTCCAGATGGATTTGGGGGGCCAACCGTGGGGTTCATGGTCAGTTTTGGGGTGTTGTTGACTCAGGAAGAGGTTCCAGATGGATTTGGGGGGTCAACCATTGGGTTCAGGGTGGATTTTGGGGTGTCAAGGGCTTGGGAAGAGGTTCCAGATGGATTTGAGGGGCAGCGTTGGGGTTCACAGTCAGTTTTGGGGAGTCATTGACGTTGGAGGAAGTTCCAGATGGATTTGGGGGGCCAACCGTGGAGTCATGACGGATCTTGGGGTGTCAATGACTTTGGAAGAGCCTCAAGATGGATTTGAGGGGCAACTAGGGGGTTCACGGTCAGTTTTGGGGTGTTGTTGACTCAGGAAGAGGTTCCAGATGGATTTGGGGGGTCAACCATCGGGTTGCGGGCAGATTTTGGGGTGTCAATGACTTGGGAAGAGCCTCAAAATGGATTTAGGGGGCCAAATGTTGGGTTTATGGTCAGTTTTGGGGTGCCAAGGACTCTGGAAGAGGTTCAAGATGGATTTGGCGGGCCAACCATCAAGTTCTTGGGTGAGTTTTGGGGTGTTGCTGATGTTGGAAGAGGTTCAAGATGAGTTTGAAGGGTCAACCGTGGGGTTCATGATGGATTTGGGGGTGTCGTTGACTTTGGAAGAGGTTGCACGTGGATTTGAGGGGTCAACCATTGGGTTGATGATGGGTTTTGGGGTGTCAAGGGCTTGGGAAGAGGTCCCAGATGGATTTGGGGGGCCAACCTCGGGATTCATGCCCAATTTTGGGGTGTCGTTGACTCTGGAAGAGGTTCAAGTTGAGTTTGAGGGGGTCAACCTTGAGGTCATGATGGATTTTGGGGTGTCGTTGACCTTGGAAGAGGTCCCAGATGGATTTGGGGGGGGTCAACCATTGGGTTCAGGGTGGATTTTGGGGTGTCAATGACTTGGGAAGAGGTTCCAGTTGAGTTTGAAGGGTCAACCGTGGGGCTCATGATGGATTTCGGGGTGTTGTTGACCCTGGAAGAGCTTCCAGATGGATTTGGGGGGTCAACCATGGGGTCCATGATCAGTTTTGGGGTGTCATTGACTCGGGAAGGGGTCCCAGATGGATTTGGGGGGCCAACCATGGGGTTCAGGGTGGATTTTGGGGTGTCAAGAACTTTGGAAGAGGTTCCAGGTGGATTTGGGGGTCAACCTTGGGGTCCATGATGGATTTTGGGGTGTTGTTGACCCTGGAAGAGCTTCCAGATGGATTTGGGGGGTCAACCGTGGGGTTCATGATCAGTTTTGGGGTGTCATTGACTCGGGAAGGGGTCCCAGATGGCGTTGGGGGGGGCCCCATGGGGTCCATGATCAGTTTTGGGGTGTCATTGACTCTGGAAGGGGTCCCAGATGGATTTGGGGGGCCAACCGTGGGGTCCATGGTCAGTTTTGGGGTGTCACTGACTCTGGAAGGGGTCCCAGATGGATTTGGGGGTCAACCATGGGGTCATGTTGGATTTTGGGGTGTCATTGACTCGGGAAGGGGTCCCAGATGGCTTTGGGGGGGGGGGGCCCTGGCTACCCCCCAACCTCTTCGCTCCCTTCCAACCCCCCAAACCTGAAGCCTCCAACCTCCTCGCACCCAACGACCCCTCCCCGGCCCCCCAAGTGCCCCCCACCCCCCGAGCCCCCCATATTTTTGGGGGGGGCGGGGTCCTCACCTGCAGCTCGCACCAGGCCACCTCCACCCACGTGTCGGTGTCGAAGCCCTTGAAGACGGTCTTGAAGGCGCCGCGTCCCAATTCGCTGTCGAACTTGAGGAACCGCCCCCCGGGGGAGGTGGCCACCGCCCTCATCTCCGCCTCCTCCTCCGCCTCTTCCCGTCCCCCGGGCTCACCCCGAAACTCAGGGTCACCCCGAAACTCGGCGTCTCCTGAACAATCGGGGTCTCCCCCCGAATCGGGGTCTATCGGGAATTTGGGGGTTCCCCAAAAGTTGGGGGATCCCCGACACGCGGGGTCTCCTTGATGCTCATGGTCTCCCCAAAAGTTGGGGTCTCCCGGACGCTCAGGGTCTCCCCCAAACTCAGGGTCTCCCCGACACTCGGGGTCTCCCCCAAACTCGGGGTCTCCCGGGAATTCGGGGTCTCCCTGACACTCAGGGTCTCCTTGATGCTCATGGTCTCCCCAAAAGTTGGGGTCTCTGGGGAATTTGGGGTCTCCCGGACGCTCAGGGTCTCCCCCAAACTTGGGGTCTCCTTGATGCTCATGGTGTCCCCAAAAGTTGGGGTCCCCCCGACGCTCGGGGTCTCCTCGATCCTCATGGTCACCCTGAAATTTGGGGTCTCCTTGACACTCGGGGTCTCCCCCAAACTCGGGGTCTCCTTGACCCTTGGGGTCTCCCGGACCCTCAAGGTCACCCCAAAATTCAGGGTCTCCCTGATGCTCGGGGTCTCCCCCAAACTCAGGGTCTCCTCGACCCTCATGGTCTCCCCAAAAGTTGGGGTCTCCCTCACACTCGGGGTCTCCTGGGAATTCGGGGTCTCCTCGAGCCTCAAGGTCACCCCAAAATTTGGGGTCTCCCCGACACTGGGGGTCTCCTGGGAATTTGGGGTCCCCCCAACATTTGGGGTCTCCTCGACCCTCATGGTCTCCCCAAAATTTGGGGTCTCCCTGACCCTTGGGGTCTCCCCAACTTTTGGGGTCTCCTGGGAATTCGGGGTCTCCCTGACCCTTGGGGTCTCCCCGCCCTCCCCCGCTCTTCCGGAAGAGGCGTTTGGGGGGGGTCGCGGGGGCGTCGGGGTCCCCCCGACCGGTGGCCATGGTGATCCCCGCCCCCCCCCCCCCAAATATTGGGGTGCGCCGAGGGGGAGGGGCCCAATATCCTGAGGGGGCGGCTTGGGTCACCCTATAGATCTATAGGGTGGGGGAGGGGGTCGCCTCGGTTTTGGGGGTGTCTCCCCCCTCCCCCCCCCTTGGGGGGAACCTATAGGGAAACAAAGAGGCTCCGTTAAGGGGGAGGGGTTAGTTAGGGGGCCGCCACCCCCCATAGAATCTATAGGGACCCCAAGACCTGCCCGGCCGCTCTGGGTGTAGCCCCGCCCCCCACCCCCTATAGGCGCCGCGTTCCCACCCCCCGTGTACCCCTATAGCCCCCCCAGCCCCCCCCGCCTGCCCCACACCCCCTATAGGCCCCCCCCAGCCCCTACAGCCCCCCCCCCCGCCTGCCCCACACCCCCTATAGCCCCCTATAGCCCCCCCCCGGCTGCCCCCTAGCCCCTACAGCCCCCCACAGCCCCCCCGCGGCTGCCCCACACCCCCCCCAGCCCCCCCCCACCCCCTACAGCCCCCCCCGGCTGCCCCACACCCCCCACAGCCCCCCCCCCCCCTTACAGCCTCCCCCCTACCTGCCCCCCAGCCCCTACAGGCCCCCCGCGGCTGCCCCACACCCCCTATAGCCCCCCCACATCCCCTACAGCCCCCCCACACCCCCTACAGCCCCCCCCCGCCTGCCCTACACCCCCTACAGACCCCCCAGCCCCCCCCAACCCTTGTGGCCCCCCCCGGCTGCCCCACAGCCCCCCACAGCCCCCCCACACCCCCTACAGACCCCCCCGGCTGCCCCACAGCCCCTACAGCCCCCCACACCCCCTACAGACCCCCCCCGCCTGCCCCACAGCCCCCCACAGCCCCCCCCCCAGCCCCTACAGCCCCCCCCAACCCCTACGGCCCCCCCCGGCTGCCCCACAGCCCCCCCCCAGCTCTACCATACCCCCTACGGCCCCTCGCGGCTGCCCCCCAGCCCCTATAGCCCCCCCCAGCCCCTACAGCCCCCCTCGCCTGCCCCACACCCCCTATAGCCCCCCCCCAGCCCGCCCCACACCCCCTATAGCCCCCCCATCCCGCTCCCCTCCCCCCGCCCCGCCCGCTCACCTGCGTCACGTGACCGCCGCCGCGCGGGGCTGCCGGGAACCGTAGTCCTCTTCCGGCCGCTTTAGCCACGCCCCCTCATTTGGCCACGCCCCCTCCTTGGCCACGCCCCCCAAATCCCCGCGCGGGCGGGGGGTAGGGGGAGGCGATCGCTCGCTCTGCGCTCGGCACGATCGATCGCTCCCGGCGCTCGGCACGATCGCTCCCGGCTCTCGGCGCGATCGCTCGCTCGGCGCTCGGCTGGGGGCGGCTGCGCAGCGGCGCGATGGCGGCGCCCGGGCTGGAGGAGCCGGGCCTGTTCGCCAGCGGCGTGCGGGCCGTGCTGGGCGGGTGGGCAGCGCTGCAGGTGCGGGGGGCACCGGGGGGCACCGGGGGGGACACGGGGGCTGGGGGGGGCGCTGGGAGCCGGGGAGGGGGACACTGGGAGGGATACTGGGTGCCGAGGGGGGACACTATGGGCTGGGGGGGGACACCGGGGGGACACGGGGGGGACACTGGGAGCCGGGGAGGGGGACACTGCGGGCTGGGGGGGGACACCAGGGGGACATGGGGGCTGGGGGGGGCACTGGGAGCCGGGGGGGGGACACCGGGGGGGACACGGGGGCTGGGGGGACACCGGGGGGGACACGAGGGCTGGGGGGGGCACTGCGGGGGACACGGAGGCTGGGGATGGGGACACTGGGGGGGACACCGGGGGGACACGGGGGCTGGGAGGGCCACTTGGTGCCGGGGGGCGACACTCGGGGGGACACGGGGGCTGGGGGGGACACTGGGAGCCGGAGGGGGGACACCAGGGGGACACGGGGGCTGGGGGGACACTGGGGGGACACTGGGAGCCGGGGAGGGGGACACTGCGGGCTGGGGGGGGACACGGGGGGGACACGAGGAGTTGGGGATGGGGACACTGGGGGGGACACCAGGGGGACACAGGGGCTGGGGGGGGACATGGGGGCTGGGGGGGGGACACGGGGGCTGGGAGGGGCACTGGGTGCCGGGGGGGGACACTGGAGGGGACACGGGGGCTGGGGGGGAACATGGGGGCTGGGGGGGACACCGGGGGGGACACTGGGAGGACACAGGACCTGGAGAGGCACTGGGAGCCAGGGGGGGACACCGGGGGGGCACATGGGGGCTGGGGCAGGGCATTGGGGGGGCCACTGGGGGCTGGGGGGGGGACACCAGGGGGACACGGGGGGGACACTGGGAGCCGGAGGGGGGACACCAGGGGGACACGGGGGCTGGGGGGGGACACGGGGGCTGGGAGGGGCACTGGGTGCCGAGGGGGGACACCAGGGGGACACGGGGCTGGGGAGGGGGACAGAGGGGTCTGGGGGGGCCACTGGGGATGGGGGGGGCCACTGGGGGGGACAGAGGTGGGGGGACACTGGGAGCTGGGGGGGACACTGGGGGCGCAGGGGGCTGGGGGGGGGCCACAGCGAGCCGGGGGAGGGGGTGTCACCGGGGACGGGGGGGGCCACACGGACACGTGGCAGGACCCGGGGAGGGGTCAGAGGGACCCCGGGGGAGGGGTGGGGGGGGGTACACGACCCCAAGGTGCCCCCCCCCCCCCCCCCCCCCCCCAGCTGGCCGTGGCGCAGGGTTTTGGGGGCCCCCAGAGCCCCGAAAAGGCCGCCTGGTTGGTGGGGGCCGTGCAGGAGTTCTTCACCCAAAACGGTGAGTCCCGCCCCTCCCCCACCCCGGGGGGGGTGTGTCCCTTCGCGGGGGGGTGGGGGAGGGGTGACCGTACCCCCCCACACCCCCACCCCCCCCCCGCAGCTGACCTGGAGGAGGAGGAGGTGGAGGAGTTCCTGGCCGAGGTGATGGACAACGAGTTCGACACGGCCGTGGAGGACGGCAGCCTGCGGCAGGTGGGCCACCAGTACGGACCAGTATGGACCAGTAGGGATTGGTGCCCTCCCAGACCCGCCCCCGGTACCTGCCCGCATCCCCCCAGTCACCCCCAGTACAGCCCAGCTCACCCCCAGGCCGGTACCAGCATCCCATAATGATCTTTGCCCCATCCCAGTGCTTCCCAGTATAAACCAGTAGCTCCCAGTATCCCCCCAGCCCCCTCTGGTACAGCCCAGCTCACCCCCAGGCCGGTACCAGCATCCCATAATGATCTTTGCCCAATCCCAGTGCTTCCCAGTATAAACCAGTAGCTCCCAGTATCCCCCCAGCCCCCCCCAGTACAGCCCAGCTCACCCCCAGGCCGGTACCAGCATCCCATAATGATCTTTGCCCCATCCCAGTGCTTCCCAATATAAACCAGTAGTTCCCAGTATCCCCCCAGTTCACCCCCAGTCACCCCCAGTACAGCCCAGCTCACCCCCAGGCCGGTACCAGCATCCCATAATGATCCTTGCCCCATCCCAGTGCTTCCCAGTATAAACCAGTAGTTCCCAGTATCCCCCCAGCTCCCCCCAGTACAGCCCAGCTCAACCCCAGGCCGGTACCAGCATCCCATAATGATCCTTGCCCCTCCCAGTGCTTCCCAGTATGAACCAGTAGCTCCCAGTATCCCCCCAGTTCACCCCCAGTACAGCCCAGCTCACCCCCAGGCCGGTACCCAGCATCCCATAATGATCTTTGCTCCATCCCAATGCTTCCCAGTATAAACCAGGTAGTTCCCAGTATCCCCCCAGCTCCCCCCAGTACAGCCCAGCTCAACCCCAGGCCGGTACCAGCATCCCATAATGATCCTTGCCCCCTCCCAGTGCTTCCCAGTATGAACCAGTAGCTCCCAGTATCCCCCCAGTTCACCCCCAGTCACCCCCAGTACAGCCCAGCTCACCCCCAGGCCGGTACCAGCATCCCATAATGATCCTTGCCCCCTCCCAGTGCTTCCCAGTATAAGCCAGTAGCTCCCACTACCCCCCCAGTCCCCCCCAGCCTATCCCAGTCACCCCAATTCCCCCCCTCAGTCTCTCCCAGTATAAACTGGTAAGACTCAGTAGCCTCCCAGTATGAAACAGTAGCCCCCCAGTGCCCCCCCAGTCCCTCCCCTGGCCCTCCCAGTGCTTCCAAGTCTCCTTGGTCCCCCCCCCCGTCCCTCCCAGTCCCCCCAGTCCCCCTCCCGGTGCCCCCCCCAGTCCCACCCATCCTGTCCAGTGCCCCCCCCGTCCCTCCCAGTCCCCCCACTCCACCTCCCAGTGCCCCCCAGACCCCCCAAGAGTCCCCCCCAGTGCCCCCCAACTTCCAGTCCCCCCAATCCCCCCTCCAGTCCCCCCAGCACCCCCAGTGCCCTCCCAGTCCCCCAATCCCTCCTCCAGTCCCCCCCAGTGCCCCTCCAGCCCCCCAGTGCGCCCCCAATCCCCTCCCCCCAGTGCCTCCCCGGGCCCCCCAGTGCCCCCAGTCCCCTCCCCCCGGTGCCCCCAGTGCCTCCCCAGTCCCTCCCAGTCCACCCAATCCCCCCCCCAGTGCCCCCAGTCCCTCCCCCCGGTGCCCCCAGTGCCTCCCCCAGTCCCTCCCAGTCCACCCAATCCCCCCCCCAGTGCCCCCAGTGCCCCAGTCCCTCCCCCCGGTGCCCCCAGTGCCTCCCCAGTCCCTCCAGTCCCCCAATCCCCCCTCCAGTCCCCCCAGCACCCCCAGTGCCCTCCCAGTCCCCCCAATCCCTCCTCCAGTCCCCCCCCAGTGCCCCCACCAGTCCCCCCCAGTGCCCCTCCAGCCCCCCAGTGCCCCCCCAATCCCCTCCCCCCCAGTGCCTCCCCGGGCCCCCCAGTGCCCCCAGTCCCTCCCCCCGGTGCCCCCAGTGCCTCCCCAGTCCCTCCCAGTCCACCCAATCCCCCCCCCAGTGCCCCCAGTCCCTCCCCCCGGTGCCCCCAGTGCCCCCCCAGTCCCTCCCAGTCCACCCAATCCCCCCCCCAGTGCCCCCAGTCCCTCCCCCCGGTGCCCCCAGTGCCCCCCCAGTCCCTCCCAGTCCACCCAATCCCCCCCCCAGTGCCCCCAGTCCCTCCCGCGGTGCCCCCAGTGCCTCCCCAGTCCCTCCCAGTCCACCCAATCCCCCCTCCAGTGCCCCCAGTCCCTCCCCCCGGTGCCCCCAGTGCCTCCCCAGTCCCTCCCAGTCCACCCAATCCCCCCCCCAGTGCCCCCAGTCCCTCCCCCCGGTGCCCCAGTGCCTCCCCAGTCCCTCCCAGTCCCCCCAATCCCCCCTCCAGTCCCCCCAGTGCCCCCCCAGTCCCTCCCAGTCCACCCAATCCCCCCCCCAGTGCCCCCAGTGCCCCCCCAGTCCCTCCCAGTCCACCCAATCCCCCCCCCAGTGCCCCCAGTGCCCCCTCCCCCCAGGTGAGCCGGGAGCT
>JAQBHY010000114.1:0-50903 GCA_027574665.1 Rhynochetos jubatus
ATAGGGGACACGGGGACACTGTTAGCAGGACATAGGGGACATGGGGACACCATCAATGGGACATGGGGACACTGTCAGCAGGACATGGGGACATGGGGACACAGGGACATGGTCAGTGGGACATGGGGACACCGTCAGGGGGACACAGGGACACGGTCAGCAGGACAGGGGGACACAGGGACATGGTCAGTGGGACAGGGGGACACCGTCCGGGGGACACGGGGACACAGGGACACTGCCAGCGGGACACGGGGGGCACGGGGACACAGGGACACAGCGGGACATGGGGACACGGGGACACCGTCCGGGGGACACAGGGACACAGTCAGCAGGACAGGGGGACACAGGGACATGGTCAGTGGGACAGGGGACACCGTCCGGGGACACAGGGACACGGTCAGCAGGACAGGGGGACACGGGGACACCGTCCGGGGGACACAGGGACACGGTCAGCAGGACAGGGGGACACAGGGACATGGTCAGTGGGACAGGGGGACACCGTCCGGGGGACACGGGGACACAGGGACACTGCCAGCGGGACACGGGGGGCACGGGGACACAGGGACACAGCGGGACATGGGGACACGGGGACACCGTCCGGGGACACAGGGACACAGTCAGCAGGACAGGGGGACACAGGGACATGGTCAGTGGGACAGGGGGACACCGTCCGGGGGACACAGGGACACGGTCAGCGGGACATGGGGACACAGGGACACCGTCCGGGGGACACAGGGACACGGTCAGCGGGACATGGGGACACGGGGACACCGTCCGGGGGACACAGGGACACGGTCAGCGGGACATGGGGACACGGGGACACCGTCTGGGGGACACGGGGACACGGTCAGCAGGACAGGGGGGACACGGGGACACCGTCTGGGGGACACGGGGACACGGTCAGCGGGACATGGGGACACAGGGACACCGGGGGACACAGGGACACGGCCAGCAGGACAGGGGGACACGGACATCACTGGGGGGCTCAGTGGACACCGCCGTGGGGACGCTGTGGGTTGGGAGGTCACAAATGGGGGCGGGGGTCTGAGCAGGGGAGGGGGGGGGGACACACACACAGGGGAACCCCCGGGGGGGGTCAGACCCGTGGGGACCCCACAACCTCAGCCCCCCGCCCCCCCGCCCCCCCCCCCCCAGCGGGGAGAGGCGCATCAGCCCCGCGCCCTTGGGCGTCCCCTCGGGTGCCGGGGGGGGGGGGGCGCAGCTACCCCCGCAAAGCAAAGAGGAGCCCCCCGCCCGCCCCGCCCCCCCCCCCCCCCCGCGCCCCCCCCGGCGGGACCCAGCCGTCCGGGCCGCCGAACCTTTGCCCATATATAGCCCCGGCCCGCGGCCCGCCCGCCCGCCGCGCTCCGACGCCTTATAAGGGCTCGCGGCGGGGCCGGGGGGCGGCGGGGCCCCCCCCCGGGCCACCCAGACCCCCCCACCCCACCCCACCCCCCCCCGGGTTAACCCTTCCCGCCCCGCGCCCCGCAGGCGGCAACCGGGCTCCCATATCCCCCCCCGTCCCACCATCCCGCGGGGTGTGTCCGCAAGGGGAAACTGAGGCACGGCCGGGGGGTGGGTGGGGGGACCCCAAGGATCCGTGTGCCGCCCCTCCCGCCGCCCCCCAGCGCGGGGGTCCCGCGCCTCGCCCCCCATCCCCCCCCCTCCCATGCTACCCCCGGGAGCGCACGGCCGCGCTCCCCCGGCCGGGGCAGCACCAGGGACAGCGCCAGGTCCTGCCCCCGCCCCCCCCCCTCCGCCCGGGTCCTGGTCCCCCGGTTCGAGTCCCCGCTCCGACCGGGTCCTGCCCCCGCGCCGGTTGGCCCCGGTGCCCCCCCCCCCCAGCCCCCCAACCTCCACCGGGCCGGGGTCGGTGCCGCCCACCTTGTTCTTCACCTCGGCCGACAGCCCGTAGGCCGGCCCGCGGTTGAAGTGCGCGTTGGCCATTGGGGGGGGTGGTGATGGTGGTGGTGGGGGGGGGGGGTCCGGTGGGTCGGGGTCGTGTCGCCGCGGGGTGCGGGGCTGTCCCGGCTCGGCTCGGTCCCGTCGCTGTCGGCTCGGTCCCTCCCGGGTCGCTCGTCCCGGTTCCCGACTCGGCGCCGCCACTTTTAAAGTCGGCGGAGGGCGCGGACCCCCCCCCACGCTCCCCCCACCCCACCGCCATCCCACCCCCCCACGCCCCCCGGGGCCGGGGTCGCCGCCAGCCAATCCGCGCCCCCCGCCGCGCTGACGTCACCGCGGGGCGGGTGGTGGCGTCATTTTTTCCACATTTAGCCGGGGGGGGGGGGGGACACGGGATCCCGGGTGGGGACGGGGGAGCCCCAGGCCGCCCCCCCCAGCCCCCCCTCAGCCCTTCTCCACCCCCCCGTCCCTCTGTCCATCCCTCCAGCCCCGGGGGGGGGCAGAGCCGGGGGGGGCAGACCGCGGGGGGGCCGGAGGGATGGACACAGCCGGGGGGGGGGCCCGGGCTCGACCCCCTCGTCCCCCTCCCCTACTCCCGACCCGCCGTCCAGCCCTCCGTCCCTCTCTCCTCCCCCTCCCCACGCTGCCCCCCCCCTCCCGGACCCCGGGGTGACCCCCCGGACCCCTGACCCCCCCGCCCCAGTCCCGGGGGGGGCGGGGCGATCCGGACCCCCCGGGCCCCCCCCCCTCGGTGCCGTCAGCGGATCGGACTCCGCCGGGGGGGGGATGGGCGGTTCGTCACGGGCGGGGAATGCGCCCTCCCCCCCCCGCCCCCCCCTCCCCCCCCTCCCGCCCGGACACCCGGGGCAGCCCCCCCCCGGCCCGGAGCTGCCGCTTCCATTTATAGCGGCCGTTGCAGCTCTGACGTCACCGTGCGCCGTGTGACATCACTGCGAGCTCTGACGTCACACCCCGGTGCCCCTGCCAGCCGCCGTCCCCCCATCCTGACGTCACCGTCCGTCCTTGTCCATGACGTCACCGCGGATCCCCGGCTCCGGGCTCGGCCGTGGGGACCGCTCTGACGTCACGGGGAACCCCCTTTCGAGCTCCGCCCCCACCGCCGCGCCGCCACTCACCGCCCGGGCCCCGCCCACGCGGAGGAGGGGCTCACCCGCAGGCCCCGCCCCCTCCTCTGACCCGGATGCGCGGGTCGGCGGAAACATGGCGGCGCCCAGGTCCCGGCGGGGGAGCCCCGGTGTCCGGCCGTGACCGCTGACCTCCGGGCCGCTCGCGCTGACCCCACGGTGACCCCGCGGCGCCATGAGGCTGCACTGGACCCGCGTCCTGGCCCGGGGCTCTGGGGGGCCCGCGGGGTGAGGGGGTCGCGGGGGATGGGGGGGGGGGCACACGGGGACTGTGTAGGTCACGGGAGGCTGGGGGGGGGCGACACGGGGGTCCTGGAGGTCATAGGAGATTGGGGGGGGGACACGGGGGTCCTGAAGGTCATAGGATATTGGGGGGGGAACACGGGGGTCCTGGTGGTCGCGGGAGCTTGGGGGGGGACACGGGGGTCCTGGAAGCTGGGGGAGGGGTACACGGGGGTCCTGGAGGTCGCGGAAGATTGGGGGGGGGGTACACGGGGGTCCTGGAGGTCATAGGACATTGGGGGGGGGGGACACCGGGGCCGTGGGGCTGTTGGGGGACACGGGAGGCGCAGGGGGACACGGGGGGGGGCACCTCGCCCAGGCAGCAGCACAGGGGCCCCCCCCCGGTCCCCCCGGTCTCAGCCCGCCCCCCCCCCCCCCCCCCCCCCCAAGGCCGCTCGCAGCATGGGGTGGCACAGCGGCCGCACGGCGCAGGAGCCAGCGGGGGACACCACGGGGGACACCTCGGAGGACGCCGCGGGGACCCCTGCTCGGCACCGCCCCCCCCCTCGCAGCCCCCCGCCCGGGGAGCAGAGCGAGGGCCGGGGTCCCGCAGCCTTCGCGGCGGCGCTGGAGGCGCTGGAACGGGCACCGGGCCGGCGCGTGGGGCGGCTGGAGCTGGTGGCGGCGGCGCTGGCGGCGATGCCGGCGCTGGGGGTGGCGCGGGAGCGGGAGGCCTACCACCGCCTCCTGCGCCTGCTGCCCCGCGGGCCCTGGGTGCCCCGCGGCGCCTTCCAGCGCCTGCTGGCCCCCTTCCCCCGGCAGCAGGAGTGCGGCCTCCAGATCCTGGAGCAGATGGAGCACTACGGTGGGTGCGGGACTGGGGGGGCGGGTTCCCTGGGGAGGGGGGCTGGGAGGCTGGATTCCGTGGGGAGGGGGTCTGGGGTGCCTGGGTCCCTGGGGAGGGGGCTGGGAGGCTGGATTCCGTGGGGAGGGGGCCTGGGGTGCCTGAGTCCCTGAGGAGGGGGCTGGGAGGCTGGATTCCATGGGGAGGGGGTCTGGGGTGCCTGGGTCCCTGGGGAGGGGGCTGGGAGGCTGGATTCCGTGGGGAGGGGGCCTGGGGTGCCTGAGTCCCTGAGGAGGGGGCTGGGGTGCCGGGTTCCCTGGGGAGGGGGCTGGGAGGCTGGATTCCGTGGGGAGGGGGCCTGGGGTGCCTGAGTCCCTGAGGAGGGGGCTGGGGTGCCGGGTTCCCTGGGGAGGGGGCTGGGAGGCTGGATTCCGTGGGGGAGGGGGCCTGGGGTGCCTGAGTCCCTGAGGAGGGGGCTGGGGTGCCGGTTCCCTGGGGAGGGGGCCGGGAGGCTGGATTCCGTGGGGAGGGGGCCTGGGGTGCCTGAGTCCCTGAGGAGGGGGCTGGGGTGCCGGATTCCGTGGGGAGGGGGCCTGGGGTGCCTGAGTCCCTGAGGAGGGGGCTGGGGTGCCGGGTTCCCTGGGGAGGGGGCTGGGAGGCTGGATTCCGTGGGGAGGGGGCCTGGGGTGCCTGAGTCCCTGAGGAGGGGGCTGGGGGTGCCGGGTTCCCTGGGGAGGGGGCCGGGAGGCTGGATTCCATGGGGAGGGGGCTGGGGTGCCGGGTTCCCTGGGGAGCGGGCTGGGATGCTGAATTCTGTGGGGAGGGGGCCTGGGGTGCTGGGTTCCCTGGGGAGGGGTCTGGGATGCCTGGGTCCCTGGGGAGGGGGCTGGGGTGCCGGGTTCCCTGGGGAGCGGGCTGGGATGCTGGATTCTGTGGGGAGGGGGCCTGGGATGCCTGGGTCCCTGGGGAGGGGGCCGGCATGCCTGGGTGCCAGGGGAGGGGGGCCAGGGTGCCAAATCCCTGGGGAGGGGGCTGGGGTGCCAGGTTCCCTGGGGTGGGGGACCAGGATGCTGGATTCTGTGGGGAGGGGGCCGGCATGCCTGGGTGCCAGGGGAGGGGGCCGGGATGCTGGGTTCCCTGGGGAGGGGGCCGGATACCCGGGTCCCCACACCCACCCACTCTCCTGGGTGTGTGTGTCCCCCCCCCAGGTGTGATCCCGGACGCGGAGACGCGTTTCTTGCTCCTGGGGGTCTTCGGGCCCCGCAGCCGCCCCATGCGGAAGTGCCAGCGGATGCTGTACTGGTTGCCACGGTTACGCCACGTGAACCCCTACCCCCTGCCCTCCCCCCTGCCTCCCCCCGGCCTGGCAGCCGCCTGCCTGGGCCTGCGCCGCATCGCCAACGACCCCGACGCCCGCATCACCGTCTACCAGGTGGGGGGGGGGGCGGGGGGGGGGGACCGGCATCGCTGTCTCTGGGGTGGGATGGGGCAGGGATGAGGGGGGGGGGGGATGGGGACGGGGGGGGCGAGGACGTGGGGGTGAGGCTGGGGCTGCCGGGGGTCCTCTGTCACCGTGGCGGACCGTGGTGCCCCGGCGTGGACCCCCCCCCCCGCCCCCCCCGGTGGGTCGTTAAGCGTCCGGCCGGTGATGACCGTCTCCCTCCCGCAGCGCCCGGTACCGGGTGAGGGGCACGACGAGGGCTCCGTCCAGCCCTACATCGTCGGTGGGTGTCCCCCGAGGGGTCTGGGTGTCGCGGGGGGGGTGCGTGTGGGGGGTCGACACAGGCGTTTGGGGCTTAGAAACCCAAACCCAGAGCCCCCGCGGGGTTGGGTCGGGGGTCCCCGGTCCCCAGCCTCCCCCTGCCCGGTCCTCGCAGGCGCCCAGAGCCCGGAGCAGCGGGAGCTGCTGGCCCGGCACGGCCCGGTGCGGCCCGTCTTCGTGGAGGGGCCGTTCCCGCTCTGGCTGCGCAGCACCCCGCTCCGCTACTACGTGCTCCGGGGGGACCCCCTGCCTCCTGAGCTGCGGGTGAGCCCGGCGGGCCCCGGGGGGGCGGGGCGGCAGCCGCCCGTTGCTTGGTGGGAGGTGGAAGGGGAGGGTGGGCACCCGCGGCCCTTTGAGGGGGGGTGGTGGGCTACCTGTGGCCCTGGAGGGGTTTCCTTGGCCCAGGGAGGGCGAGGGGATCCCTGTGGCTCTGAGGGGACCCCCCCCATCTCAGGGAGGGTGAGGGGATCCCCGTGGCCCCGGAAGGGAACCCCCCCAGTCCCAGGGAGGGCGAGGGGATCCTTGTGGCCCTGGAGGGGACCCCTGGCCTGGGCCGAGGGGAGGGCGAGGGTATACCTATGGCTCTGGAGGGGACCCCCCATGGCCCAGAGAGGGTGAGGGGATCCCCATGGCTCTGAGGGGATCCCCCCCCAGTCTAGGGAGGGCAGGGGGATCCCTGTGGCTCTGGGGAGGGTGAGGGGACCCCCGTGGCCCCGGAAGGGACCCCCCTGGCCTGGGGAGGGCAAGGGGATCCCCGTGGCCCTGGAGGGGACCCCCTCTGGCCTGGGAAGGGTGAGGGGATCCCCATGGCCCCGGAGGGGACCCCCCCTGCCTGGGGAGGGTGAGGGGACCACCCTGGCCCGGGGAGGGTGAGGGGATCCCTGTGGCCCCAGAGGGGACCCCCCCATCCCAGGGAGGGTGAGGGGATCCCTGTGGCCCCAGAGGGGACCCCCTGGCCCAGGATGGGTATGAGGGGACCCCCCACCCCACCAGGAGGAGCCCCCAGACCCCGAGCGCAGCCTGTACTACCCCCTGCACCTGGACCTGGACCTGGAGCGCGGCCCCTGGGACGACGAGGAGTTTGACGTGGATGAGGGTAAGGTGCCGAAAGGGGGGTGATGGGGAGGGGGCAACCCCCCCCCAACCCCCTGACCCCCCTCCCCGGCAGTGGAGGAGGGGCCCGTCTTCGCGCTGTGCGTGGCGGGGGCCGGCGACCGGCGGACGCTGGGCAAGTGGATCGCGGGGCTGCAGGAGGCGAACCCCGTCCTGGGCCGCACCGCCGTCCTCTTCCGCCTGGGGGACGGGGACCCCCCGCCTGACACCCCCGAGGGTCCCCCCGCCCCCCACCTGGCCCCGGCGCCTTCCCCGCCTGCCGCGCTGGAGCCCCCCGACCCGGCGTGCGGGACCCGGGGGGGGGATGCCGCGGGGCCCGGGGGCCGGGGGGGCCTGGGCGCCCCTCCCGCAGCGGCGGGGCAATAAAGGAACCGGTGCTGACCGTGGGGGGGGTCTGCTCTGTCCGTGGGGGGTGGCGGTGAGGGCAGGGCTCCGCGCCTGCGCGCTGGGCCCCCGCGACGCCGTGCGGGCAAGAGCCTGGCGGAAGCGTGCGAGTCCCCGCCCACTCGTCCGGCCGCTCTCCGGCGCGAGCGCGACCGGAAGCGGCGTCATCGGCCGCGCGCCGCGGCGTAACGCGACGGGCCCGGCATGAGCGCGGGGGAGCGGGGCCCGGGCCCCGTCCCGGTTGCGGGGGGCGGCCCCGGGCCCGGCCGAGGCCCCGCGGTAGACGCGGGCGGGGGGGGGGGGCGGCCCCGGGCCCGGCCGAGGCCCCGCGGTAGACGCGGGCGGGGGCGGGCGGAAGGCGCGGGGGCGGCCGCGGCTGACCGAGTCGGACGGGCGCGGCGGCGGCTGGAGTCGCGGAAGAAGTACGACGTGCGGCGGGTGTACCTGGGCGAGGCGCACGGGCCCTGGGTCGATCTGCGCCGCCGCAGCGGCTGGAGCGATGCCAAGCTGGCGGCCTACCTGCTGGGGCTGGAGCGGGGCCAGCGCGCCGGGCGGCGCGGGTGAGCGGGGCCGTCCCGCTCGGCGGGCTGGGGGGGGCGCCGGGGGGCTCGGGGCAGGCACCGGGGGCTCGGGGAGGGGCGTCGGAAACGGGGGGGGGGCGTCGGGGGCTCGGGGGCAAGGCACCGGGGTGCTCGGGGCAGGCATCGGGAGACAGGGGGGGCGCGCCGGGGGGCTCGGGGAGGGGCGTCGGGGGGTTTGGGGGGGTGTCAGGAGGCTGGAGGGGCACCGGGGGGCTCGGGCAGGCACCGGGGGCTCGGGAGGGGCGTCGGGGGGGTTGGGGGGGGTGTCAGGAGGCTGGGGGGGCACCGGGGGGCTCGGGGCAGGCATCGGGAGACTGGGGGGGGGCGCCGGGGGGCTCGGGGGGGGCGTCAGGAGACTGGGGGGGCACCGGGGGGGCACGGGGCAGGCACCGGGGGCTCGGGACAGGCACCGGGGGTTCGGGAGGGGCGTCAGGAGACTGGGGGGGGCACCGGGGGGCTCGGGGCAGGCATCGGGAGACTGGGGGGGGCGCCGGGGTGCTCGGGGAGGGGCGTCAGGAGACTGAGGGGCACCGGGGGGCACGGGGCAGGCACCGGGGCTCGGGGAGGGGCGTCAGGAGACTGTGGGGGGCACGGGGCAGGCACCGGGGGCTCGGGGAGGGGCGTCGGGAAACGGGGGGGGGGCGCCGGGGGGCTCGGGGCAGGCACCGGGGGCTCAGGGGGGCGCTGGGAGGCTGGGGGGGGGCGTCGGGGGGTTGGGGGAGGCACCGGGAGACTGGGGGGGTCGCCGGGGGGCTCGTGGAGGGTACCGGGGGGGTTCGGGGCAGAATAGCGCCTCGTGGGGGGCACGGGAGGCTCGTGGGGGGCGGTCACACCGGCTGGCTCCGGCGGGTGTGTACGGGGGGGCTTGGGGTGGCACCGGGGGCGTGAATGGCGACTCGGCGGGGGGCACCAGGCGGCTGGGGGGGAGAATAGCGACTCGGGGGGGGGGGCAGGGGCCGCGGGGAGGGTCACCCCCGTCACCGTCCTTCTTTGTGCAGGAAACCGTGGGAGCAGATCCCCAAAAGCCAAACGGAAGAAAAGTGAGTTCGGGGGAGGGGGGGGGGGCTGCCTTTTGCTGGTGGGGGGCTGGGTGTGACTAGGGGGAGGGGGGGGTCTTTGGCTGGGAGGGGCTGCGGGGGGGGCACAGGCAGGGATTGGGTGTGGGTGAGGGTCAGGAGGGGCGGATGCTGCGGGTGGGGGGTGGGTGTCGCGGGCAGGGGGCGGGGATGCCGCGGGCAGGGGGTTGGGGGGGGGATGCCGCGGGATGCCGCGGGCAGGGGGTGGGGTGTCGCGGGCAGGGGGGGGATGCCGCGGCCGGGGGGGTGCCGTGGCCGGGGGTGGTGTGTCGCGGGCAGGGGGGGGGATGCCGCGGCCAGGGAGGGTGCCGTGGCCGGGGGTGGGGTGTCGCGGGCAGGGGGGGATGCCGCGGCCAGGGGGGGTGCCGTGTGCCGGGGTGGGGTGTGTCGCGGGGCGGGGGGGTGGGAATACCGTGAGCAGGGGGGCACCGCGGGCAGGGGGGGCACCGCGGCAGCGTGCGGGGGGTGGCTGGAGGCGGATGGGAGGGGGGGGGGGTCCAGGCTGCCATCAGCTCTCCCCCAGGGCGGCGGCGCAACGTGAACTGCCTGCGGCACGCGGTGATCTGGTACGAGGACCACGGGCAGCGCTGCCCCTACGAGCCGCGCCTGGCCGAGCTGGACCCTCGGTGGGGCTCTACACCACGGCCGTGTGGCAGTGCGAGCGCGGGCACCGCTACTTCCAGGACCTCCACTCCCTCTGCGCCCCCTCAGCGACTCCGACGGCGACAGCGGTGCGGGGGTTGGGGGGTGGGGGCTGCCCACCCGAGGGGTGGGGGTGGTTTGGGGGATCCGGCTGCACCGTTCGGGGGCTTGGCTTGTGGTTCGGGGGGGGGGCAGGGGGTTTGGGGGGCTGGGTGGCTGCAGGGGCTTGGGGTGGGTTTTTTATGGGGGCTGAGGGGGCTGTAGGGGACTTGGCTGGTGGTTTTTGGGGGACTGGGGGGCTGTTAGGGAGCTGTGGGGGCTGCAGGGGCTTGGGGTGGGTTTTTTATGGGGCTGGGGGGCTGCAGGGGCTTGGGGTTGTTTTTTTATGGGGCTGGGGGGCTGCAGGGGGCTTGGGTGGTGGTTTTTGGGGGGCTGGGGGGCTGCAGGGGGCTTGGGTGGTGGTTTTTGGGGGGCTGGGGGGCTGCAGGGGGCTTGGGGTGGTTTTTTTATGGGGCTGGGGGCTGCAGGGTGCTTGGGTGGTGGTTTTTGGGGGGCTGGGGGGCTGCAGGGGCTTGGGGGGGTGTTTTTGGGGGCCTGGGGGGCGATAGGGGGTTTCAGGGGGGGCAGGGGGCTGGGGGGGGATTCTGGGGGCCAGGGGGGGTGCTCCCCTTGATCTTCCCTTTCCTGCAGCAGCGCCGGGCAGCTCCTCCCCAGGGGGGTGCAGCTCGGGCTCGGAGGAGACGCCAGCGGGGGTCCCGTCGCCGCCGGGGGGGGGGGCTGCAGCGGTTCCTCCCTGCGGCCCCGGCCCCCCCCGAGGCTCCCGCGGAGGGGCGGGGGGCTGCGGCGCTGGAGGCCGTGGTCTGCCTCCCGCTGCCCCTGCGGCTGGGCACGGGGAGGGGGCCGCTGGCCGAGGGGGGGGGGACCCCCGCCCTGCTGCAGGGTCACCCCCTCCTCATCCTGGCTGGCCCCGAGTACGACGCGCTGGGGGGGCTGCAGCTGGGCGGGGGGGGGACGAGGTGCTCTGCCTTCTGCTGGAGGGGGGGGCGCCCTCCCCACGCCCCCCCCGGACCCCCACCTGCCTAAAACAGGTACGGGGGTGGGGGGGGGCTGGGGGGAGAGACTGGAGTGGTGGGGGCATCGGGGGGGGGGATAAAGGGGATTGGGGGCTGAGATTTTGGGTGTTGGGGGTGTCTGGGGGGGGTAGGGAGGGGGTTGGGGGCTAGGAGGGGGCTGGGAGGGGGCTGGGGGGGTAGGGAGGAGTTGGGGGCTAGGGGGGGCTGGAGGGGGCTGGGGGGGGTCGGCAGTGCCTCAGTTTCCCTGCTGCCGCAGAGGACGAGGTGCTGGGGCTGAAACAGGAGGAGCTGCCCCTCCCTGCGGCCGAGCCCCCCCTGCAGCTCCCCCCGGACCCCCCCCGGAGCTGCCCCCTCCCCCCGAGGACCCCGACGGGGGCGACGGGTCGACCATCATCTACGAGATCCCCAAAGAGCCCGAGAGGTGGGGGGGGGGGGGGGATGGGGGGCACTGTGCGACCTCTGGGCCAATGTGTGTGTGGGGGTGTCGACTCCCCGGGGGCTGGGGGGGGGTGTGAGGGATTGGGGGGGGGTCTGTGGGGGGTCAGCACAAGGTTCTCTTTTGGGAGGGTGAAGGGTCAGGGGTGGGGAGGGGGGGGTCAAGGACCTGGGGGGGGCTTGTTTAGGGTTATGGGGGGATCTGGGGGTGATGGAGGGGGGTCCCAGGGGACACGGGGGGGTGCTGTGGGGGGTGGGGGGGGGGCATCTTTGTGGGGGAGGGTGGGTCACGTGGGGCAGACAGTCACACCAAGAGGTGTTGGATGAGGCCACTCCCCCCGCTGTGCGTGTGAGGGGGGGGCTCACCCCAGGCTGTGCCATGCCCCCGCCCCCTCCCCAGTCGGCGGCGGAGCAGGAGGGGCCGTGCCCCCCCCCCGGCCCCCCAGGAGCTGCCGGAGCCCGTCGCCTGCTGCGGCCAGATCTACGTCGCTCTCAGCAGCTTCAGGTACCCTCCACCCGCGCCTCCCCCTTCCCACCCACCCCCCGCCCCGGGGACCCCCCCCCTCACCTCTCCACGCCCCCTCCCCCCCCCCCCAGAGCCACGTGAACCTGGCGCACCGGGGGGGCCGGAGCCAGCAGTGCCCCAGCCCGGCTGCGGGAAGAGCTTCTCCCCCCGCCGCCCCCGCCTGCGCCGGCACATGCTCATCCACTCGGGTGAGCCCCCCCCGTGCCCCCACGAGCCCCCCCCCCCCCCCCGCGTGCCCCTCTAGCGCCCCCCACCCCCAACGTTCTCCCCCCCCCAGGTGTCCGGGAATTCACCTGTGAGACCTGCGGGAGGCGCTTCAAGCGGAAGAACCACCTGGAGGTGCACAGGCGGACACACACCGGGGAGACCCCCCTGCAGTGAGTGGGGGACCCCCTGCAGTGAGGGGGGGGTGGGAGACCCCCCTGCAGGGAGTGGGGGGACCCCCTGCCAGTGAGGGGGAGGGGCGGGGACTCCCCTGCGGGGAGTGGGGGGATCCCTTGGAGTGAGGGGGGGGCGGGGACGCCCCTGCGGGAGTGGGGGACCCCCTGCAGTGAGGGGGGGCGGGGACCCCCTGCGGGGAGTGGGGGGATCCCTTGCAGTGAGGGGGGGGCGGGGACGCCCCTGCGGGGAGTGGGGGGATCCCTTGCAGTGAGGTGGGGCGGGGACGCCCCCTGCGGGGAGTGGGGGACCCCCCTGCAGTGAGGGGGCGGGGCGGGGACCCCCCTGCGGGAGTGGGGGGATCCCTTGCAGTGAGGGGGGGGGCGGGAGACCCCCCTGCGGGGAGTGGGGGGACCCCCTGCAGTGAGGGGGGGGCGGGGGACCCCCTGCGGGAGTGGGGGGATCCCCTGCAGGGAGGGGGGGGGGCGGGGAGACCCCCCTGCGGGGAGTGGGGGGACCCCCTGCAGTGAGGGGGGGGGCAGGGACCCCCCTGCGGTGGTTGGGGGGGGACAAGGGACCCCCCCCCTGCAGTGAGTGACGGGGGGGCGCCAGAGGGACCCCGGGTAGTGTTGGGGGGTGGGGGAGGGGGCGGCCCCCCCCCAGGTGCGAGCTGTGCGGGTACCGCTGCCGCCAACGCGCCTCCCTGACGTGGCACATGAGGCGGCACGGGGGGTCGGGGGGGCTGCGCCCCTTCCCCTGCGCCCCCCGCCCCCCTCGCGCCCCCCGCTTCCAGCGCCCTGAGGGGCTCAAGTTCCACGCGCTCAAGGGCCCCCCCCGAGCCACGGGGCACCTAGAGACCCCCCGTGGGCACCCACAGAGCTCCCTGGGCACCTGGGGGTCCCCCCCTGGTCTGTGGGGACCCCTCCAGGCACCTGGGGACCCCCCCCCAGGACCTACGGAGCTCCCTAGGGAACCCCCCCCGGGCATGTGGGGCTCCCCTTCTCCCACACATGGGTTGACCTGACATCCTCCAGGGCCACCTCGTGGTGGGGGGGTGGGGGGAGGCAGTACCTCCCGGGGGTCCTGACCCCCCCGTCGGGCCCCCTGAGCTCCAGGCACGTGGTGGGACCCCCTCCCCAAGCCCAGCACTGGGGGGGCCCTGCCCCCCCTATCGTCCCCTATTGCCCCCTCCCCTTAATTTATTTCCTGACTCTATTGGCCTCATCCCTCCCCCCCCCCGGGGCACTTGGATTTTTGGGGGGGGGGGGGGCCCCACTGGTGTTGTGTGGGGAGGGGGCGCCTCCGCCCCCCCCTTTCCATTAAAGTGATGGCTTTTACTTGCTGCCTCCTGCTTTGTTGGGGGGGGGGGGTCTCGGGGGGTGTGTGTGGGGTCGCTGGGTCTTGGGGGGGGGCCCTCGGGGGGGGTCGCGGCGAGGTCCCGGGGTCTCGGGGGTGTCTGGGGGGGTCACGGAGGGGTTTTGGGGGGGTCGCGGGGGTGTCTGGGAGGTCGCGATGGGTGTTGGGGGGGTCGCGGGGGGGTTTGGGGTGTCTGGGATGGTCGAGGGGTCTCGGGGGGGTGTCGGGGGGGGTCTGGGGGGGTCGCGGAGGGGTTTTGGGGTGTCTGGGGGGGTCGCGGGGGGCGATGTTGGCCCGGGGAGGGGGGCGCTGGGGGTCGGAGCTGTCCGCGGTGCTGAACCGGCGGCGGCACCGCGCCCCCCCCCCCCCCCATCCCCCCCCGCCTCCTCCCCGGGTCACGTGGGCGGGGCCGGGGCGATGTCGTCGGGGGTCTCGGGGGGCGTCGTGGGGGGGGGGGGGGGGGGGGGCGCCGCCCGCTCGGCAGCCAATTGGCTTTGCCGGGAGGGGGGGGGCGGCTCGGAGCGGGCCGTGGGGGCCGGTCCATGTTGGGGTATCGGGGCAGGGGGGGGTCGGACGGCCCCACCTGCGCGTGCGGAGGGGGGGGTCGGACGGAGCCATAGCGGAGCTGGGGGGGAGGGGGGGGGGGGGGGGGCGGGCCGCGCCCACCGCGGCGGTTTGGGGGGGCCCCGCCCCGCGGCCGCCCAAGGACGTTTAAAGGACCGACGGGGCCGGCGCTCGCAGCGCCCGACGCCGCGGCCGAGACCCCCCCCCGGAGCCCCCCTCCCCCCCGCCTCGGGGCCCCCCGAGCCCGCTGGGCCGTGCGGGGGCCCCCCCCCCCCTTCCCCCTCCCCCCCCCCCCCGAGCAGCCCCCGCGCCCGCGCGACGATGGTGACGGTAAGAGCGGGGGGAGGGGCCGTGGGGGGCTGGGGGGTGTCGCGGGGAGGGGGGGGGGCGCGGCCCCCGAAAGCCCCCCCCCCCCCCCCCCGCCTCTCGGCACCCAACACCCCCCCCCGGTGATTGAGGGGGCACCCGCGCCCCCCCCCCCCCCCATCCCGGCACACGCGTGTGCGCCGCGGGAGGGGGAGGGGGGTGTGTGGGGGGGGGTCTCAGGCGCGTGAGCGCCGGGGAAAACGCGCGTGGGGAGGAGCCGGGAGCGCGCGCGCGTGGGCCCGAGATCCCGGTTGGTCATTCCCGGCTCTTTCTCCCCCTTTCACACCCCCCCCCCCCAAAAAAAAGGGATCCAGGACCCCCCCCCCCGGCCGCCCCCGGCCGCCCGGTGCTCATTGGGGGGGGGGGGGGGGGGGAGGGGGGGGCGGGGGGCGGCCGCCCCCCGTGTCTGGCGGCCCCGGGTGTCCCGTCGCCTCGTGACAAAGCCCCATTGTCCCCCGCTATGGTGCGGGGGGGGGTGGGGGGGGGCTCCGCTGCACAATGGGGGATTGTGTGCCCCCCCCCCCCCCCGTGGGGGAGGGGCGCGCCGGACACCCGAGTCCTTCGTGGGGTGGGGTGGGGGGCGCCAGGCGGCCCACGGGGACCCCCCTCCCCCCCCCTTCCCCGTCCTGCCCTCCCAGCGTCCGCCCCCCCCCCCCTCCTCGGACACGGCTCGTCCCCGCCGCCCGGGTGCCCCCCCCTCCCCCCCCCCCCCCCCGCGGCGGGGACACCCCGGTGACGCCCCCCCCCCCCCGTGCCCCCAGCAGATCCTGAGCGCGGTGGAGGCGCAGGCTCCCAGCGCCCCGGGGCCGTCGGGCTGCGGCCCCCTCCCGCGGCCATGCCCGTGGTGGCCGTGCCGGGGCCGGGGGTGGCAGCGGCGTTGCCCAACGGGGCCCCCCCAGGCCCCCCGCCCCCCGCGGCCGACGACAGCAAAACCAACCTGATCGTCAACTACCTGCCCCAGAGCATGAGCCAGGAGGAGCTGCGGAGCCTCTTCGGCAGCCTCGGGGACATCGAGTCCTGCAAGCTCGTCCGCGACAAGGTCACCGGTACGGGGGACGGGGGACACGGGGCGGGGGACACGGGGCACGGGGGACACAGGACAGTATGGGGGGACGGGGACATGGGGCGGGGGACACGGGGCAGGGGACACAGGACAGTACGGGGGGACGGGGACATGGGGCGGGGGATGGGGACACAAGGGACATGGACGGGGGACACGGGGGACACGGGGATGGGGGACACGGGATGGGGGACATGGGGATGGGGACATGGGACACGGGGGACATGGGACGTAGGACATAGGGCACGAGGGACATGGGGCGGGGGACGGGGGACACAAGGGACATGGGACGGGGGAACACGGGGGACACGGGGATGGGGGACACGGGACGGGGGACATGGGCATGGGGGACATGGGACACAGGAGACACGGGACATAGGACATGGGACGGGGGACACGGGACACAGGGGACACGGGACGGGGGATACGGGACACGGGGGACGGGACGTAGGACATGGAGACGGGGGACACGGGACAGTACGGGGGGACGGGGACACGGGGTGGGGGATGGGGGACACAAGGGACATGGGACGGGGGACACGGGGGACACGGGGATGGGGGACACGGGATGGGGACATGGGGATGGGGGACATGGGACACGGGGGACATGGGACGTAGGACATAGGGCACGAGGGACATGGGACGGGGGACACGGGACACAGGGGACACGGGACGGGGGATACGGGGCATGGGGGACATGGGACACGGGAGACACGGGACATAGGACATGGGGACGGGGGACATGGGACAGTACGGGGGGATGGGGACACGGGACGGGGGACATAGGATGCGGGGGACATGGGACGTAGGACATGGGGCACGAGGGACACAGGACAGGGGACACAGGCACGGGGGACATGGGACACGGGACACACGGGACGTAGGACATGGGGACGGGGGACACAGGACGGTACGGGGGGACGGGGACACGGGGACAGGGACACGGGACGGGGGACACAGGGCACGGGGGACACGGGACATAGGACATGGGGATGGGGGACACGGGACAGTACGGGGGGACGGGGACACGGGACGGGGGACGGGGGACACGGGGGACATGGGACAGTACGGGGGGATGGGGGACACGGGACGTAGGACATGGGACGGGGTACACGGGACAGGGGGCACAGGGACGGGGACACGGGGACGTAGGACGTGGGGCACAGGGACGGGGCACGGGATGTGGGGACACGGGGATGGGGGACACGGGATGGGGGCACAGGGACAGGGGACATGGGGACGGGGGACACGGGGACGTGGGGCACAGGGACGGGGCGCGGGATGTGGGGACACGGGGATGTGGGGACACGGGGATGTGGGACATAGGACGTGGGACACGGGGACAGGGTGCAGGATGTGGGGACACGGGACGGGGGACATGAGACATGGGGACGGGGGACACGGGGACGTGGGGACACGGGGATGTGGGACATAGGACGTGGGACAGGGGGCGCGGGACAGGGGGCACGGGGACATGGGATGGGGGGTGCGGGGACAGGGGACGTGGGGCACAGGGCGTGGAGACACGGGGATGGGGGACATGGGACTTGGGGCACGGGGACATGGGACACAGGGATGTGGGACGTGGGACACGGGGACGGTGGACGTGGGACGTGGGGAGAAGGACACGAGGAGATGGGGCACTGGGGCGTGGGACACGGGACGTGGGACGTGGGGAGAAGGACATGAGGAGATGGGACATGGGACACAGGGAGAAGGGACGTGGAGCGTGGGGCGTGGGGACATGGGGACATGGGAGACGGGATGTGAGGAGACAGAGGACACGAGGAGATGGGACATGGGGACAGGGGACACGGGACACAGGGACATGGGACGTGGGGAGATGGGACGTGGGGAGACGGGACGTGGGGACACGGGGACATGGGACACGGGGAGTTGGGATGTGGGGACATGGGACACGGGGACATGGGGAGATGGGACGTGGGGAGACGGGACGTGGGGACAGGGGACACGGGGACATGGGACACGGGAGATGGGGAATGGGACGTGGGGAGACGGGACGTGGGGACACGGGGGCATGGGAGAGGGATGTGGGGAGAAGGACACGAGGAGATGGGACGTGGGGACATGGGGACACGGGGACATGGGGAGATGGGACGTGGGGAGACGGGACGTGGGGACAGGGGACACGACATGGGACACGGGGACATGGACACGGGGACATGGGGAGATGGGACATGGGGAGACGGGACGTGGGGAGAAGGACAGGAGGAGATGGGACGTGGGACACAGGGACCCGTGGGGACCGGGGTGGGCGTGTGGGTGCGATCGTGGGGACAGGGACAACGCCAGGAGCCCCCCCGGGGATGTCGGGCCAAGCATGACCGGCAGGGGTCGGGGTCGGGGGGGGGTCGGGGCTGGGGGGCACACGTGGCGATGGGGACCCGCGGGGACAAGAGGGGCAGACGGGGGTGGGAACGGGCCGTGGGGACACGGCGGGGGGGGGGGGGGGGGGGGGATGAGGAGGTGGGGTGGCAGGAGTGGGGCTGGCGCTGGGGGCGCCCCACGGTGCTGACGCCGCACCCCAGGGCAGAGCCTGGGCTACGGCTTCGTCAACTACGTGGAGGCGGGTGACGCCGACAAGGCCATCAGCACCCTCAACGGCCTCAAGCTGCAGACCAAGACCATCAAGGTGGGGGGCTGGGGGGTGGGCTCGGGGAGTCCCTTGGGGGGGGGGGGTGAGGGGGGATGCTGGGGTCCCTGGGGGGAGTGGGCTCGGGGAGTCCCTTGGGGGGGGGTGAGGTGGGGAGGCTGGGGTCCCTGGGGGGGGGTGGGCTCTGGGGAGTCCCTTGGGGGGGATGAGGTGGGGAGGCTGGGGTCCCTGGGGGGGGTGGGCTCAGGGAATCCCTTGGGGGGGGTGAGGTGGGGATGCTGCGGTCCCTGGTGGGGGGTGGGCTCAGGGAATCCCTTGGGGGGGGTGAGGTGGGGATGCTGGGGTCCCTGGTGGGGGGTGGGCTCTGGGGGAGTCCCTTGGGGGGGGCGTGACGTGGGGATGCCGGGGTCCCTGGGGGGGGGTGGGCTCTGGGGAGTCCCTTGGGGGGGTGAGGTGGGGAGGCTGGGGTCCCTCTGGGGGGTGGGTTCTGGGGAGTCCCTGGGGGTGGTAATGGGTACCAAGGGGTCCCTTGGGGTGGGCAGATGCTGGGGTCCCTGGGGGCGTGCCCATGGGTGAGGGGCAGCTCTGGAACGCGGACACCCAGGTCCCCAGGGCTAACTCCGCCCCCCCACGCCCCCAGGTGTCCTACGCTCGGCCCAGCTCGGCCTCCATCCGTGATGCCAACCTCTACGTGAGCGGCCTTCCCAAAGCATGGGGCAGAAGGAGATGGAGCAGCTCTTCTCCCAGTACGGCCGCATCATCACCTCCCGCATCCTCGTCGACCAGGTCACAGGTCTGCCCGGTCCCCGGCTCCGCGGGAAACGGGACGCCCAGATGCCTGGGATCCCATGGCGGGAGGGTGGTCCGTGGGGTGGGGAATGTTTCCTGTGTGGAAATGAGGGTGGGACTGTCGGGGGGTGGGATTCCCTGGGCACAGGGGGTCCCATGGGTGGGTGGAAACCCTGGACGCAGGGGTCTTATGGGTGGGCGGGTTCCCTGGACCCACAGGTCCCATGGGTGGGTGGATTCCCGGGGCGCAGGGGTCCCACGGGTGGGCAGAATCCCTGGGCTCAGGGGTCCCACGGGTGGGCAGGTTCCCTGGACCCACAGGTCCCATGGGTGGGCAGAATCCCTGGACCCACAGGTCGCACGGGTGGGCAGATTCCCTGGGCTCAGGGGTCCCACAGGTGGGCAGGTTCCCTGGACCCACAGGTCCCATGGGTGGGGCAGGTTCCCTGGACCCACAGGTCCCACAGGTGGGCAGATTCCCTGGGCTCAGGGGTCCCACGGGTGTGAACGGATTCCCTGGACACACAGGGGTCCCATGGGTGGGCAGAATCCCTGGACCCACAGTCCCATGGGTGGGCAGATTCCCGGGGCGCAGGGGTCCCACGGGTGGGCAGGTTCCCTGGACCCACAGATTCTATGGGTGGGCGGATTCCCGGGGCGCAGGGGTCCCACGGGTGGGCAGGTTCCCTAGACCCACAGGTCCCACGGGTGGGTGGATTCCCTGGACGCAGGGGTCCCGCGGGTGGGCGGGTTCCCTGGACATACAGGGGTTGCGTGGGTGGGCAGAATCCCTGGACCCACAGGTCCCACGGGTGGGTGGATTCCCTGGACGCAGGGGTCCCGCGGGTGGGTGGGTTCCCTGGACACACAGGGGTCCCACGGGTGGGCAGAATCCCTGGACCCACAGGTCCCACGGGTGGGTGGCAGAGCCTCAAGGCTCTGTCCCCCGTCCCCCCGCCCCGTCTCCAGGCGTCTCGCGGGGCGTGGGCTTCATCCGCTTCGACAAGCGCGTGGAGGCGGAGGAGGCCGTCCGGGGGCTGCATGGGCAGAAGCCGCTGGGGGCTGCCGAGCCCATCACCGTCAAGTTCGCCAACAGCCCGGGCCAGAAGTCGGGGGGGGGTCTGCTCAGCCTCTGCCCCAGTGCCCGCCGCTACGGTGCCCTGCACCACCCCCCCCAGCGCTTCCGGTGAGCCCTGGGGGTCTTGGGGGGGGGTGTGTGTGGAACGTCCCTGGGGAACCAGGCGGACGTGCCCCCCGCGCCCCCAGGAGATGAGGGACATCCCCAGGGGTGGGGTCACCACAGGGCATGGGAGACACCCCCCGCACGGTGAAAAGGGGCACCACCGTCCTGCTGCCCCCACCCCCCCCAACGCTCTCTTGTCCCCTCCAGGCTCGACAATTTGCTGAACGTGGCCTATGGCGTGAAGAGGTAACAGCCCCCTCCCCCCCACCCCCGGCACAGCCCTGCTGCCCCCCCCCGGCCCCATGCACGGGCAGGAGGGGGACCCTTGTGTCCTGGGGGGGCGGGGAAACCTGGTGTCCGGGCCCCCTGACCCCAGGGCCAGTCCGTTGTCGCTGCTGCCCAGGTTCTCCCCGCTGGCCATCGAGGCGGTGCCGGGGTTGTCGGGGGTGGGCCTGGGCCCCCCCAGCGCCGGTTGGTGCATCTTTGTCTACAACCTGGCTCCCGAGGCGGACGAGAGCGTCCTCTGGCAGCTCTTCGGCCCCTTCGGCGCCGTCACCAACGTCAAGGTCATCCGCGACTTCGCCACCAACAAGTGCAAGGGCTTCGGCTTCGTCACCATGACCAACTACGAGGAGGCGGCCATGGCCATCGCCAGCCTCAACGGCTACCGCGCTGGGCGACCGCGTGCTCCAGGTCTCCTTCAAGACCAGCAAACAGCACAAGGCCTGAGCCCCCACCTGCCCCCGGCTCCTGGCACCGGGCCCCCCCTGGAACCACTAGGCACCCTCTGAGCACCAACAAGAACCCCCTCCCCCCAGCCTCTGGACACCTTGGGGACCCCCTTCGTGGGCACCGAGGACAGCATGGGGACACCCCGAGGATATCCTGGGGACCACTCCCCCCCTCCTCACCCTGGAGACCATGGAAAGCTCCCCCGGACACCTGGAGACCCTGGAGGCTCCCACCGCGGACACCGTGGGGACAGCCTGGCTGCCAGGGACACCCCTTCTTTCCCCTCGGACACCCTGGGGACTCCCCCAGGGCTCTTGGACACTGTGGGGGGCATCGAGACGACGGGGATGTCCCCCGACGATCCGCCCGCCCCGTCACCCTGGGAAGACTGGAGAGCCCCCAGGACATGCTGAGGGGGCCCCCAGGCACCCCGAAAACCCTGGGAATCGTGAGTCGGGTTATGCAGGAGCCCCCAGGAACACCATGGAAAGACCCTGGGGACCCCTCCAGCACCCAGAGATGTTGGGGGACCCTCCGTGGGTATGGGTAGGAGGAGGGCCTGTCCCCAGAAGCTGCAGTGACCCCCAGCCAGCCCGGAGACCCCCAGCTGTGACCCAGGAGCGAGATCTCCCGTGGCTGATATCCGCCCCAGGACTTAGACCCCACCTCCAGCTCGGAGACCACGCCCTGGCACCGTGCCCCCCCCCCCCCCCATTCTAGACGGCGCCCTCTGGTGGTGGCCGGACCACCCGGAGCAGTGCTTGAGGGGGCGGCGGGTTCGAGCCCCGCCTCCTGCCACTGCCTCGGGGAGGGACCCCCCACCAGAGCACCCGCTTGGGCTCATTTTGTCTCCAGGCTGATGCCAAGTGGGGGCTGTGCCCCCCCCTTGCTCTGTTTCAGGAGTCCAGGAGGGGGCACATATCTGCTCTCTCTCCTCTTTTCTTTCCGTTTCATTCAGTTTTTTTGGAGGGGGAATTTTCTGAAGGAGAAAAACCCAACAATGACTTTTTCGGGGAGTCATAAAATGCCATCGGGTCGAGGCTGCGAGGGGGTCCCGCTGCCCCTGAGCCTCTGGCACCCCAAAACAGTGTGTGTGTGTGTGTGTGTGGGAGGGGAGTGTGTGTCTTGTCCACTCTGCCCTGTCCCCACCCTTCTCCAAATATCCCAAAAATGGGTGTTTTTGCCCCACCCTCCTCAGCTCACCTGGGGCAGGAGCTTTCGCTTGGCCATTTCAAGCGTCCTGCCCAAAGGCAAGGGCACAAAAGCCCCTGAAACCCCCAACCCTCCCAACAGGCTGAGTCCCCCCCAGCAACCCCATCCTCAATATTATTATTATGGTTGTTATTGCTATTATTATTATTTATTTTCTCAGTCGGGAAAATGTCTTGCTTTTCAGTGCTTTCGGTTCTTATTTATTTTTGATTCTTCGCTGGCTTTTGCCAGCCCTGGGACCCCCGGGACCCTCTGCCCCTCCCGGTTTCTGCGTTTCTGTGTTGGTTGTGTTGTGCCGGTCGCAGCTTTGCGTCGTTTTAACTTACTCTTACTGTAAATATTTATGGTTCCTCTTGCCCATGTCTGCACGCATCCCTGGGGTGGTGGGCGAGGGGCCCGGGCATCTGGGGCGGCCTCCACACCCCTCCTCCCCCCAGCCTCTGACACACCTCCTCCCACCCCTCACGGCGTGGCTTCACTCTGGGGACCCCTGACCCAGGCAGCCCCTGCAGGATGGGTGGGCTGAGGGGGACCCCCAGTTCAGTAGCAATAAGAGCTGCACCCAGGGGGGTACCCTGCCTCAGCCCCCACCGGTTGCCTGGAGGGACCCACCAAGGGGGTGTGACCAGCCCCACCCCGTGGTGGAGCAGGGCCCCTGGAAGGGGTGGGCTCCTGGCCCCCGCCCCCGGAATTGACTCTTTGTACTTTTCATGGCAGAAATAATAAAATGTAAAAATATTCAGGAATTGTTGTGTGTGCCTGGGGGGACGTGAGCACCCCACCCCCACCTCCCGCCCCCAGGATGAGGCGCTCCAGGGGAGAGCCCTGAGGGAGTGGGAAGCACCCCTCCCAGTTGAGGATGCCCCTAGGGCAGGGCTGGGGCAGTACCTTGGCACTCACCCGGCCTTTGGAGGCTGCTAAAAGCTGGCGGCTCCGGCACCTGCACTTGGGGGTAGATGGTGACAGAGCGGGTAGAGAGGAGACATCCCTGCGCCACAACTTGCCACACGTCTGTGCCCCTCACCCAGGCGAAGGCACCATGAGGAGACACCTGCGTGTGCCTCGTGCCTGTCCCAGAAGCAGTCATCTGCCCTTGGATGCAGGACCAAGACTAGAGCTTGACCTTTAGGCAGGACTTTGGGATGGAGTTATGCTCTATTTCAGGCTGGATTTAGGCTGGACATTAAGTCAAATTTAGTCTGGAATTCAGGCTGGAATTTAGACTTAAATTCCTGCCTAAATCCAGCCCTAAGTCCAGCCTAATTCCACTATTAATACAACTTGAGTTAGGATGGACTTTGGACTCAAATTCTGGCCTAAATCCAGCAAAAAATCCAGCCTAAATCAAGCTGGACTTCAGGCTGGAATTGGAGCCGAAATCCAGCCTGACATCCGGCCTACAAACCAGCCCAAATACGGCCTAAAATAGGCTGGATGTCAGGCTTCATTTTGGCTCCAATTCCAGCTTAAATTCCGGTCTAAATGCAGCCTAAAATCCAGCCAAAATCGAGTCCAAAGTCCATCCTAATTCAAGTATAAATCCAAATTAAATTCCAGCCTAATTTGAGCCTAAAATCCACCAAACTACAACATAAAATAGAATCAAAATCCAGCCTAAAGTATGGCCTAATGCCAGCCTAAAGTCCAGCTTAAATTCCAGCCTAAATCCAGCCCAAGTCCAGTAGAAATTCGAGTCCAAGTGCAGCCCAAGTGCAGCAGATATTCAGGCCCAGCTCCAGGAGAAATTCCAGCCTAAATCCAGACCAAGTCCAGAAGAAATGTGAGCCAAGTCCAGGAGAAATTTGAGTTCAAGTCCAGGAAAAATTCCAGTGTAAATCAAGCCAAAGTCTAGGAGAAATTTGTGCCTGAATCCAGGTGAAATTCCAGCCTAAATCCAGCCCAAGTCCATGAGAATATCAGGCCCATGTCCAGGATGAATTCGGGCCCAAGTGCAGGAAAAATTACAGTCTAAATCCAGGCAAATTCAGGAGAAATTCCAAACTATCTCCCACTCCGAGACCAGGAGAAATTCAAGCCCAAGTCCATCCCAATTCCAGGAGAAGAGCAGGAGAAACTTGGGCCTAAGAGCAGCCGAAGTCCAGGAGAAAGTTGGGTCCAAGTCCAAGAGTATGTCAGGCTTAAGTCCAGGAGAAATTTGTTCCTGAATCCAGATGAAATTCCAGACTAATATGCAGCCCAAGTACAGCAGAAATTCCAGCCTAAGTCATTGAGGTATTCCACCGGAAGTCCAGGAGATATTCCACCGGAAGTCCAGGAGATATTCAAGCCCAAGTGCAGCCTAAGTCCAGGAGAAAGTCGGTTCCAAGTCCAGGAGCAATTCGAGCATGAATCAAGCCCAATTCCATTAGAAATCCAAGCCAAAATCCAGGTGAAACTCCAGCCTAAATCCAGTCCAAGTCCAGGAGTATTTTGGGCCCAAGCCCAGTAGATATTTGAGGTCAATCCAGGAGGAATTCCAGCCTAAATCCAGTCCAAGTCCAATAGAAATTCCAGCCTAAATCAATGCCAAGTCCAGGAGAAATTCAGGCCCAAGTCCATGATAACGTCAGCCTAAAGTCCAGGAGAAATTCCAGCCTGAAATGCAGCTCATGTCCAGGAAAAATTCGGGCCCACATCAAGCCAAAGACCAAGAGAAATTCGGAGACAAGTCCATCCAAATTCCAGCAGAAATTCCAGCCGAAATCCAGCCCATATACAGTAGAAATTCGCACCCAAGTCCAGGAGAAATTGAGGCTCAAGTCCAAGAGAAAGTCAGGCCTATGTTGAGGAGAAATTTGAGCTCAATCCAGGAGTAATTCCAGCCTAAATCCAGCCCAAGTCCAGCAGAAATTCCACCTGAAGTCCAGGACGAATTTGGGCCCACATCCAGGAGATAATCAGGCTAAGTCTAGGAAAAATTTGGGCCAAAAACTAGGAGTAATTCGGGCTTGAATCCAGGTGAAATTTGGGGCCAAGTCCGGTAGAAATTGCAGTGTAAATCCAGCCCATGTGCAGCAGAAATTGTGGTCCATATCCAGGAGAAATGCGAGATCAAGTCCAGGAGTAATTCCAGCCTAAATCCAGCCCAAGTCCAGGAGAAATGTGGGCCCAAGTCCAGGAGCAATTAGAGCAAGAATCAAACCCAAGTCGACGAGAAATCCAAGCCAAAATCCAGGAGTAATTCCAGCCTAAATCCAGCCCATGCACAGCAGATATTCGGGCCCAAGTCCGGGGAAATTTAAGCTCATGTCCAAAGGATATTCCTGCCTAAATCCTGCCCAAGTCCAGGAGAAATTCAGGTCCAAGTCCAGTTGAAATTCCAGCCTAAATCCAGTAGAAATACGGGCCCAAGTCCAGGAGAAATTTGAGCTCAATCCAGGAGTAATTCCAGCCTAAATCCTGCCCAAGTGCAGGAGAAATTGGGGCCCTAATCCAGCCCATATCCAGGATAAATTTGGGGCCAAGTTCAGGAGAAATTGGGGCCCAAGTCCAAGAGACATTTGGGCAAGAATCGAGCCCAACTTCATGAGAAATCCAGGCTAAAACCCAGGTGAAATTCCATCTTAAATCCAGTCCATGTCAAGGAGAACTTCGGCGACAAGTCCAATAGAAATTCCAGCCTAAATCCAGCCCAAGTCCAGCAGAAATTGTGGCCTAAATCAATGCCAAGTCCAAGAGAAATTCAGGCCCAAGTCCAAGAGAAAGTCAAGCCTATGTCCAGGAGCAATTCCAGCCTAAATCCATCCAAAGTCAAGGAGAAATTCATGCCTGAATCTAGGTGAAATTTCAGACTAAAAGGCATCCAACGTCCAGGAAAACATTGGGCTCAAGTCAAGCCAAAGTCCAAGAGAAATTCGGGTCCAAGTCCATCCCAATTCCAGGAGAATTTCCGACCTAAATCCAGCCCATGTACAGCAGAAATTCGGGCCCAGGTACAGGAGAAATTGAGGCTCAAGTCCAATAGATATTCCTGCCTAAATCCAGCCCAAGTCCAGAGGAAATACAGCCGACGTGGAGGAAAAATTTGGGCCCAAGTCCAGTTGAAATTCCTGCCAAAATCCAGTCGATGTCCAGGAGATAGTCCACCTGAACTCCAGGAGAAATGTGGGCCCAAGTCCAGGAGAAGTTCCAGTCCAAATCTAGGACAAATTTGGGCCCAAATCTAGGAGAAATTACAGCCAAGTCTAGGAGAAATTCAAGCCCGAATTCATGAGAAATTTGGGCCTGAATTCAGGAGAAACTTGGGCCCTAATCCAGCCCATATGCAGGAGAAATTTGGGCCCAAGGCCAGGAGAAATTTGGGCCCAAATCTAGCTCAAGTCCAGCAAAAATTTGGGCCCAAGTCCAATAGAATTTCCAGCCTAAGTCTAGGAGAAATTCAGGCCCAAATCCAGTTGAAATTGCAGCCTAAATCCACCCCATGTGGAGGAGAATTTCAGGCGCAGGTCCAGGTCCAGGAGAAATTCGGTTCCAAGTCCAGGATAAATTGAGGCCCAAGTCCAGGCGAAATTACAGCTTAAATCCAGCCCAAGTTCAAAAGAACTTTGGGCCCAGGTCCAGGCAAAATTCAAGCACAAGGCCAAGAGACATTCAGGCCTAAATCCAGGAGAAATTCCAGCCTAAAATGCAGCCTAACTCCTCGAGAAATTCCAGACCAAGTGCAGATGATATTCAAGCCAAAATCCAGCCCACGTCCAGGAGAAACTGAAGAACAGGGCCAAGAGAAATTCAGGCTTAAATCCAGGAGTAATTCCAGCCTAAGATGCAGCCCAACTCCTTGAGAAATTCCAGCCCAAGTGCAGCAGAAATTCCAGTCCAAGTCCAGGAGATATTCCAGTCCAAGTCCAGGAGATATTCCACCCGAACTCCAGGAGAATTTCCAGCCCAAGTCCAGGAGAAATTCGGGCTAAGTTTTGGACAAATTTGGGCCCTAGTCTAGGAGCAATTCGGGCTCCAATCCAAGTGAAATTTGAGCCCAAATCCAGGAGAAATTGTGGCCCACGCCTACGAGAAATATGGGATAAAACCCAGGAAAAATTCCAGACTAAAATGCAGCCCAACTCATTGAGAAATTCCAGCCAAAGTGCAGCAGAAATTCCAGTCCAAGTGCAGATGATATTCAAGCCTAAATCCAGCCCAAGTCCAGCAGCAATTCCAGCCCAAGAGCAGCCAAAATCCAGCCCACATCCAGGAGAAATTCAAGCCCAAGGCCAAGAGAAATTCAGGCCTAAATCCAGGAGTAATTCCAGCCTAAGATGCAGCCCAACTCCTTGAGAAATTCCAGCCCAAGTGCAACAGGAATTCCAGTCCAAGTCCAGGAGATATTCCACCTGAACTCCAGGAGAAATTTGGGCCCAAGTCTATGAGAAGTTCCAGGCCAAATCTAGGAGAAATATGGGCCCTAGTCCAGGAGAAATTGAGGCCCCAATCCAGCCCAAGTCCAACAGAAATTCGGGTCCAAGTCTAGGAGAAATTCTAGCCCAAGTGCAGATGATATTCAAGCCTAAATCCAGCCCAAGTCCAGGAGAAATTCCAGCCCAAGAGCAGCAGAAATTCCAGTCCCAGTCCAGGAGAAATTCGGGCTCAAGTCCAGGAGAAATTCCAGCCTAAAATGGAGCCCAAGTCCAGGAGAAATTGAGGCCCAGCTCCAGGCGAAATGACAGCCTAAATCCAGCCCAAGTTCAAAAGAACTTCGGGCCCAGGTCCAGGCAAAATTCAAGCGCAAGGCCAAGAGAAATTCAGGCCTAAATCCAGGAGTAATTCCAGCATAAATTCAGGCCCAAGTGCAGGAGAATTTCCAGCTCCAGTCCAATAGAAATTCAGGCCCACGTGCAGGAGAAATTCAGGCCCAAGTCCAGGTGAAATTCCAGCCCACGTTCAGGAGAAATTCAAGCCAAAGGCCAAGAGAAATTCAGGCCTAAATCCAGGAGTAATTCCAGCCTAAGATGCAGCCGAACTCCTTGAGAAATTCCAGCCCAAGTGCAGCAGAAATTGCAGTCCACATCCAGGAGATATTCCACCTGCACTCTAGGAGAAATTCCAGACCAAGTCCAGGCAAAATTCAGGCCCAAGTCCAGAGAAAATTGAAGCCTAAGGCCAAGAGAAATTCAGGCCTAAATCCAGGAGTACTTCCAGCATAAATCCAGTCCCTGTCCAGGAGAAATTTGGACACAAGTCCAAGAGAAAATGGGGCCCAAGTCTAGGAGAAATTCGGGGCCAAGAGCAATAGAAATTCCAGCCTAAATCCAGCAGAAATTTGGGTCCAAGTCTAGGAGAAATTCAGGCCCTAATCCAGTCAAAATTACAGCCTAAATCCAGCCCAAGTGGAGGAGAAATTCGGGCGGAAGGCCAGGAGAAATTCAGGCCTAAATCCAGGAGTAATTCCAGCCTAAAATGCAGCCCAGCTCCTTGAGAAATTCCAGCCCAAGTCAATGAGATATCCCACCTGAAGTCCAGGATAAATTTGGGCCTAAGTCCAGGAGAAAATGGGGCCCAAGTCCAGCAGAAATTCGGGTCCAAGTCTAGGAGAAATTCAGACCCAAATCCAGTTGAAATTACAGCCTAAATCCACCCCATGTGGAGGAGAAATTCGGGTGCAAGGCCAAGAGAAATTCAGGCCTAAATCCAGGAGTAATTCCAGCCTAAAATGCAGCCCAACTCCTTGAGAAATTCCAACCCAAGTGCAGAAGAAATTGCAGTCCAAGTCCAGGAGATATTCCACCTGAACTCCAGGAGAAATTCCAGACCAAGTCCAGGCGAAATTCGGGCCCAGGTCCAGGCAAAATTGAAGCCCAAGGTCAAGAGAAATTCAGGCCTAAATCCAGGAGTAATTCCAGCATAAATCCAGCCCTTGTCCAGGAGAAATTTGGACACAAGTCCAAGAGAAAATGGGGCCCAAGTCTAGGAGAAATTTGGGGCCAAGAGCAATAGAAATTCCAGCCTAAGTCCAGCAGGAATTTGGGTCCAAGTCCAGGTAAAATTCCAGGCTAAATGCAACCGCAGTCCAGGAGAAATTCAGGCCCATGTCCAAGAGTATGTCAGGCCTAAATCCAGGAGAAATTCCAGCCTAAAATGCAGCCCAACTCCTTGAGAAATTCGTGCCTGAATCCAGGTGAAATTCCAGAGTAATATGCAGCCCAAGTCCAGCAGAAATTCAAGCCTGAATTCAGGAGAAATTCCAGTCCAAGTCAATGAGATATCTCACCTGAAGTCCAGGAGAAATTTCAGCCCAAGTAAAGCAGAAATTTGGGCCAAAATCCAGCCCAAGTCCAGGATAAATTTCAGCCCAAGTGCAGCAGAAATTTGGGTCCAAGTCTAGGAGAAATGCAGGCCCAAACCCAGTTGAAATTGCAGCCTAAATCCAACTCAAGTGGAGGAGAAATTCGAGCCCAGGTCCAGGCAAAATTCAAGCCCAAGGCCAAGAGAAATTCAGGCCTAAATCCAGGAGTAATTCCAGCATAAGTCCAGCCCAAATCCAGGAGAATTTCAGGACGAACTCCAATAGAAATTCCAGCCTAATTCCAGCCTAATTCCAGCCTGTAATGCAGATCAAGCCCAGGAGAAATTCCAGCCCAAGTGCAGCAGAAATTCCAGAACCCAGGGGGGCAGGGGCCGGAAACCCTGGCCGGCAATTCTTAGGTTTAGCGTCCGGAGAGGCAGAAATCCCACATCTCCAGGGAGAATTGGGATTGCAAAGGCCTGCCAAGAGGAGCATGGCACTGCACCGCCATTGCTCCCTGCCCAGCATTCCAAGCCAGAACCCAGGGGGGCCGGGGCCGGAAACCCCAGCTGGCAATTCTTAGGGTTAGGGTTAGCGTCCAGAGAAGCAGAAAGCCCACAGCTCCCGGGAGAATTGGGATTGCAAAGGCCTGCCAAGAGGAGCACGGCACTGCACTGACATTGCTCCATGCCCAGCATTCATAGGAGGCGGGGGCGGGGTTTCAGCGGCAGCGGCAAGGTTTTGAACAGGAGCGATCCAGGCCCCAGCGCAGGCCAAATTTGAGGTCGCTTAAGGGCCGAGGGGGCGGGGCTTAAGGCAGAAGTGAGGCAGGCCCCAGTGCAGGCCAAATTTGAGGTCTCTTCCAGGGGAAAACCGGGGCTCCAGCACAGGTCAAATTGGCTGTCATGTCCAGGAGAAATTCAGGCCAGAATCCAGGAGAAATTCGGGCCCAAGTCCAGGAGCAATTCCAGCCTAAATCAATGTCAAGTCCAGTAGAAAATCCGGCCAAGTCTTGGAGAAATTCAAGCCCAAGTCCAGGAGAAATTCCAGACTCAATCCAGCCCATGCACAGGAGAAATTTGGGCCCAGATACAGGAGAAATTGAGGCTCAAGTCCAATAGATATTCCTGCCTAAATCCAGCCCAAGTCAGACTGAAATTGTGGCCCATGTCCAGGAGAAGTTTGTGATTTATCCAGGAGAAATTCCAGCCTGATTCCAGCAGAAATTACAGCCCAAGTGAAGGAGAAATTCCACCCGAAGTCCAGGAGAAATTCAGGCCCTAGTCTAGGACATATTCAGGCTCGAATGGAGGTGAAATTTGGGCCTAAGACAAGGAGAAATTCAAGCATAAATTCAGGAGAAATTTGGGCCTGAATTCAGGAGAAATTTTGGTCCAAGTCCAGCCCATATCCAGGAGAAATTTAGGCCCAGCTGCAAGAGAAATTTGGGCCCATGTCCAGGAGAAACTCGAGCAAGAATCGAGCCCAAGTCCATTCAAAATCCAAGCCAAAATCCAGTTGAAATTCCAGCCTAAATCCAGCCCAAGTCCAGGAGATATTTGGGTCCAAGTCTAGGAGAAATTTGGGCTCAAATCCAGGTGAAATTCAGGCCAGAATCCAGGTGAAATTCAGATCCAAGTCCCTATGAAATTCAGGCCCAATTCAGCAGGCCTCATGACATTTCCTCATGACAGTTAGGGATGAGAGGGAACTAAGACATGCCCTGCCAGCCCTGACCCTTCTGGCAGTCTGGGGAGATCAGCACCAGCTGGGAATGCCAACAAGAGCCTGCCCCAATTAAGGCCAGGCTGGGAGATTGCTTAGGCCTGAAGTCAATTATCTCATGACTCTCTAAATAGAGGGAGGCTCCATGGCTGACCCTTGCTTTCTCCTGATCTGCAGGGGCTGCACCCAGCATCTCCCTCAGAGTGGGATGGCACTCAGAGTTCCACACCCCCCAGTTTGGGAAGGGAGAGAGTGGTCGACACGGCCTGGGGTGAAAACCCTCCTGGAGGCTCAGCTCAGCTCTGCTCCTGTTGAGACATGCTGACATGCGACGGGAAGGCTTGCACCGGGCTCCAGGGGCATTTGAACAGGTACCTTCCTAGCAAGATGCGTATCTCCATGGCCGTTTCTGTCTCTGGCGGGGGGGGGGGGGGGGGGGGGGGGAGAGTGTGTGTGAAGCTGTGTGCCGGGAACTGTGTTAACACTTTGCTGGAGTTGCTGTGCTGATGGATGGAGAGTTGGGTCCTCCTGGCTTCTAATGGGTCCCAGGGAGCCCCAGGCCCCCCCCCCAGCTTGTTCCAGTGCCCCCTGCCCCACCCCTAGTGGGACCCAGGGCCTGCCATGCTCCCCCCCAGTGGGACCCAGTGCCCACAGTCCAGCCCCAGCCTGTTCCAGGGCCCCCTGCCATTCCCCATTGGGTCCCAGTGCCCCCAGTCCAGCCCCAGTCTGCACTAGGGACAGTCAGTCACTCCTCAGTCTTGCCCAAGGGCCCCCTGGCCCTCCTCAGCCTGCGCAAGGGACTCCCAGGCTCTCCCCAGGGGGTCCCAGTGACCCCAGTCCAGCCCCAGTCTGTCCCAGGGACTTTCTGGCTCCCCAGACCCTAACCCCAGACTACAGCTCCCAGCCCCAGGCAATAATATATATGGCTGCCCGGTGGCCCCATCTTCCGGCCCACAGCTCCCGCCATGCGCCAGGATCCCCCAACGCCAAGCGGCAGAGCCATCGCCCGGACTCCAGCTCCCGGCGTGTTCTCGTCTGTTCCACGTGGCAGTCAGAGGCCTGAGGACAGAACACATTAGAGCTGAAACCCCATGGCGAAGCCCAGCGCTGACACTTTACCTGCACTCCGGGGTGATGCGGCCGCGCTCGCTGCTTCTGCCGCCTGGTGGCCGGAGGCTGGTCTTGAAGCACAGCAGAACAGGGATCCGGGATTGGGACAGGGATGGAGACAGAGATGGAGAAAAAAGCAGCAGGGCCAGAGAAAAAGAGGCAGAAAGAGCAGCAGGGAGGGAGCAGGGCAGAGAGAGCAGCAGCAGGATGGAGACAGAGGGAAAATGGGAGAGGCACAGGAATGTGGGCAGGGAGCAGGACTAAGGGATACAGGGAGAAACAATGGGACAGGAAGCAGGACAGAGGGACAGACAAGAGTGATGACCATGGGAGAAAGTGTTCCCTCATGTTCTGCTCCTCTCTGCCCTGTACATGCTGCTTGGTGTCCCTGCCGGCCTCTCTCTCTCTCTCTCTCCGTCCTTCTCTTGCTCTCGCTGTCCCTGTGTCTTGCTCATGGCTGTTGGTTTTTTGCTGTGTATCTTGCTGTCTCTGCCCTCCTTCCCATTCATCCCTTGCTCTCTCTGACCCCTTGTGCTGGTCCCTGCCCCTTTGATTCTTTGCCTCCCTGCAGGGCTCCTCATCTCTCTCTCTCTACCCAAGCTGCTGTCCTTCTCACAGTTTCTCTCTTTCTCCCATGGTCATCGCTCTTGTCTGTCCCTCTGTCCCGCTTCCTCTCCCATTGTTTCTCCCTGTATCCCTTAGTCCTGCTCCCTGCCCATATTCCTGTGCCTCTGTCCTGTTGACTCTCCCATTTTCCCTCCTTATCCATCCTGCTGCTGCTCTCTGCTGTAGTCCCTCCCTGCTGCTCTTTCTGCTGCTTTTTGCTCCATCTCTGTCCAGATCCCTGACCCTTTTTTCCCTTGCTGTCCTTCTGCCCTGCTTCCTCTCCCTCTCTTTTCTGTCTGTCTCTCTCTGGCCCATTCCCTCTCCCATCCCCGTGACCCGCTCGCTGTCCCTTCTTTCCTTTCCGTCTTCCACAGTGTTTTTTCCTTCCTCCTCCTTGTTTCTCTCCCACTGCCCATAGCAGTTGCTTTTCCCTCCAGCGCTGTCCTGCTCTCTGTCCCTTTACTCTCCCTCATTCTCTGACGCTCCCTGGGCCGTGTTTCATTCCCCCCGTCTCTGCTGTGCCGCCCGTCACTATTTTTCCCCTCTTCCACCCCTGTGTCCTGCTCCCTGACCTCGGTTCTCTTTGCCTTTGTTCTGCCCCTCATCCCTTTTTCCTTCTCATTCCATCTCTGTCCCACTGGCGATATCCCTGTCCTGCTCCACATGTGTTTATTTGTGCCTGTCTCTCACACTCTCCTGCTTCCTTGTCCCTTTTTCTTCTCTCTGCATCGCCCTGTCTTGCTCCCTGGCCCCGTCTGTCTCTGACGGTCTCTGTCCTGCTCTGTGTCCTCCTTTTCCCTGTCTCTCACTGGGGAGTTCCTGCCATCCCCCAGGCTTCTTCCTGCCTTTATTTGTTCTTCCCGTTCTTCTGCCCCGATGCTTCTGTCCCCACCTTTGTCCTGCCCCTCATTACTGCTCACTGTGCCTCTGTCCTGCTTCCTCGCCCTGTGTTTTCTGTCTGTATTTCTCTGTCCCGCTGCCTGTCCAGTCATTTCCTGCTCTCCCTCCCTGCCCAGCCAGCTCTCCCCTTTTCCTTTCCTTTCCTCCTCTCCCCTGCTCCTTGGCCCTTTTTTCCCCTCCCTCTCCCCCTTTGCTGGGGTTTTAGTTCTCAGTTTTCCCCGTCTCTGCAGATCTGACCTTTTCTTTGTTTCTCAATCCCGTTCTCCCCTTCCCTGTCCTGTTTTTCTCCCTGGCTGTATGTCCTGCACCCTGTCACCATCTCTGTCCCTCCTTTGTCCTTCCTCTCCTTCCCCCTGCCACCTCTCTCCCCCTCTGTCCTGCTCACTGGCCCTACATGTTCTCGCTCCAGCTCTGCAGGGCCCCTCGGCCCCATTTTTCTTGGCTTCTCTCCCTCTCTGGCCGTTTCTGACCTTTCTGTCTCTGCTCCTCCATCTCCTCCCTTGCCTTCTTTTTCTCTCTCCTGTCCTCTGTCCTGCTCCCATCATGGCATTTTCTTCTTCCCTTTCTCTGCCCCACTCCCCATCCTTCTTTTTCTTTCTCCACCCCGCTGCACTGCTCCCTGGCCTTCCTTCCCCACCCTCCACCCCCCCATCATTATCCTTGTGTCCCTTGTCATCTCTCCACCCCTCTGTCCCACTCCTCATCCCTGATTTTCCTATTCCATTTCTCTGTGCGGCTTTCGGGCCCTGTTTTTCCTCTGGCTCTGTCTCCCTGTCCTTGTTCCTGTTGCTCTCGCTTGCTCTCTATCCCAGTGTGCTGCTCCTCATCCCTGTGTTTCTCTGGATCCCATTTTGTTGCTCCCTGTCCCTCCCCTCTATCCCTCTCTCCTTCCTCCCACCTGGATTTTCCTCTCTCCATCCCTCTGCTCCCATTGCTCCTTTCTCCATCCCTCAGTCCTGCTGCCTGCCCCTTTTCTCCTCTCGCTGTCCGTCTGTCCTGCTCCCTCTGCTGTTATTCTGCCTTTGTCCCTCTGTCCTGGTGTCTGTCTCCTGCTTTCTAGGAGTATCCCCCGGTCTGTCCAGCTGTCCCCGTTCTCCTCCTTCTCTTCCCTGCTCCAGCCCTACTTTCTTCTCCTCCCTCTCTGTCCTGCAGCCCATCAGCATCTTTTTTCCTTCTCCATCTCTTTGTCTTCACCCGCATTTGGTCCCCCCCAGCCCCACCCCCAGTCCCTCTGTCCTCTTCCTTTCCCTGCTCTTTGTCTCTGCGCGTCCCACACTCTGTTCCCGTCTCTCTCTCTCTGCCCTCGAGCCTTCCTTTTCCTTCCTTCTTTATCTCTGCGTTCCTCTCTCCTGCTGCTCCTCTCAGCTTTCCTCCCGTTCCTTTGTCCCGCTCCCTGGCCCTTATGGCCGTCAGTCCCTCTGGCCCGTTGCCCGTTAGTTTTGCCAGCTGCATCCCACTGCCCTGCTTCCCATTCGTCTCCTCTGGCTCAGTCCTCCTGGCCTGCTCCCTGGTGGGATTTTCCCTTTCTCCAGCTCTGACCTGCTCCCCACCCCTCTCTGTTTCTCTCTGTCACCCTTCCCAGTTCCCTGTGCCCCTCTCTCTGCAGTCTCATGTCCCGGTCCCCGTCCCTCTCTGTGCTGCCCCATCCCTCTGTCCCTGGCCTCGTGCCTGGTTTTCCTTGCTCCATGCCTGTCCCGCTGCCCAGCGCTGGCCGGTTCCTTTTCCTGACTTGTTTGGGATGTTTTCTCCTCTCTTGGTGGCTCTGCTGCTGTTCTTGCCCCTGATGTTTTCCCTCTCCCCGTGCCCTGCCCTGCTGGCTCTTCCCCGTCCTCTCTGGGGACGTTTCCCCTCGCTCTATCCCTCTGGCTGCTCCCTGGCAGGATTTGGTTGTTGTCTGGAGTTCCGCTCAGCCCGGCGCTATTTTGTCGTTCCCCGTCTCTCTCTGCTGCTCCCCGTCCTCCCCTGTCTCTCTCCTTTTCCTCTTCCTGTCCCTCTGCTTTTCCCTACCCTGCTACCCACAGCCAGGATTCTGCTCCCAAAGGGCCCCACATGTCCAACACCAGGTGAGATTAAAGGCAGCTGTAATGTCTTCTCCTGTCCTCAGGGATCAGTTGATCCCCCGTTGTTCAGCAGCAGCAGCATTTCCCACCCACTGAGCCCACAGTGAAGAAGCCCATTCCCACCCAGACAACAGTTTTCCCCTTAAACTTACGCTGATCATCTTCAACTGTCCTCCAGGGATCCAGGGTGTCACTGGCAAGGGACAGAGCTGCTCAGCTGTGCCCTCCTGGGTGTTGGTGTAGAGTTCTGTCAGCAAAGACAGGAGAGTCTGGTCCTGCCACTTTGCAGGAAGGGCAGAAGCTCCCAAAAAATTGCTGAGGTGTTTCTCAACATTGCCTGTCACCGTTATCTCCTTCTGGACTGCTGTGAGCCAGCAGCTTTTATTGCATTAAGCCTCGAGTTCCTGCTGCAAAGCCACCGTCTCAGCCCTCAGGTGAGGGTTGATATGCTGTGGGGCTTTGGCCATCGCCCCTGTTCCTCATGGGTTCCAGCTGGGGCTGGGGCAGCCCCAGGTGTGGCCCGTGAGGCTGAGGATGGGGCCGGCCCTGCACGGGGCGGGGCTCCAGCTACAAAGGGGCTGCCTGGGAAGCAGTGCTGTTGAGGGGGCAGGGGAAGCTCAGAGATGGAGGGAGTGGTAAAGGGTTCCTGCTCTTCAGAGCTGTGGTGAGTCCTGTCATGTCTCCTGTCCACCCCACTCTCTGCTTTCCTGCCCTCGGTCTCTGCTTCTGCCTCCTCCTGTGCTGGTCACTGGCCTGGCTGGCTCCCCGACATTTGATTCTTTTCTGCTGACTCTGCTCTCTGCCTCTTCACCCATTAATTATTTTTGGTTTCCCTCCATCTCTCTCTGTCCTGTACTTGGGTCATTTAGAAATTTCTAGTCTGTGTTTCCATGCTGTTAGCTTCCTGTTCCATATTATCAGGGTCCTTTCTAGCTGTCTCCCTGTTCTGTAACCCTCTGTTTCTTGTGTCAAATCACTTTTCAAACTCTTGTCGTGTGTTGTCCCTTATCCATTTCCCTGTTTCGATGTTGTAATTCTGGTCTGTTTCTTGTACTCGGTTTCTTTTTAAAATTCCTTCCACTTCTCCCTCTCTTTAGCGCCCTTTCTTGAATTTATTTCAACGTCTTCATTCCTTACACCTTCTCTGTATTTCTTCTGCCTTATTGCTATTGGCATTTTCAAGGTATTTTTAAAGTGTTAAATTCCTTAAGGACAGCCAGTAAGAGGTTGTGTTTTGGGTTTGTGCTGATAACGCCGGTGTTTAACCCAAAATCTACGGGTAGTCGTGGTGGGCTTTTCTATTGCATGTTATCAGTAGTTTTATTAGTATTGTTACTCTATTCTTTGCCTTTTAAGTTGCTACTCTCTTCCCTTGTGAGCTTTCTCGTCTCTTTCTCTGGCTCTCCTGCCCCTGTATGGGAGGGGGAGGTGAGCGAGTGGCCGTTCGGAGCTCTGTTGCTGGCTGGGTTAAATGACGACAGTCCTGTCTTGTGCCCCAGGTGGGGCCCGAGGGGTTGAGATAGTGACAGATCATCCGATTCAAGTAAGTATGACCACGTAAGTATGATAATTAGTTCCAGGAATTAGAGTGAAGATGGACAAACGTTCTGGGAAATGCCACGCGTACCCTATGTACGCGAGGGGAGGCTGATGCAACGTACGGCAGGCACGAGAGGTGGAGCGATCCCCTGAACAGCACTGTCTGCGATTGAGTGGATGCTGTTTCTTAATGTGTTGGTGGGAAGAGGGTTATCCCTTGTTTTGGTGACCTGGGTGGGACAGTGCTTCTGAATCTCTGTAAAGGAATCTTTCCTAGTCCCTAGCGCAGGTTTAGATCTGAGGTTTGGGGTGTTGTAAAGTGCAGAAATACCGCTCGACAGGCCCAGAATGTTTGCTCTCAGCCTGCTCCTTGTACGGACCCACCCCAGGCTGGTTTCAAACCCAGTCAAGCTAATCATGCAGAGACCTATTCAACAAAGAGTGATTAATTAGTGAAGCACAGGTGCTTTGCTAGACAAAAGGTAAACCCTTAATTGTACCTCTCAAAGTCTGTCTCAGAATTGTGCAGGACAGAAATGGCAGAAGAGTGATTACGGAGACGGCGACCCGAAGAAGACCCTGTAGCTGAACCGAGGCTCGGAACCAGAACAGAAGAATGCAGCTGAGACGGGGGATTGTGGTGGTCTTTGGGAAACGATGAACTCTGGGGACTGAAAGGCCGAGTGGAAATATACAAAGACTTTGGACCTTTTGTAATGGGTATTGATTGAACGGTGTAAAAACTGTGTGAGATCTTGGGCCATTGGCCACTCTCTGAGGTGGTGGCCCAACTCTGAGTTTTGATTAAATAAATAGCAGACCTCGAGCCACCCGCTTTGTCTGGGGAAGCATTTTTAACACTCGTGCCGCTCTTGGTCTCGTGCCGCCTGGGACTCGGGGCGTCCCTGGACTCTGAAGGTAAGAGCCATTCCTTCTTTTGCAGGAATGCTGGCCCGCCTCGAAAGGGACCCGGGCTCGGCACGCTGGCCCGCCGCTCTCGGTGTCACGGCGCCTCCTCACCGCCTGGGACTTGGGGGTTGTCCCCGCACTCTGAAGGTAGGAGGCATTCCTTCCTTTGCAGAGGCGCTGGGGTGCCTTGAAAAGGGGCCCCCGGCTCGCTGCTCTGGGTCTCGTGCCCCTCTTTGTCTTGTGGCACACCTCGCCACCCGCTCTGGGTGTCGCGGTGTGCCTCGCCGCTGCTCTTGGTCTCAGTGCTGCTCTTGATCTCGTGGCGCCTCCTTGCCGCCTGGGACTTGGGGTGTCCCTGGACTCTGAAGGTAGGAGGCTTTCCTTCTTTGCAGGGATGCTGGCCAGCCACGAAATCGCTACCGCTCTGGGTGTCGTGCCGCTCTTGTTGCGGTGCTTTGGGTTTCACGCCTCTCTTGGAGTGTCTGCGCGCCTCGCCGCCGCTCTGGGTCTTGCACCACTGTTGGTGTGGTGGTGCGACTCACTGCTGCTCATTGGTCTCGGCGCTGCTCTTGGTCTCGGCGTTGCCTCCTTGGCCACCTGGGGGCCCAGGGCGTTACTGGACTCTGAAGGTAAGAGGCATTCCTTTGTTTGCAGGGATGCTGGCCCGACTCGAAAGGGGTCCCAGCTCGGCGCACCGGCCCGCCGCTTCGTACTCAGACTCAGATTCACCTCGACTTGGACTAGGACTTGCCTTCTCCTCGAAGTCGCCTCGGACTCGGAAGGTAAGAGGTGTTCCTTCCTTTGCAGGGGCGCGGGCCTGCCTCCGCCTCGGACTCGCCTCCGCCTCGGACTCGCCTCCGCCTCGGACTCGCACGGTAAGAGGCGTTCCTTCCTTTGCAGCGCTGCGGGCCTGCCTCGGAAGGAGCTCTGGCTTGGCGATCGGGGTCTCTTGTTGCTCTTGGTGCTGTGGTGGGCCTCGTTGCCGCTCGGGGTGTTGCGCCGCCGTTGTGGGTCTCGTGCCGCTCTTGGAGTCGATGCGCCTCGTGGCCGCTCAGGGTCTCGCGCCGCCGTTGAGGGTCTCGCGCTGCTCTTGGAGTGCTGCTGCACTTCGCTGCCGCTCTTGGTCTGGGCGCTGGTCTTGGTGTTGTGGCGCCTCCTGGCCCCCTCGCATTGGGGGGCGTCCCTGCACGCCTAAGTTCAGAGTCATTCCTTCCGTTGGAGGGACGTGGGCCTGCTTGGGAGCTGGGCTAGATTGGCACGGGCAGTTCTCCTGGAGAGCAGGAGGAGTGTGTCCTGGACTTGGGCTGGAATTGCTCCTGGACTTGGGCTGCATTTGAGGCTGCAATTTTGACTGGGCTTGGGCCTGAATTTCTCCTGAACGGGGGTTGGAATCGCTCTTAGAATTCACATGCAACAGGGCCGGGCTTTGAACTGACATTTCTGCTGCACGTACGCTGGAATTGCTGGAGACGTGGGGCTGCTTCTTAGGCAGGAGTTATTATTGAGCTGGCATGCAATTAGGGGCGAGGGGGCGGGGCTTAAGGGGCGAGGGGGCGGGGCTTAAGGGGCGAGGGGGCGGGGCTAAAGGGACGAGGGCTAAAGGGGCGGGGCTTAAGGGGCGAGGGGGCGGGCTTAAGGGGCGAGGGGGCGGGGCTTAAGGGGCGAGGGGGCGGGCTTAAGGGGCGAGGGGGCGGGGCTTAAGGGGCGAGGGGGCGGGGCTTAAGGGCGAGGGGGCGGGGCTTAAGGGGCGAGGGGGCGGGGCTTAAGGGGCGAGGGGGCGGGGCTTAAGGGGCGAGGGGGCGGGGCTTAAGGGGCGAGGGGGCGGGGCTTAAGGGGCGAGGGGGCGGGCTTAAGGGGCGAGGGGGCGGGGCTTAAGGGGCGAGGGGGCGGGGCTTAAGGGGCGAGGGGGGCGGGGCTTAAGGGCGAGGGGGCGGGGCTTAAGGGGCGAGGGGGCGGGGCTTAAGGGGCGAGGGGGCGGGGCTTAAGGGGCGAGGGGGGCGGGGCTTAAGGGGCGAGGGGGCGGGGCTTAAGGGGCGAGGGGGCGGGGCTTAAGGGGCGAGGGGGCGGGGCTTAAGGGGCGAGGGGGCGGGGCTTAAGGGGCGAGGGGGCGGGGCTTAAGGGGCGAGGGGGCGGGGCTTAAGGGGCGAGGGGGCGGGGCTTAAGGGGCGAGGGGGCGGGGCTTAAGGGGCGAGGGGGGCGGGGCTTAAGGGGCGAGGGGGCGGGGCTTAAGGGCGAGGGGGCGGGGGCTTAAGGGGCGAGGGGGCGGGCTAAAGGGGCGAGGGGGCGGGGCTAAAGGGGCGAGGGGGCGGGGCTAAAGGGGCGAGGGGGGCGGGGCTAAAGGGGCGAGGGGGCGGGGCTAAGGGGCGAGGGGGCGGGGCTAAAGGGGCGAGGGGCGGGGCTAAAGGGGCGAGGGGGCGGGGCTAAAGGGGCGAGGGGGCGGGGCTAAAGGGGCGAGGGGGCGGGGCTAAAGGGGCGAGGGGGCGGGGCTAAAGGGGCGAGGGGGCGGGGCTAAAGGGGCGAGGGGGCGGGCTAAAGGGGCGAGGGGGCGGGGCTAAAGGGGCGAGGGGGCGGGGCTAAAGGGGCGAGGGGGCGGGGCTAAAGGGGCGAGGGGGCGGGGCTAAAGGGGCGAGGGGGCGGGGCTAAAGGGGCGAGGGGGCGGGGCTAAAGGGGCGAGGGGGCGGGGCTAAAGGGGCGAGGGGGCGGGCTAAAGGGGCGAGGGGGCGGGGCTAAAGGGGCGAGGGGGCGGGGCTAAAGGGGCGAGGGGGCGGGGGCTAAAGGGGCGAGGGGGCGGGGCTAAAGGGGCGAGGGGGCGGGGGCTAAAGGGGCGAGGGGGCGGGGCTTAAGGGGCGAGGGGGCGGGGCTAAAGGGGCGAGGGGGCGGGGCTAAAGGGGCGAGGGGGCGGGGCTTAAGGGGCGAGGGGCGGGGCTTAAGGGCGAGGGGGCGGGGCTTAAGGGGCGAGGGGGCGGGCTTAAGGGGCGAGGGGGCGGGGCTTAAGGGGCGAGGGGGCGGGGCTTAAGGGGCGAGGGGGCGGGGCTTAAGGGGCGAGGGGGCGGGGCTTAAGGGGCGAGGGGGCGGGCTTAAGGGGCGAGGGGGCGGGGCTTAAGGGGCGAGGGGGCGGGGCTTAAGGGGCGAGGGGGCGGGGCTTAAGGGGCGAGGGGGCGGGGCTAAAGGGGCGAGGGGGCGGGGCTAAAGGGGCGAGGGGGCGGGGCTAAAGGGGCGAGGGGGCGGGGCTTAAGGGGCGAGGGGGGCGGGGCTTAAGGGGCGAGGGGGCGGGGCTTAAGGGGCGAGGGGGCGGGGCTAAAGGGGCGAGGGGGCGGGGCTTAAGGGGCGAGGGGGCGGGGCTAAAGGGGCGAGGGGGCGGGCTAAAGGGGCGAGGGGGCGGGGCTAAAGGGGCGAGGGGGCGGGCTTAAGGGGCGAGGGGGCGGGGCTTAAGGGGCGAGGGGGCGGGGCTTAAGGGGCGAGGGGGCGGGGCTTAAGGGGCGAGGGGGCGGGGCTTAAGGGGCGAGGGGGCGGGCTTAAGGGCGAGGGGGCGGGGCTAAAGGGGCGAGGGGGCGGGGCTAAAGGGGCGAGGGGGGCGGGGCTAAAGGGGCGAGGGGGCGGGGCTTAAGGGGCGAGGGGGCGGGGCTTAAGGGGCGAGGGGGCGGGGCTTAAGGGGCGAGGGGGGGCGGGGCTTAAGGGGCGAGGGGGCGGGCTTAAGGGGCGAGGGGGCGGGGCTTAAGGGGCGAGGGGGCGGGGCTTAAGGGGCGAGGGGGCGGGGCTTAAGGGGCGAGGGGGCGGGCTTAAGGGGCGAGGGGGCGGGGCTTAAGGGCGAGGGGGCGGGGCTTAAGGGGCGAGGGGGCGGGGCTTAAGGGGCGAGGGGGCGGGGCTTAAGGGGCGAGGGGGCGGGGCTTAAGGGGCGAGGGGGCGGGGCTTAAGGGGCGAGGGGGCGGGGCTTAAGGGGCGAGGGGGCGGGGCTTAAGGGGCGAGGGGGCGGGGCTTAAGGGGCGAGGGGGCGGGGCTTAAGGGGCGAGGGGCGGGGCTTAAGGGGCGAGGGGGGCGGGGCTTAAGGGGCGAGGGGGCGGGGCTTAAGGGGCGAGGGGGCGGGGCTTAAGGGGCGAGGGGGCGGGGCTTAAGGGGCGAGGGGGCGGGGCTTAAGGGGCGAGGGGGCGGGGCTTAAGGGGCGAGGGGGCGGGGCTTAAGGGCGAGGGCGGGCTAGGGGCGGGGCTTAAGGGGCGAGGGGGCGGGCTAAAGGGGCGAGGGGGCGGGGCTAAAGGGGCGAGGGGGCGGGGCTAAAGGGGCGAGGGGGCGGGGCTAAAGGGGCGAGGGGGGGGGCTAAGGGGCGAGGGGGCGGGCTTAAGGGGCGAGGGGGCGGGGCTTAAGGGCGAGGGGGCGGGGCTTAAGGGCGAGGGGGCGGGGCTAAAGGGGCGAGGGGGGCGGGGCTAAAGGGGCGAGGGGGCGGGCTAAAGGGGCGGGGGGGCGGGGCTTAAGGGCGGGGGGGCGGGGCTTAAGGGGCGGGGGGGCGGGGCTTAAAGGGGCGGGGGGGCGGGCTTAAGGGGCGGGGGGGGCGGGGCTTAAGGGGCGGGGGGGCGGGGCTAAAGGGGCGGGGGGGCGGGGCTAAAGGGGCGGGGGGGCGGGGCTTAAGGGCGGGGGGGCGGGGCTAAAGGGGCGGGGGGGCGGGGGCTTAAGGGGCGGGGGGGCGGGGGCTTAAGGGGCGGGGGGGCGGGCTTAAGGGGCGGGGGGCGGGGCTTAAGGGGCGGGGGGGCGGGGCTTAAGGGGCGGGGGGGCGGGGCTTAAGGGGCGGGGGGGCGGGGCTTAAGGGGCGGGGGGGCGGGGCTTAAGGGGCGGGGGGGCGGGGCTTAAGGGGCGGGGGGGGCGGGGCTTAAGGGGCGGGGCTAAAGGGGCTTAAGGGGCGGGGCTAAAGGGCTTAAGGGGCGGGGCTAAAGGGGCTTAAGGGGCGGGGCTAAAGGGGCTTAAGGGGCGGGGCTAAAGGGGCTTAAGGGGCGGGGCTAAAGGGGCTTAAGGGGCGGGGCTAAAGGGGCTTAAGGGGCGGGGGGGCGGGGCTTAAGGGGGCGGGGCTTAAGGGGCGAGGGGGCGGGGCTTAAGGGGCGAGGGGGCGGGGCTTAAGGGGCGAGGGGGCGGGGCTTAAGGGCGAGGGGCGCTGAATTTCCCTGGCCCTTCAGCCCCAACGTCTCCTCCCTCGGGCTGGTTTAGGCTGCAGTTTCGACTCGATTTTGGCCGTGAATTTCTCCTGCACTTGGGGCCCAATTTCTGCCGGACCAAGGCTGGAATTTCTATTGGACTGGGCCTCGAATTTATACTGGAAGCGGGCCTCAAGCCAGTCCGAAATACGGGACACATTCAGCCGAGGTCCAAATGAAAACGAAGCCAAAGGCCAAGAGAAATTCACACCTAAATCCAGGAGTAACTCCAGCATAAATCCAGCCCACGGCCAGGACCAATTTGGGCTCAAATCCAGGACAAGTTCCAGTCCAAATCCTGGACAAATTTTGGTGCAAGTGCAGGAGAAACTGCGGCCAATTCTGGGCGAAATTCCAGCCCAAGTGCAGCAGAAATTCCAGTCGAAGCCCCGGAGACAGTCCACCCTAACAGCGAGAGAAATTTGGGCCCAAGTCCAGTCGAAATTGCAGCCCCAGTGGAGGAGAAATTTCAGCCCAGGTCCACACGAGATTGAGGCACAAGCCCAGGAGGGCTACGGTTAGCGTCTGGAGAAGGGAAAGGCCCCAGGTCCAGGAGAGTCGGGATTGCAAAGGGCTGCCAGGAGCAGCACGACACTGCACTGACATTGCAGTGACCATCCTCAACTGTCCTCCAGGGACCCAGGGTGTCACTTGGCAAAGGACAGAGCTGCTCAGCTGTGCCCTCCTGGGTGTTGGTGTAGAGTTCTGTCAGCAAAGACAGGAGAGTCTGGTCCTGCCGCTTTGCAGGACGGGCAGAAGCTCCCAAAAAATTGCTGAGGTGTTTCTCAACATTGCCTGTCACCGTTATCTCCTTCTGGACTGCTGTGAGCCAGCAGCTTTTATTGCATTAAGCCTCGAGTTCCTGCTGCAAAGCCACCGTCTCAGCCCTCAGGTGAGGGTTGATATGCTGTGGGGCTTTGGCCATCGCCCCTGTTCCTCATGGGTTCCAGCTGGGGCTGGGGCAGCCCCAGGTGTGGCCCGTGAGGCTGAGGGATGGGGCCGGCCCTGCACGGGGCGGGGCTCCAGCTACAAAGGGGCTGCCTGGGAAGCAGTGCTGTTGAGGGGGCAGGGGAAGCTCAGAGATGGAGGGAGTGGTAAAGGGTTCCTGCTCTTCAGAGCTGTGGTGAGTCCTGTCATGTCTCCTGCACACCCCACTTTCTCTGCTTTCCTGCCCTCGTCTCTGCTTCTGCCTCCTCCTGTGCTGGTCACTGGGCTGGCTCCCTGACGTTTGATTCTTTTCTGCTGACTCTGCTCTCTGCCTCTTCACCCATTCATTATTTCTGGTTTCCCTCCATCTCTCTCTGTCCTGTACTTGGGTGATTTAGAAATTTCTAGTCTGTGTTTCCATGCCGTTAGCTTCCTGTTCCATATTATCAGGTCCTTTCTAGCTGTCTCCCTGTTCTGTAACCCTCTGTTTCTTGTGTCAAATCACTTTTCAAACTCTTGTCGTGTGTTGTCCCTTATCCATTTCCCTGTTTCGATGTTGTAATTCTGGTCTGTTTCTTGTACTCGGTTTCTTTTTAAAATTCCTTCCACTTCTCCCTCTCTTTAGCGCCCTTTCTTGAATTTATTTCAACGTCTTCATTCCTTACACCTTCTCTGTATTTCTTCTGCCTTATTGCTATTGGCATTTCAAGGTATTTTTAAAGTGTTAAATTCCTTAAGGACAGCCAGTAAGAGGTTGTGTTTTGGGGTTTGTGCTGATAACGCCGGTGTTTAACCAAAATCTACGAGTAGTCGTGGTGGGCTTTTCTATTGCATGTTATCAGTAGTTTTATTAGTATTGTTACTCTATTCTTTGCCTTTTAAGTTGCTACTCTCTTCCCTTGTGAGCTTTCTCGTCTCTTTCTCTGGCTCTCCTGCCCCTGTATGGGAGGGGGAGGTGAGCGAGTGGCCGTTCGGAGCTCTGTTGCTGGCTGGGTTAAATGACGACAGTCCTGTCTTGTGCCCCAGGTGGGGCCCGAGGGTTGAGATAGTGACAGATCATCCGATTCAAGTAAGTATGACCACGTAAGTATGATAATTAGTTCCAGGAATAGAGTGAAGATGGGACAAACGTTCTGGGAAATGCCACGCGTACCCTATGTACGCGAGGGGAGGCTGATGCAACGTACGGCAGGCACGAGAGGTGGAGCGATCCCCTGAACAGCACTGTCTGCGATTGAGTGGATGCTGTTTCTTAATGTGTTGGTGGGAAGAGGGTTATCCCTTGTTTTTGGTGACCTGGGTGGGACAGTGCTTCTGAATCTCTGTAAAGGAATCTTTCCTAGTCCTAGCGCAGGTTTAGATCTGAGGTTTGGGGTGTTGTAAAGTGCAGAAATACCGCTCGACAGGCCCAGAATGTTTGCTCTCAGCCTGCTCCTTGTACGGACCCACCCCAGGCTGGTTTCAAACCCAGTCAAGCTAATCATGCAGAGACCTATTCAACAAAGAGTGATTAATTAGTGAAGCACAGGTGCTTTGCTAGACAAAAGGTAAACCCTTAATTGTACCTCTCAAAGTCTGTCTCAGAATTGTGCAGGACAGAAATGGCAGAAGAGTGATTACGGAGACGGCGACCCGAAGAAGACCCTGTAGCTGAACCGAGGCTCGGAACCAGAACAGAAGAATGCAGCTGAGACGGGGGATTGTGGTGGTCTTTGGGAAACGATGAACTCTGGGGACTGAAAGGCCGAGTGGAAATATACAAAGACTTTGGACCTTTTGTAATGGTATTGATTGAACGGTGTAAAAACTGTGTGAGATCTTGGGCCATTGGCCACTCTCTGAGGTGGTGGCCCAACTCTGAGTTTTGATTAAATAAATAGCAGACCTCGAGCCACCCGCTTTGTCTGGGGAAGCATTTTTTAACACTCGTGCCGCTCTTGGTCTCGTGCCGCCTGGGACTCGGGGCGTCCCTGGACTCTGAAGGTAAGAGCCATTCCTTCTTTTGCAGGAATGCTGGCCCGCCTCGAAAGGGACCCGGGCTCGGCACGCTGGCCCGCCGCTCTCGGTGTCACGGCGCCTCCTCACCGCCTGGGACTTGGGGGTGTCCCCGCACTCTGAAGGTAGGAGGCATTCCTTCCTTTGCAGAGGCGCTGGGGTGCCTTGAAAGGGGCCCCCGGCTCGCTGCTCTGGGTCTCGTGCCCCTCTTTGTCTTGTGGCACACCTCGCCACCGCTCTGGGGTGTCGCGGTGTGCCTCGCCGCTGCTCTTGGTCTCAGTGCTGCTCTTGATCTCGTGGCGCCTCCTTGCCGCCTGGGACTTGGGGTGTCCCTGGACTCTGAAGGTAGGAGGCTTTCCTTCTTTGCAGGGGATGCTGGCCAGCCACGAAATCGCTACCGCTCTGGGTGTCGTGCCGCTCTTGTTGCGGTGCTTTGGGTTTCACGCCTCTCTTGGAGTCTGCGCGCCTCGCCGCCGCTCTGGGTCTTGCACCACTGTTGGTGTGGTGGTGCGACTCACTGCTGCTCTTGGTCTCGGCGCTGCTCTTGGTCTCGGCGTGCCTCCTTGCCACCTGGGGCACAGGGCGTTACTGGACTCTGAAGGTAAGAGGGCATTCCTTTGTTTGCAGGGATGCTGGCCCGCCTCGAAAGGGGTCCCAGCTCGGGCGCACCGGCCCGCCGCTTCGTACTCAGACTCAGAATTCACCTCGACTTGGACTAGGACTTGCCTTCTCCTCGAAGTCGCCTCGGACTCGGAAGGTAAGAGGTGTTCCTTCCTTTGCAGGGGCGCGGGCCTGCCTCCGCCTCGGACTCGCCTCCGCCTCGGACTCGCCTCCGCCTCGGACTCGCACGGTAAGAGGCGTTCCTTCCTTTGCAGCGCTGCGGGCCTGCCTCGGAAGGAGCTCTGGCTTGGCGATCGGGGTCTCTTGTTGCTCTTGGTGCTGTGGTGGGCCCTCGTTGCCGCTCGGGGTGTTGCGCCGCCGTTGTGGGTCTCGTGCCGCTCTTGGAGTCGATGCGCCTCGTTGCCGCTCAGGGTCTCGCGCCGCCGTTGAGGGTCTCGCGCTGCTCTTGGAGTGCTGCTGCACTTCGCTTGCCGCTCTTGGTCTGGGCGCTGGTCTTGGTGTTGTGGCGCCTCCTGGCCCCCTCGCATTGGGGGCGTCCCTGCACGCCTAAGTTCAGAGTCATTCCTTCCGTTGGAGGGACGTGGGCCTGCTTGGGGAGCTGGGCTAGATTGGCACGGGCAGTTCTCCTGGAGAGCAGGAGGAGTGTGTCCTGGACTTGGGCTGGAATTGCTCCTGGACTTGGGCTGCATTTGAGGCTGCAATTTTGAAACTGGGCTTGGGCCTGAATTTCTCCTGAACGGGGGTTGGAATCGCTCTTAGAATTCACATGCAACAGGCCGGGCTTTGAACTGACATTTCTGCTGCACGTACGCTGAATTGCTGGAGACGTGGGGCTGCTTCTTAGGCAGGAGTTATTATTGAGCTGGCATGCAATTAGGGGCGAGGGGGCGGGGCTTAAGGGGCGAGGGGGCGGGCTTAAGGGACGAGGCTAAAGGGGCGGGGCTAAAGGGCGAGGGGGCGGGCTAAAGGGGCGAGGGGGCGGGGCTAAAGGGCGAGGGGGCGGGGCTAAAGGGGCGAGGGGGCGGGGCTTAAGGGGCGAGGGGGCGGGGCTTAAGGGGCGAGGGGGCGGGGCTTAAGGGGCGAGGGGGCGGGGCTTAAGGGGCGAGGGGGGCGGGGCTTAAGGGGCGAGGGGGCGGGGCTTAAGGGGCGAGGGGGCGGGGCTTAAGGGGCGAGGGGGCGGGGCTTAAGGGGCGAGGGGGCGGGCTTAAGGGGCGAGGGGGCGGGGCTTAAGGGGCGAGGGGGCGGGGCTTAAGGGGCGAGGGGGGCGGGGCTTAAGGGGCGAGGGCGGGGCTTAAGGGCGAGGGGGCGGGGCTTAAGGGGCGAGGGGGCGGGGCTTAAGGGGCGAGGGGGCGGGGCTTAAGGGGCGAGGGGGCGGGGCTTAAGGGGCGAGGGGGCGGGGCTTAAGGGCGAGGGGGCGGGGCTTAAGGGGCGAGGGGGCGGGGCTTAAGGGGCGAGGGGGCGGGGCTTAAGGGGCGAGGGGGCGGGCTTAAGGGGCGAGGGGGCGGGGCTTAAGGGGCGAGGGGGGCGGGGCTTAAGGGGCGAGGGGGCGGGGCTTAAGGGGCGAGGGGGCGGGCTTAAGGGGCGAGGGGGCGGGGCTTAAGGGGCGAGGGGGCGGGCTTAAGGGGCGAGGGGGCGGGGGCTTAAGGGGCGAGGGGGCGGGGCTTAAGGGGCGAGGGGGCGGGGCTAAAGGGGCGAGGGGGCGGGGCTAAAGGGGCGAGGGGGCGGGGCTAAAGGGGCGAGGGGGCGGGGCTAAAGGGGCGAGGGGGCGGGGCTTAAGGGGCGAGGGGGCGGGGCTAAAGGGGCGAGGGGGCGGGGCTAAAGGGGCGAGGGGGCGGCTAAAGGGGCGAGGGGGCGGGGCTAAAGGGGCGAGGGGGCGGGGCTAAAGGGGCGAGGGGGCGGGGCTAAAGGGGCGAGGGGGCGGGGCTAAAGGGGCGAGGGGGCGGGGCTAAAGGGGCGAGGGGGCGGGGCTAAAGGGGCGAGGGGGCGGGGCTTAAGGGGCGAGGGGGCGGGGCTTAAGGGGCGAGGGGGCGGGGCTTAAGGGGCGAGGGGGCGGGCTTAAGGGGCGAGGGGGCGGGGCTTAAGGGGCGAGGGGGCGGGGGCTTAAGGGGCGAGGGGCGGGGCTTAAGGGCGAGGGGGCGGGGCTTAAGGGGCGAGGGGGCGGGGCTTAAGGGGCGAGGGGGCGGGGCTTAAGGGGCGAGGGGGCGGGGCTTAAGGGGCGAGGGGGCGGGGCTTAAGGGGCGAGGGGGCGGGGCTTAAGGGGCGAGGGGGCGGGGCTTAAGGGGCGAGGGGGCGGGGCTTAATGGGCGAGGGGGCGGGGCTTAAGGGCGAGGGGCGGGCTAAGGGGCGGGGGCGGCTTAAGGGGCGAGGGGCGGGGCTTAAGGGGCGAGGGGGCGGGGCTTAAGGGGCGAGGGGGCGGGGCTTAAGGGGCGAGGGGCGGGGCTTAAGGGCGAGGGGGCGGGGCTTAAGGGGCGAGGGGGCGGGGCTTAAGGGGCGAGGGGGCGGGGCTTAAGGGGCGAGGGGGCGGGGCTTAAGGGGCGAGGGGGCGGGCTTAAGGGCGAGGGGCGGGCTTAAGGGGCGAGGGGGCGGGGCTTAAGGGGCGAGGGGGCGGGGCTTAAGGGGCGAGGGGGCGGGGCTTAAGGGCGAGGGGGCGGGGCTAAAGGGGCGAGGGGGCGGGGCTAAAGGGGCGAGGGGGCGGGGCTAAAGGGGCGAGGGGGGCGGGGGCTTAAGGGGCGGGGGGGCGGGGCGGCTTAAGGGGCGGGGGGGCGGGGGGGGCTTAAGGGGCGGGGGGGCGGGGGGGCTTAGGGGCGGGGGGGGCGGGGGGCTTAAGGGGCGGGGGGGCGGGGGGCTTAAGGGGCGGGGGGCGGGGGGTCTAAGGGGCGGGGGGGCGGGGGGGCTTAAGGGGCGGGGGGGCGGGGCTTAAGGGGCGGGGGGGCGGGGCTTAAGGGGCGGGGGGGCGGGGCTAAGGGGGCGAGGGGGCGAGGGGGCGGGGCTAAGGGGGCGAGGGGGCGAGGGGGCGGGGCTAAGGGGGCGAGGGGGCGAGGGGGGCGGGGCTAAAGGGGCGAGGGGGCGGGGCTAAAGGGGCGAGGGGGCGGGGCTAAAGGGGCGAGGGGGCGGGGCTTAAAGGGGCGAGGGGGCGGGGCTTAAGGGGCGAGGGGGCGGGCTTAAGGGGCGAGGGGGGCGGGGCTTAAGGGGCGAGGGGGCGGGGCTTAAGGGGCGAGGGGGCGGGGCTTAAGGGGCGAGGGGGCGGGGCTTAAGGGGCGAGGGGCGGGGCTTAAGGGCGAGGGGGCGGGGCTTAAGGGGCGAGGGGGCGGGGCTAAAGGGGCGAGGGGGCGGGGCTTAAGGGGCGAGGGGGCGGGGCTTAAGGGGCGAGGGGGCGGGGCTTAAGGGCGAGGGGGCGGGGCTTAAGGGGCGAGGGGCGGGGCTAAGGGGCGGGGCTTAAGGGGCGGGGCTTAAGGGGGGGGCGGGGCTTAAGGGGCGGGGCTTAAGGGGCGGGGCTTAAGGGGCGAGGGGGCGGGGCTTAAGGGGCGAGGGGGCGGGGCTTAAGGGGCGAGGGGGCGGGGCTTAAGGGGCGAGGGGGCGGGGCTAAAGGGGGCGAGGGGGCGGGGCTAAAGGGGCGAGGGGCGCTGATTTCCCTGGCCCTTCAGCCCCAACGTCTCCTCCCCTCGGGCTGGGTTTAGGCTGCAGTTTCGACTCGATTTGGCGTGAATTTCTCCTGCACTTGGGGCCCAATTTCTGCCGGACCAAGGCTGGAATTTCTATTGGACTGGGGCCTCGAATTTATACTGGAAGCGGGCCTCAAGCCAGTCCAAATACGGGACACATTCAGGCCGAGGTCCAAATGAAACGAAGCCAAAGGCCAAGAGAAATTCACACCTAAATCCAGGAGTAACTCCAGCATAAATCCAGCCCACGGCCAGGACCAATTTGGGCTCAAATCCAGGACAAGTTCCAGTCCCAAATCCTGGACAAATTTTGGTGCAAGTGCAGGAGAAACTGCGGCCAATTCTGGGCGAAATTCCAGCCCAAGTGCAGCAGAAATTCCAGTCGAAGCCCCGGAGACAGTCCACCCTAACAGCGAGAGAAATTTGGGCCCAAGTCCAGTCGAAATTGCAGCCCCAGTGGAGGAGAAATTTCAGCCCAGGTCCACACGAGATTG